>VZSR01003816.1:5462539-5537979 GCA_013398615.1 Brachypodius melanocephalos
ATCCCGTGTGTGATGTGCATGATCCTGTGTGTGGTGTGCACAATCCTGTGTGCTCTGTGCATCTTGGCATGCATGACTCCACGTGCAACACGCATCTTGGCGTTCACCACGCCGTGTGCGGTGTGCACGATCCCTTGCGCCCCGCACGTCTCGGCGTGCGCGATCCCGTGTGCTCCGTTCCCCTTGCTGTGCGCGGTCCCGGTGCCGGTGCGCGTCCCCGCTCGCTGCGCGCAGTGCGCATCCCAACAGCACCACCCAGCAGCGCGGCCGCGCTCTGCAGCGGGGCGGCTCCCGGCGATCCGCGGCACCACGGGAAACATGGAGACGAACAAAGCGCTGGGGGAGCCAGCGTGGGGGTTTGTGCCTCACCCTCCTGGATTTTGTGTGTGTCCGGGGACAGGTCGCTTCCTTTCGGGCGTCGCTTGGGAATACAAACCAGAACTCTGTCTGGCAGTGGGTGCTGCAGGATTGGAGTTTAGGATGGGAGTGGGTGCCCCAGTGCCACCAAATCCCTGCTGGTGAAGCCACAGGCTCGGTGCTGCTCACGGCCGACTCCAACTTACCCGCTCAGGGTGGTTCACCTTGCGCTGAGCTGACAAAGTGCTGGTGTAACCAGTCACTCCATCACAGCCTGATCCACATGGTGGTACCCAGCACGGGCACAAGAGACCCCACACGGCACTCTCAGCATCATCCATCTCAACCATTCTTTGTCACTTGGAGAGCACCTGCTCCCCACACAGACCCCACACTGCCTTCAGCCCCGGGGACACTGCACACCTCAGGGCCCTGCCTGCCCCTTTGGTGCTGTGAGACATCACCGGGACGTTCCCAATCTTTTATTGCTGGGGTGAATAATTTACTGAGGCAGCCAGCCTGTCTGCAAAACACTGGTGCCAGCTGAGCACAGCCTCCCTGAGAGTGTTTTGAGGTGCTTACCCCGTTGTGCAGTGGGGATGCCACCAGTCTGATTCCCCTGCTTGGTCAGGAGAAGGCTTCAAATCTTGCAGTGATGCCGGGTCCCCCTGGTGAGGTGACAGCGATGTGTAGGTGACACAGCCACCTGGACCAACACCCAGGCTGTCTCCTGGGGCATTGGGAGGAGATGTCACTTCCTCACACCCCAGGGTGTTTGCTGCCTGTGACACAATCCCGGGTGACTGTGCCGTGCTGTGGGCAATCTTGCAGAGATGAGGAGCTGTGCTGGGCCCTGCTCACTCCTCTCAGGCTCAATAAAATACCCGGGGGCAGTGCAGGCACTCAGCCCTGCTTCCTCTGTGGGGAAATCGAGGCAGAGCCAGGGCTGGAGGAGGTGGGACTCGGGGCTGCCCCAAGTCTTGCTCAGGGGTCACCCTTGGAGCCATCCCACCACTGGGATGGGACCAGCACCCAGTCCTTGTGCTCTGGAGGGGCTGGAGGTCCTTTATATCAGTGACAGGCTCTGTGATACCTACTGTCCCATGGGCAGCAAACAAGCTTTGCCCACCAAATTCCAGGTTCTTCAAAGTGCTCCCAGGTACATCCACACATCTGTGCTCAGGAACAAATCCCTTGCAGAAAGCGAGCGGTTTTGCTGCCTGACCAACAGCGGCACCACTGCACCAGGTGCCAGATTTTGTTTTTCCCGGGGTGTGCATTTCCCCCCTGGATCTTGTCGGGAGTTGGGCAGCATCTCCCCAGCCCAGCGTGTCCGGCAGCAGCCCTGGGCCAAGCCCGGAGCTTTGGGCTGTCACGGCGTTGGCCGGGGCAGAGCCGCTCCTCCCTGTCCCCCCCGCGCAGAGGGGAGCGCGGAGAGGAAATTGCTGCTGACGGAGCTGCGAGCGCTGCCGGACTGGGGATGACTAAGTTTGGCAGTGCTACCTGCTGGCTGTTTTTCCTTTTATGGAGGATTCGAGCGAGCCGCTGGAGCAATTCTCCGAGAGAACCCAGAGGGATCCACCCTGACCTTGGGGATGGGCCCTGCCGGGCTGGGGAAAGGGTGGCTGGCGAGCAGGGTGGGTCGAGAGACTTTGGGGCGGCGCTCGGCTGGGAGAGGCGGGGATGGGCCCCCCGTCGCCCATCCGGACGGGGCACCCGAATGTTTTCACTTTCTATTTTAAGGCGCTGGACTGTGGCCCCGAGCGGAGGCCTGTGCCGCGGTGCCAGCCGGGGCGCGTGGCTGCTGCCACCCTCCGTGCCACCTCCCTCTGGTGCCACCCTACATCTCACATCCGTCCCGGTGCGGCTTTCCCACAGGTGATGGGGTGAAGAGAGAGGGTGAAAGGGGATGTGTCCTTGCAGGGGGACACCTCACTGGAAGGAGACGCTGCTGCAAGGGACATGGTATCACTGCTCAGGGACATGCTGTTGGCAAGGTGACAGCATTGCAAGGGACACGTTGCTGCAAAGGGACACAGCTCTGCACCCTAGAGCTGCTGCATGGTGCTGAGATGGAAACGGGGCAGCCTCGGAAAGTCCCCAGCTGGTGAGAAAAGCAGAGAAAGAGAAACAAAACTAGCACCTTTCCAGTGACTACAGTGGGGTGGCTTGCAGGGGCAGGACTGGGCTGTGGCCAGCTGTCTTAGCACCCAGGCCAGCCATCCCATAGCCCCCAGCCCGTGTCGAGGGGCTGGGACTGGGCTCCTCAGCTGTGTCCTGCATTCTTGGCATTATTCTCCTTTTTTCTCCTCCTCCTCCACCCCGGGGACAGCTCTCAAACCTCTCCATTTATGGACAGGAGGTTAGGTCAAGTGGGAGGCTGAGGGGACGCCCAGGTCCCTGGGAAGGGACAGGGGTCCCACGTGGTGCTGGGAGCCGTGGCCACCCCTGGAGGTCACAGCAACGAAGATGTGTGGAAAGTTGAGGGTCACTTGGGCATTGCCCCTGGGATCCCCATCATGATGCCCAGTGCCTCTGGGACCCTCACCCAGGGTGGTGGTTGGGGTCACTCTTCCCCCCAGGGTACACCCCGAGCTGCTGCAAGCAGGTGGGGAGAAAACAGGCCCTGCAGGTGGGGAGAGGTTTTTTTCCTCTTGTTTTATTATTTTATTTTGAAGCCAAAAGCTGCCAGTTTGGAGATGAGGCTGCAGCAGCTGCACCCCACCCCAGAGGGGAAGGCTGGATGTGTCCCCAGCCCCAGGCCACCGAGGAGTCACTGGGGCAGGGTGAGATGACTCTGAAGCCACTCCAGATGATGAAACATCCTGACTCATTCCAATCATTAATATTATTAAAAAAAAAAAAAATAAGGAAGAAAGAAGAAGTGACTCAGGAAGCCAGTACTCTGCCATTGGGTGGTGACAAAGTGGCTGCTTGGGGTTAGGTTTTTGGGGTGGATTTTCCCCCGGTCTGTAATAACACCCTGGGGTGTTGCTGACAGCAGTGAGCTGAGGGAGAGGCAAATACCCGAGGAAATGTGCTGCTTTAAAGGGCAGTACCTGCAAGCCCTCCCTGAGCCCTGGGATGTCCCAGGTTGTCCCCTGGCTGGGGAGGGACAGTGGCACCTTGTGGGGAAGGGTGAGATGAATGAATATCAGCTGTTTTTTGGTGTTTTAACCAGGCCTGCAACCCCCTGGCCAAAATTCTCTCCCCATGGGCTGGGGGGCCAGAGGAGGGACCTTGGGGACTCATCCCTGCACCCTGTGGGGGCTCAGCGACCCCTCCCCGGCTCCTGGCTGACTCAGCCATGCGGGATTCCCACAGTTTCCGTCAGATGTTGCCTGGAGTAAACGGGAAGAGGTTTCACAAGCCCGGGTAATTAATGCTAATTACAGAGCAGCGACATGGGAAACATTTCTTCCCCAGGTGTCCTTCCAAAAATGGTTCTGTGCAGGTGTGGCACCATCCTTCACTTGTCATTAGCACTGCTCCGCCTGGGAGAAGGTGAAACCTTCGAAGGCTGGGACTGTGGGAACGGCGTGGCGGGGGACGGTCCCTCCCCGCTGCCCCCGGGGCGCCCGGCCCGGCTGCGGCTGCTGGCAGCGGGGTTTGGCTGGAGGGCAGGGCTCCTGCAACCCCGGGTCAAGGCAATCCATGGGGAAAAAATACCCTCCGACCTCCTCGAGCAGCATGACTCCTCCTGGCAGCTGCTGGCAGAAAAATAAAACCATGGAGAAGGGGCTTGGAGTCTTTTTTTTTTTTTTTTTTTTTTTTTTTTTTTTGGTGGCTTGGTTCTGCTGCCTGCATTGGAGAGACAATGACATCCTCCTAGGACCAAGGGCTCATGCTGAGAGGGATTGAGCTTCTCTGAGGCCTGAAAAAAGTGAGGCTGAAGGGGTTTAAAACCCTTTTTCATCTTTGTTTTTTTTCTTCTCCTCATGGAGCTGCTCATGCTCAGCCCCTCCAGGTGTGAAGTATTATAAATATGGTAGGGTGAAGGTGGGCTGGGAGACCTGAGCTGCAGAGCCAGCTGAGATGGGCTGGGGAAAGCCTCCCCTGCCCAAGACATGCAGTGCTTGGGCTGTAGGAAATCTCTACTTCCCTTTATCTGGATGGAGAAAAGAAGTTACAGGAGACACAATTGGGCAAGGTGTGGAGGAAGGGACCACATTGTCCTCTGTGGCCACAGAGACCAATGGCAGAAACCCTGGGCTGGACTGTCAGAGGCAGAGAAGTGGGGTAGAGGTGAGAAAACTCTTTCCATGCAGACTGTGGTATCTTCATCCTTGATTTTATGTGATTTTTATGGAAGATTGAGCAGCGGGAAGAAGCTTGGAAATGATGCAGTGTTGCCAAGTGGTGGTGGTAGCATGACCTTTAACGGTGACTATCAACCACCCTGGATGGTTGCAGGGACTGACAGCTCTGTTGGTGTCCCACAGCCCCACTGAGTTGTTTAAAATTGGTCTTTGAATTGTGGGATTTACATCTCCACCCAAGGATGGTTGTGTCCTATTTGCCTTAAGGCTTGGGACTGTTGGAGCAGAGGGAGATGAAGAGGCTGGTCCTTCCCTGTTTGATGAAGAAGAGCATATCCCAGGCTGGAAACAGATTTGTTTAGGAGTGGAAACAATGTCAGAAGACTTGGAAAAAGCTCTCAGAAGGGGAAATCAGATGGGATTAAATCCACTCAGAGCCAGTTTCCAGGCCATTTCCATGCTTCTCCCAGTCCAGGGGCTGTAGGTGCTGCAACTCCCTGTCCCCTGGCCAGCCAGGGTGGGGACCTTGTGACAGTGGGGCTGGCAGGTAAAGCCTCATTCCCACTGGGCTGGCGAGCTGGGAAACCGGTCCTGGCACAGGAGAAAGCCACCTCCTCTGCAGGGAGCCGTGACTGTCTGTGGGGTTTTTAAATAATCGTGACTTTGCTGAGCTGATTCCTTTTTGATGTGTGCAGACCTCTCCCTCTGACTTTCCCTTTGCAGCTTTCCCTCGCAGCAAGGGGAGTTGTTTTGTGTATCCCGGTGGATGGGGCTTCTCCCACTGCTCCATCCTCTCTGCTGTCTGGAGGTGGGGAGGAAAAGGGCCACGCCAAGCCCAGCGCTCCTGTGTGCGAGCCAATTCCCCCAAGGATGGTTGCTTTAATGAGATGTCACAGCTAATGAGTCTGCTGGCAGAGTGCTCGTGGAGAAACGTGCTGGGAAATGGTAACGCAGCAAGTCTCAGCGTTGGGATCACACAGCTTTCCAGGCTCTGTCCCATCCCAGAGATGGGAATCCATGGGAGCAGCTGGGTGAGGGACCTTGTGCTCCACCCCAGCATTAGCCAGGAGCAGCTTGCTGACAGCTTGCTCACTATCAGGATGTGTTTGGGCCAAGTGAGAAGAATAAATTCATCCCAAAAGAGTGGGGTGGCCAACAACCCAGCCAAAGCAAATGTGGGGAGCTCCCAATGCACCAGGCACCAGTGCAGGGTTCATTAAGTGGGACTGGTGACTTATGGGAAGAAATTCATGCTACTGGTGGGCTCATCCTGCACTGTGAGACCCTCCTTGCCCACAACCCAAAAAAGAACATCAGGCTGCCAGCAGATCTGAGGCTCTCCTTTACAGTAGTTGGGCCTGAGAGGCTCATCAAAATCCCCCTGATGAGTGAGCATCCAAGTTCTCTCTATCCCAGTACATGGAGACTGGGGGAGCTCAGAAATGTTTTCACTGCTGAGCACAGGGAGTTCTCTTGGAAGCAATTTATGCCCTGGAATCTGCTGGGAGTTCACCCACAAAAGTAACAATGGGAGGTTGGGGAGGGGGCTCCTGTCATTGTTCCTTGAGCTGATGCACAAGGGAGGGGAAATACAGAGACCCTTTCTCTCCCTGTGCTTGCCCCAGGAGCAGAGATGCAGGATGAACAGGGTGCAGAATGATCCAGGGCACCCATCCCATGGGAGGGCACCCCCAGCACTTGCAGAGGGCAGAGGAGGGAGAAGATTCATTTCTAAGGTACATTCCTGGTGAATTTAGGTTTACAAAGCGATGGAGGGGGGCAGAGGGCCTCAGCTGCTCTCTGGTTTCCGGTTTCTGCTGCCTCTTGCTCCAGCTGGTTACCGCAGACAGGGCCAGGTTTTGCCATTTAAGGCTGATTTCCCCAGGCTGGGCTGTGCCGAGAGCTGCCTGGGACGGTCCCTGGGCCACTCGGTGTTCATTGAAATGTGTGTCCAGAGAGATGGGGGGTCCTCTGGGGCAGGAGGGAGAGCCCTCAGCATCTCACCATGTCTTCTTTCACTGATCTCCACAGCAGAGGAAAGAGCCAAGGGAAGGGGTCTGGGTTCATCTGTGGAGCGATGTGTCCGGGCTTGGAAGGGCAGGACAAAACCTTTCCTGGTCCCAGAGGCAGCAGGTTCCAAGCAGAAGGTTCTGGGCCCATAGATCCAGCCCTGAGTGAGGAACCTGAGCTGAGCAATGCCAGGGTGGAGCTGGGACACCCTTTGCCCTGTTGCCAGAACTGAGCCCAGGCTGTACTGGGGCTGGAGCTGCCCCACACTCTGGGCTTCCTCATTCCTGTCACCACAGCTGGTTGCTTTTTTTCTTCCTCTTGCTTGTCCCCATCTGCCCCAAGCTCTTGCAAAACATGAACAAGGGTTCTCAGAGAATGAGATGTGCTATGCAGCCCTCTCAAAGCCTTGGGCAGTGATCTGGGAACCAAAAGGGCTCCTGCAAAGCCCCATAGGAAAACCACCCCCTGTTTTTTTCTGCATGCTGACTTGCCTCTTCTTTGGGCTGAGAAACTGTAAAGACAGTGGGCACTCTTTGTGTCCATCTGAGCCCCACCATGGCCCTGCTGGCCTCTGTACCCACTTGGCTTCCTCTGCTGCTCTGTGCTCCAGCAATGGAGGAGCTCTGGAAGCCACCTCTGCAACCCCACACTGCGCTGGCTCTGGCATGGGGAGGGGAAAAGAGCAGGAATGTGGAAGACTTAACCCCATTTATTGTTAAAGGCTGGAGGAGGGAGGGGTGTGTTCATGCCCCACCCTGCTCATGCCAGCAAAGGTTGCCTTGGGGACACCTTGGCCAGGGAGTCCCCAGGGCTGTGCCATTGCTCCAGTAAGTGCCACCTGCAGGTGCTCAAGGTTCTAATGGCACTCGAGTGCATTTTTCAAATATTCTTGGAGCTGATAACACCTCTGCCGCTCTAGAGGGGCTCAGTGCCTACCCAGACACACATCACCCACATGGGACAACAGAGCAGGCACCCCAGGGTGGCACAGGGACCAGAGAGAGCAGAGCTCTGCAGTCCTCCTCAGGAGCAGGAGGGAACCTGACAGCTCACTCAGCCACTCGAGTCCCACCACAATTTCTCTTTCCAGACCTTCACCCCACAGCCCACCAGTGGTGGAATGAAGATGGATGTGACCTCCCTAGCCCCAGATCAGAGCAGGTGAGGAGGGAGCAGGGTACCTTAAAGAGTCAGGGGAGTGACAGCCAGTGCCTGGCACCCAGGGCTTTGGTTTGCCTTTCTCCTGAGATCTTATCACCTGCCAGCAGGAATGTGTGAAATGAGCCAAACAAAGCACATGCGGAAATACTGTCTCGAGTGAGGGGTGGAAACTTTGGGGGCAATGGCCTGGGAGGGAAATGAAATGCAGGGGGGCTTGGTTCCTCTGCACCTGGGCTTTGTGGCGGTGCTTTCCTCCCGTGCTCAGTCCGTGTGAATGGATCAGGATGATATCAGAGGGATGATAAAGTTGCAAAGTTGCTGGCTTGTTCCCAGGTTTGCTGCAGATCTCGATGTGAGCTGGACCAGGGGGGCTGGTTGGGAGCAGCACCACCCTGCAGAAAGCCTCTGCTGCCTCCTTCCCCACTGCCAGCCCATCGTGAGTGACATCACTCCACTGTTACCCCAGCCATATGGACCCCAAACAAGCCTGGTACCAGACAAAAACCACCTGGCTCTCCTCCCATGCACCTGCTCTCCAAGGTGGGGGAAGAGGGACAGTCACTGAATTTCAGTTCTGGTGGCTCTGTGAAAGGGCTGAGTGCTGTGTAAGTGCTGATTCACCCCGGAAGGTTTATTTAAACTTGTAGGAGTGGATGGGGCATTGACTGGAGCAGGTCCCACTCCTCTGTCACTCTCTCCCTGCCTGGGGAGAGCTGCTTGCGTCACGGCTCGGCACCGGCTGTGCAAACAGAGCCGGGGGCCAGCCCAGGCAGGGATGGGGCTGGGACAGGGCCCAGAGCAGTTCCTGGGTTCCTCTGCATCCCTCCTTCTAGGAATGGGCAAACCCTGTCTCGCCCATTCATTCCCTGAGCATCCCTGTGCCTGCAGGGACAGGAGCTGGTGCAGGTCTGGGGTTGCTGCAGGGGTGGGGATCCCCACCTTTGGGTGCACCCACAGCAGCACCAGCACAGTGGTTACACTCCTGTGACTTGTTGCAGCAGGTAAAGGGGGCTTATACCCCAAACCAGAATAATCTGCAGTCACAAGTGCTTTACATCACCTGGCACGAGGGGGAGAGTCACCCTGACTGAGGGCAGCAGCCATCCCTGCTCTTCCTGCTTCTGTTTCTCACACAGAAAACAAAGGCAGCATTATTCCCTCTCTCTCCAAGGTAGGAGACGTCACCTCTGTCAAAGGCTTGAAGCCCCTGGATGGAAAGTGCCATTAGGCCGGCAAAGATCAAAGATCAAAGTGAATTTCCCGGCATGCTTGGGTAGCCCAGGATGTTTCATTTCCTAGGTACGGTAAGAGCAGAAAACTCCATCCAGCTTCTCCCCTGCCTTTACCATCAGATACCAAGAAAAATCAATTCTCAAAGTAATTAGGAAGCAGTTGAAAATGCACCGTATGGCCTGGCACAGTGCCATGTAACACCTGGGGGAGCCTTTTGCCAGGACAGGTAACTGAACCCCGGGGAGCATCCTTGAGGGAAAGATCCCTTTGGAGCTGCATCGGAGCCAAGGAGTCACTCAGTAGCATTTGGGTGGCGATGGGGGTGGCGTGAGCAGGGGCCAGGAGGCTGAGACATGCAGAAAAAACCCAAGGAGAATCAGCTTTTTCTCTTCCCCTTCTGTTTTTAGCTGGAGGAAATATCCCCTGAAACTGATGCCAAGCCTGGCTGGAGGGGAGGGCTGCTCCATCACTCTCTGTCCCTGCAGGGAGGCTCCAGCATAGGATTTAGCTTACACCTGTCCCATTGCTGTGGAAGGAGTGGACTCTAGAGATGCCCAGGGAGCAGGGCTGAGGCTGGGAGCCCGGCCGGCGTCGCCTCAGGGTCTGCCTGTGCCGGTGTAATCGCGCTGTGCTGGGGAATGACCTTGGGCTGAAAACAATTCCACGCTCGGGCCTCACAGGCTGTTGCTATCAAGGTCAACCAAAACAGCCCTGGCAGCACGTTTAACCGGTGGGGGAAGGGAGGGCTTTGCTCTGCTCTGGCTGGGCCAGGGTAGCCCAGGGAGGGCGGAAGGATGGCAGGGCTGTGGGGCAGCAGGATGGGGCTGGGCAGAGGGTGTCAGCCTGGGCACGGGCTGATGGATGCTGACCTGGCTGCCCACAACGCTGGGAATGAAGCCTTGGCCTCCTGCTGCCTGTGTGAGCTCAGGGATATGCAATGAAAGGGCCGGAGAAGGCATAGGGGCATGGAGAGACAAGGCTGGAGGCAGCAAGGACAGGCAGGGCTGGAGAAATAGGTGGAGAAAAATCTTCAACCCCTCCAGCAAAGTCCACTTATCAGGGACAGCAGGCTGTAAATCAGGCACGTGCACACTGCCACCACCTATCCAACAGCCTCGGCAAAAGCTGGCACAGAGTGTTTGTCTGCGCCTTGAAAACGGAAAATGGTGAATTTATAGAGTTTTCCAGCATGATACAATGTAATGATTTTCATTCCTTATGAATGGGAGGGATGCTCGATGCACTGTTAGCCCATCCATGCGGATGCAGCAGATCAGGGAGAAC
The DNA here is from genome assembly GCA_013398615.1 of Brachypodius melanocephalos. Taxonomy (NCBI): domain Eukaryota; kingdom Metazoa; phylum Chordata; class Aves; order Passeriformes; family Pycnonotidae; genus Brachypodius; species Brachypodius melanocephalos. The sequence goes on from VZSR01003816.1 coordinate 5,472,844, forward strand.
ACCCTTGCACATGGAGATCTGTGAGGGGAAAGGCTGCCCTCTGTGCAAAAGGACTGATTGATCAGAGAGAGCTCGAGGATCAATACAAAGGAGCAGAAACCTCGGGGAGGGGTGTATGGGAGTGGAGAATGATGCTTAAAGGGGGAGAGTCGAGTCTGCAGCTTGTCAGGGATGAGCTGGCATCAGGGATGCAACGCAGCGAGCCAGGAAAATGTCAGGGGCTGTTTTGCTTCAGGTTTAATGCTGAATATGTTCCCATAAAGGGAGAGGTGGGGGCTGCAGTGAGGCCCCCAAACATCTCCAAAGGGAGTGGAGAGCCTGGGGTTCCTGCTGAGATTTTACCTCCTGCAAATTCCTGTTACAGCTGATGCTGCAAGGAGAAAATTGAAAGAGGAAGGTGCTGAGATGGTCCCTGTGTCTGTGAAACAGGGGATGTGGTCAGCACCTTTCCTTCTTCCCCTTGGGGAGTGGGAAGGGAAGGGAAAGGCAGTGCTTCAAAAAACCTCCATGATTTTTGTGCGAGGGTGATTCAAAGAGATTGTGGCGGTTTCAGAAGTTTCTACCTCTCTTCTCATTGTCACAACAGCAGGAGGGAGAGAAGGGAGGCCTGAGCACATGACAGAGTGAGAGATGGAAGAGCTGGCACTGAAGAGGATGTGCAGAAATCCAAGCCAAAGCTCCAAGTCCAAAACCTCCCAGGAATAATCCCCCCCCGGACCCTCCTCTTCCCAAAAGCGTGGCAGATGCCATCCCTGCATGGGCAAAGGGCTTCTGCTCTAGGGGAAGGGCTGGGAGAAGCAAGAGGAAAGCAGAGCTCACATGTTGTCCCACAAGTGCAGCGATTCAAGCCCAGCCATATCAGCTGGCAAAGGGCAGGAGGATCCTCCCTCGGATAGTTTTGTCCAGAGTCAGTGCCAGCCAAGCACCAAGGACAAGCTGGGAGAGATGAAGCAAAACATGGGAACTTGGGAGCTTGTGATGTCTGCTCAAAGGTAACACGGCAGCCAGGAAGCTTTTTGCTCAGTTCCCCTTTCTCTCCTCTTAGCTCTTGCAATAGCCCAGAAGAGATGGGAAGAGAGCCCCAGCCGTGGCCAGGGAGTTGGCCTGGCCCATCACACAATGGTGAACATGGTGACAGGCTGGTGGCTTTGCTGTCTAGGTGTCTTCAGCCTGGGAGGAAGTGGTGGCACCCAGCCATGTGCTGGAGGCCACATCCTGCTGTCCCACCGAGGCCAGACCTCGCTGCCCCCAAAGCCAGGAGACGCGAGGCCGGTGCTGCTGCCCTCCGGATGCTGGAGGATTGATTGCCTTCTGATTCAGTCCAATAATCAAGAGTAATTGCCTGGCAGTTCCCTCCCTGCCTAATGGTCTGCCTCACATCGTAGCTCCCCAGCCTGGCTCCACCCAACCTGCTCACTGGGATGCAGCAGGGTGCAGCATCCCACCCCTCTCGTGCATGCCCCATCTATCTGCCCAAGACCCCCATGAGCCCTGGTGGCCTCTCCACCTGGCCCTGACCTGATGTTCCCCATCCCAAACCCATCACCCCAGTGGTGCTGTTGGACTTTTCCCTGCTTTATCAGCACGTTCGTGGACCACGCTTCCCAGCTGCGAGGGCCATCAGCTCTACCCATGCCTTGTGGCTCCCCTTATTTGACGTCTAATCTTCTAATTAATAATCAGCCTTTTCAAAGTGGAATGCAAACATTAATTAATTTCCCATGAGGCAGGTAATTAACAGCAGTGACTCCCATTTTACTGCGAGGGATGCTGCAATAGAGAGATCTTGCACGATCCACATCGTGGTGACAGAGGAATGACCGGGCAAAGGCAGCTCCACTCCAGCATGGCCCTGCAGGAACCCAGGCCTGGGTCACCTTCCACAGAAGGCTTCCTCTGGGGACTCTCCTGGGCTATCTCTTCTTTATCACTGTGGCCATCTCCAGTGAGGAGGTGATGGTATAATCCCAAAGTGGCCTGGCAGGACATGTCCATCACCATGGCCACTGCTGCCCTGTGGGATGAGGCATGGCTCTGGGGTGGCCCAGAAGAGCCCACAGGTCTCCTGTCCTTCTGTACCACCCCCTCCAAAGCACCCACTTGGGTACAGCCATGACGCTGAATTTTGGGGCACCTTCATTAGGACAAGGCACTCCTGGGGAAGGGGATGCCACCCAAAGGAAAAGGATTTCTCTTGTATTCCCATTATGCCTGGTGTCCCATTGCCTCCCATCCCCCCAGGTAATTACAAATCTCCATCTCAATTAGCTTTTGCAGGTTCCTCCTGCTGCTCTCCTCCTTTGTTCATCCCACAGCAGGAGTAATGAAGAGGGGGGAATAATGCTTGGGTCCCTTTCAGCAAGACCCACATGGGCAGTTTGGGGAGGGAGCCCCATCCTCCTCATCCTCACCATGATCTCTGCAGCTCCCTGATGACAAAGAGCTTGCTGGTGTGGCCTGCCAAGACCTTGATTGCAGGCCTGACTCCTGGCTCTGTGATGCTGGACAAGGAGTATCCCATGGAGAAAAGGCATTTCGAGCCCTTTTTTTTCCAGAGAATTTTTTTTTCTACCTGTCACAACTGTTTTCAAACGGCTGAGATTACACATCCAAGGTCCCCACACTGAAGTCTGTGTGCTTCTAGCCGGCAACAGATTGCGAGTGGCTGCTGCTACTTTACTTACAGGACTGCTTAATTAACTTGATTAATCAGCCCGTGTTCGCAAAGCCCTCTGGTTGCTGCTGCCTGCTGCTCCGCGGCCGCTGCCCTCGCCTTTATTCCTGACCAGTGCTGGATGATCACAGGCAAGAAGGGAATTGCAGAAAGGCAGCCTGGGCTGGAGCAGCCACGTCTCCTACTCCAGCAAGATTTGGACCAGAGGACAGAAACAAATATTGCTCAAATCTGACCAAACCACCGCTCCCGTCGTGTCCCCTGCCAGCACAGGGCAGGACAGAGAGTGGGGACCAGGGCCCCCTGCTTGACTCGATGCCTGAGCCAGAGCCAGCGGAGCGTTCCCTTCTCCCAGGTCCCGCTGCCACCGTAGGCACACGGTCTCTAATGGTGCCCGGTGGCGCCGGCAGCATTCCCGGTCGCCCGGGCGGGTCCAAGGGCCGAGGGCCTGGTGGCGGCTAGCAGGAACCGTGTCGCCGCCGCTTGCTGAGATCAGCAGTGAACTTGGCCCCGCATCCTGCTCGTCCCGCTCCCGGCCGGGGTCACCGGTGCCCTCCCGGCCCAAGAGTGCAGGTGACGGGCGCTCCACGTGCCCCGCGCCGGGCAGCGCCGCAGGCAGGGAGAGCAGCACCGCCGCGGTCCCGCACCGCGCTATCCCCCGTACCCCCTTCCCTCCCGGGGGCTGCATCCGCCCGGCTCACACAGACACGAGAGGCGAATGGGCCGGGACCCCCACCCGCGGGGCTTTGTGTGAGGGTTGGAGTGGGGGGGCTGCATAGGGGCACAGGAGCACCGCGAACTGCGGCGAGCACCAGGCAGGAGCCCCGTCCCCAACCCATCCCGGTGACACCGGGGGCCGCACCCCACACCCCAATCCCGTTCGGTTCCCCCCCACCCCAATATTTTCCCCCCGTCTGGGCGGCGGGGCGGGGTGAGGGCTGGGGGGCGTGGCCAGGCGCGGCCAATCGGAGCGGCGCACTCCGAAAGTTTCCTTTTATGGCGAGGCGGCGGCGGCCGCGGCCCGATATAAAGCGCGCGCGGGCGGCGGGCGGGAGCCGCCGCGAGCTCTGCCTGCTCTCACCGCGCGCGCGCCCCGCTCCCGCCGCCGCCTCGCGCCCGCCCCGGCTCCGACCGCGCCAACTCCCCAAAGGTGAGAGCGGCACCGCGACAGCGGGGGATAGGACAGTAACGATACTAATGAGAATAGTAACGAGCCGGTGTTATTGTGAATATCGCTGCGATCGGGGTTGTTGGGACGCGGCGCGCCCTTTGTGCGCTGGAGGGTGGCGGCCCCGTAGCGCGCTGCCGCGTCTTAAGGGATAGAGACGCAGCTCGCGGTTTAAGGCCGGTTTCGGGGGTGATGCTTGCGGAGGGGGGAGTCGCGCCGCTGCCACCCGTGGGGCTAATCCGCCCCGTAAGAGGATTGCTGATGCGGACGGGGGGAAGCGGGCGGCTCGGTTGCTGTGTCCCGGGAGCGGTGGCGCGAACGGGGGGCGCGGGGCTTTGTCTGCTCCGCGGAGCCGCCCGTGCTGGGGTCGGGGCCCGGGGGCGTTGTCCCTTGTGAGCAGGGGCGCGGCCCCCCCCACCCCGCACATAAGAATAGTCATGGTGGCTGTTGCTTACGGGGAGGGGGCAGCACCCCTACACGGGGCGAGGCTTTGGATCGGAACAATGCGGGGTTGGGGGGCGCAGGGTGGAGCCCCCGTGTGCCCGGAACGCAGGTGCAGGCGGGCTGCCCGCTCTGGCTCCGACTACACTTCCCAGGCTGCCCGTGCGGGGCGGCACATGTGCGGCAGCTGCCGCCGCCCCCCTCCGCCACCGGATTACACCGGCGCGGCCGCAGCCGCCGGGGTTGAGCCTGGGCGGACGGCAATTGCATAAGACGCTGCTTTTAATCCCGCCCGTGGTGCCGCCAGTCGATGGGGCAGAGCCCCGGTCACGCTTGACTAGCGGGCTGGGCGTGGTGGCCAGCGCTTGTCCTGCTGCGGTTCCTTGTAGAGGCCGGCTGAGCCTTTGGGGGACTGTGCAGAGGGGTGGAATTCTGGTGGCTGCGCCTGGCACACGGCGGGCACCGGGCGTGACCCCCTAGGCTGGGTGGGCGCGTCAAGCCCCGCTGACTGGCACATGGCGGAGTTCTGAGGAGAGTACCGGGCGTGACCGGCGGGGCTGTGCGGAGGTGTTGAGCACCGCCGGCCGGCTCAAGGTGGGGCACCGGGCGTGACCGGCGGGGCTGTGTGGAGGCGTCGAGCCCCGCTGGCCGGCACACGGCGGGGCGCCGGGGTGTGGCGGCCACGCCCGCCCGCTCCGGGGAGTGGCCGCCGCCGTCCCCCCGACAGCCGGTGGCGGGCGAGGCGCGGCGCGCTCCATCCATTGCCTTTTATGGTAATAATGCGAGAGGGCGCAGGGACTTCCTTTGTCCCAAATCCGCGCAGTGCCGAAATCTGGGAGGCGTCGCCCCCTCTAGCGGGCGCTGGGCGAAGCGGAGCGGCGCCGGCAGGAAGGAAATGGGTGGGGAAGGCCTTGGCGGCATCGCCTGCGCTTCCCGCCATCGCTTTCCCTTCCCGCCTGCCGCCGCGGGATGGGGCTCAGCGTGTGCGGGGATGCTCATGTCTCCTTCTCTGCTCTTCTCCCGCAGCCAGCCATGGATGACGATATTGCCGCGCTCGTTGTTGACAATGGTTCCGGTATGTGCAAGGCCGGTTTCGCCGGGGACGATGCCCCCCGTGCTGTCTTCCCATCCATCGTGGGTCGCCCCAGACATCAGGTAGGTGGCTGGTTGTGCTTGTCGTCTAACAAAAGAGAGGAGTTTTAGGTGGAAGTAGTTCCCCTAGAGGCAAGAAGGCGTTTTATTTGGCTTTGTATCATGAGAGGCCTGTGCACTGCAGCACAGCTGGTGGGGAATGTAGCCTCCTGCAGAGCCTTTGTGCAGTGTGTGTTGGAACAGCTGACTGGATGTCTTTCCTGATAGGTGACAGCAGAGGGACAATAATTGGACACAGCTTTATGTAGAAGGAGCTACCCACTCTTCAGTTGTACTTACCATATTGTCTTTGTTCTGCAGGGTGTGATGGTTGGTATGGGTCAGAAAGACAGCTATGTTGGTGATGAAGCCCAGAGCAAAAGAGGTATCCTGACCCTGAAGTACCCCATTGAACACGGTATCGTCACCAACTGGGATGACATGGAGAAGATCTGGCATCACACTTTCTACAATGAGCTGAGAGTAGCCCCTGAGGAGCACCCTGTGCTGCTCACAGAGGCTCCCCTGAACCCCAAAGCCAACAGAGAGAAGATGACACAGGTGTGTAGAACTCTGCAGCTTGGAGCTACAGCAGATAATTGCTGCAGGCCAGCTCTCCTCTTTCATGTTGTCCTCTCTCCTTCACCACTATTCTCCCTTTTTGCCATCTTTACAGGGTTTTCCTTTCCTGACCTGAGTCTCCTCTTTGCTGGACCTTGACAGGTTTTGTTTGCTTTTCTAAGCTGGCTTTCTCTGAGACTTGAACTAGCAACTGGTCTAACTGCTGTTTCTGACTAGGCACACTAATCCATTTACAGCCCTTGAGTGACTGTACTGTAGTTTACTTGCCATTTGTTTTGTTCCTTGCTGTGATATGTGGATGGGTCTGTGGCAGTAATGTCCTTGCTCAGGCTCTGATATGGTCAGTGTGGGTGGAGACCAGGTGAGATAAGCATGGACTTTGAGGGGGAGTGTAGAAATATCTCTTAACCTCGGGGCAAAAGTAAAACCACTTGCATGGACTTGGTATAGACATGTAGCAAGAACTCTGTGTTTTCTTGTTGACCCAACCCCTCTTTGTCTCTCCCTAGATCATGTTTGAGACCTTCAACACCCCAGCCATGTATGTAGCCATCCAGGCTGTGCTGTCCCTGTATGCCTCTGGTCGTACCACTGGTATTGTGATGGACTCTGGTGATGGTGTTACCCACACTGTGCCCATCTACGAAGGCTATGCCCTCCCCCATGCCATCCTCCGTCTGGATCTGGCTGGCCGTGACCTGACGGACTACCTCATGAAGATCCTGACAGAGAGAGGCTACAGCTTCACCACCACAGCTGAGAGAGAAATCGTGCGTGACATCAAGGAGAAGCTGTGCTATGTTGCCCTGGATTTCGAGCAGGAGATGGCCACAGCTGCCTCTAGCTCTTCTCTGGAGAAGAGCTATGAACTCCCTGATGGCCAGGTCATCACCATTGGCAATGAGAGGTTCAGGTGCCCTGAGGCCCTGTTCCAGCCATCTTTCCTGGGTAAGTCCAGCTTTTCTAGGATACTCTTGCCCCTTAATGTTCCCTCTGTGAAGGGTGGCCTGGAGACCATGGCAGTGAGGTACCAAATACTTAATTGCTGGTCTTGTAGCAAGGCTTGTGCTGCTCTCCAGTCAGCCTCACCTCCTACACAGCTTAAAGCTGTTTGAGGGACTTGGGTAAATAGAGCCAGTGGTTGAGTCTATCCCAGCCATGGCTCTGTAGTGCTTTCTTGCTGGTCTCTTGGTTGCCTGTAGTATCTTCGTGGGCTTCCTTGACTCTGTCTGAGCCCTTGTTGATTGAAACTTTGGCTTCTTCACAGGTATGGAGTCCTGTGGTATCCATGAAACTACCTTCAACTCCATCATGAAGTGTGATGTGGATATCCGTAAGGATCTGTATGCCAACACAGTGCTGTCTGGTGGTACCACAATGTACCCTGGCATTGCTGACAGGATGCAGAAAGAGATCACAGCCCTGGCACCCAGCACAATGAAAATCAAGGTAGGATGGAGTTGGGGGAGCATCTCAGCACGCCTCTTAGGCTGAAATACATGCAGCATGTGTGGAGGGTGGTATGCTGGTGTCCTGCTGCAAAAGATAGAAACCATGTCTGTCTAGTACAGCCCTAAGGCTTTGGGCTGGATGGGATGGCACTCACCCAACTGCATGAATAATGGGATTAAAGACTGGCTGCAGAGGAGGGAGGTGGGTGTGTGAAGTTGTGTCTTGATCTTTCTTCGACTTCATGGTATCTTGGCCAAGGTTAGATAAGGGAATTAGGCAGCTCCATCTTGCAGGGCCGTGTGTGGGCTGTGAGCGTAGCATGATGCTGTGTCTGACTGGTTCCTCCTCTTCCCTGCAGATCATTGCCCCACCTGAGCGCAAATACTCTGTCTGGATCGGGGGCTCCATCCTGGCCTCCCTGTCCACCTTCCAGCAGATGTGGATCAGCAAGCAGGAGTACGATGAATCCGGACCCTCCATTGTCCACCGCAAATGCTTCTAAACCGGACTGTTACCAACACCCACACCCTTGTGATGAAACGAAACCCATAAATGCGCATAAAATCAGACAAGATTGGCATGGCTTTATTTGTTTTTTTTTTGGCGCTTGACTCAGGATTAAAAAACTGGAACGGTGAAGGTGTCAGAAGCAGTCTTAAAATACAACATGTCGGAGCGAACACCCCCAAAGTTCTACAATGCATCTGAGGACTTTGATTGTACATTTGTTTGTTTTTTTAATAGTCATTCCAAATATTATAATGCATTGTTACAGGAAGTTACTCGCCTCTGTGAAGGCAAAGCCCAGCTCGGAGGGAGTCCACCAGTTACAGCTGGTGTTAGGTTATAATGCTTGTCTGTAAATTATGTAACCCGACAAGTGTCTTTTTGTATCTTTCCGCCTTAAAAACAAAACACACTTGATCCTTTTTCTCTTCGATTTGTCAAACAAGCAGCCTGTGTTCCCCAGTGATAGATGTGAATGAAGGCTTTACAGTCCCCCCGCAGGGTCTAGGAGAAGCGGTGCCAGTATGTGGGGGAGGGAGGGGCTACCTGTACACTGACTTAAGACCAGTTGAAATAAAAGTGCACACCATAGAGGCTTGACTGGTGTTGGTTGTTGATTTTCTTTCTTTTTTTTTTTTAATGCCATTTTTTGACAGTTGCTCTTTGCTCAGATCTCACCCTGCCAGGCTGCACAGCTCTGCTATCAGGCTGGGGGGATGCTGGTGCCACGGGGTACAAGGCAGATGGCTCTGGGTGATATGGGGAGGGGTAGAACTGAGCCTGCCAAACCTGTGGGTCTCGAAGGTTGCCTTGGGCTGGAGTTCTCCAGATACCACCAGTGTGTGCAACAGGGAGCTGCTGGAGGAGCTGGGCTTAGTAGGGGATTCATTTCCTCCTTCCCAAATGTTCCTCCGTGTGTCTCCCTCCACAGTGCTCTATGTCTTGCGCTGGACTGATGGAAGCAAGTGGGGTGTGCTGATGCCATAACCAAGTTAAAGCAGCTGCCTTCTCCCTTCACCCAAGGTTCCTTTGACTGGTCTGCAGCTCTACATTGGGGCAGTGTCTCTGCTCCAGGTATCAGAGCTTGCCTTTCCTGCTCCTGGTTTGCCTAGGGAGGGAAGCCTGGATTCAGGTGGGGAGACTCTTGCCCTGGCAGTGTGCTGGCTGAGTGGAGCAGCTTTCAGGTGAAAGCAAGAGAAAGTCCTGTGAAGTGGAAAAAATCGTCTTCAGAGAGCAGGGCTACTGGACTGTTACATGGGTGGGGCTGGGACAAAGGTACAAGGAGGAAGGAAGGAGGAAGCTTTGGCAAGGTGAGTGACACCAGCCCCACCTTTGCCAGAAAGGCTTTGGGTTTATTGACTGTGCCCATCCTTTGAGCTTCCAAACATTCTGTGAAGGTTCAGCCTTGTTTGATCAACAACTCTGGTTTTGTGGAAAAGTACAGGGATGACTGTTGAGTACGGCAGTGTCCACAAGATCCCAGAACTGCAGTCACATCTGTGGAAAGGTGACAGGATTGAGGCTACTGGGTCAGGAACCAGGAAAAGCCGAGCCAGGTAACACTGTTGCCAGCTCAGGGAGATCAGACCTGGAAGCATTTCTAGGAGTGAAGCTTCCCAAGGCTTTGCCAGCCTTGCCTGCCTTTGAAGAGCTAATGGCTGTGATTGTGTTATGCTCGAAGCAGATGAAAGGCAGGGAACAGGCTCTAGTTCCTCTTTAATCCTCTGCCTGGCCTGCTCCTGCTCTGGCATCGTACTGTACTCAGGGTGGACCTGCCGGTTTCTGCCCTTCATCTCCCCAGGCTCCCTCCTGGATGCAGTGGGAGCCTGGCAGGGCTGGAGGTGCAGACGGGGCTGAGCTGATGAGTACTGGAAGCACCAGTTTGCAAGAGAGGAGGTGAAACAGGTTGGAGCAAGGCCCAAACTGGGCTTATAACCTGAGGTCTTGGGGAAATGGGGTGAGGAGGAGGGAGCTGGTGGGAGCAGAGTAGGAAAAAGGCCAGCAGCCAAGAAGAGATGACAGCAATAGGGAAATGGGGCGCCTTTTTTCAGCCTTTTCTGCAATGGTCACTGATTGCTATGGGAAAATGTGCTGAGACACAAAGAAGAGAAGAAACTGGTGGTGGTGAGAAACCAGTGAGCAGCAAAATGCCAGGGGCTGAGAGCAGAGGTGTGAGCATGGGGCGGCTGCTGCAGAGTTGCTGGACACAGAGCAGCTGGAATTATTTTCGTGCTCTAGAGCCAACCGAGGTAGGCTCTTAGCTAACACTTTGCAGGGCTTTTTCACCTTTCTTGCTGTTTCACTTGCCATTTTGGGTAACCAGCCCCTCAGTAAAATGAGGCTGAGCCTTCCACAGGCCTTCCTGAGGTCTCTCCAGCATGAGGCCATGGTGTGCACAGCCACTGCAGGCTGCTCCAGCAAGGCTCCATTTATCCCTCCTCTGGGCCATTACATGCTGGAGAAAAGAATGTGGTGCCGGGCAGGGACAACTGCAAGCATTACTCACTGCTCCCAAATCCAGTGAGCATGGGGAGAGAGCATGGGGGGAGCCTGGAGTGGTTTTCTATCAGGAATGTCAAGTGCTGGAATAGAGGGGATTTTTTAGCAAGTTTCTCTGCCGTGGAGTTGGTTCAGAGGGCTCAATTCACTCCTCACTGTTTCACAGAGGTGGGGAAATACAGAGAGGCCTGTCAGGGAGCGCAGTAGAGGAGTCAGGTCCTGGCTTTGTCAGACTGAAAGGAGAAGTTGTGTATGGAATAATCAGTGCTCTGGCTACCTCCTCCTCTTCTCCAGCACACAAATAGCCTGGGGTTGTGGGGAGACCAGAAGCTTTAATATGTCCACCCACGGGCCAGACTGAACGTGTCCCCCTGTCTGGCTCAGCCATGGTGATGATCCAGAATTCCTCAGGCTGCAGAGACGGCAGGACTCGGCTCTAGATCCTTCCAAGTCATCCAGCCCTTTCCTACCTCCCTGTAGCTGCCCCGGGAGAGATGGCTGAGCTCAAGGGAGCTGAGCAACCATGTTTTACACCCTTTCTTCCCTCAGAGTTCCCAGCTTTCCCTCCTGCTGGAGACAGTCGCTGGCACTTTACCTGCAATTAGCTGATGACCTGGAAAGTCACCTCACTGAGCTGCTTATGGAATCAAGCCACCGCCAGGAATTAGTGATGTCCTTGGCAAAGGAGATGGTTGCAGCTCTCGGGATTTAGCCCTGAAGGGCCTCATTGTCTCTCGGCTATGTCAGGGACAGTTGACCAGAAACGGTCCCTGGATGGGGAGGGTCCTGTTCTCTCATTAGTGAGCATGTGCTCCTCCAGGAGAGGTGCCAGCTGGCTGCGTGCAAAAGTCCCAGGGAATCTCAGAACATTCAAACTAAACTGGCCTCCTTGCAGAAGTCCCCTTGGAGGATGCAAAGCACCAGCTTTAGAAAACGGCCATTCCAAGATACCTGTTCAGGGATGGGTCTCTGGTATTGGCTGTGCTTAGGGCAGGAGCAGTCTTGGTCTCTGAAGTCATTATTTGCAGGACTGCTGACCTGGAGCCTGCCCTGACTTGCATTATACCCATCTGTAATCCACTTTAGCAGGCCTTACAGTATTAAACTATATCAGGAATTGAGAATCACTTCCAGCAGTGAAGCTAGCAATCCACCCAAGCATACCAAGTTCTGTGGCTGCTGCAGCCCAGCTGGGCTTTAGTCAAGCTGACAAAAAGATGTTCAGGCTGTATCAGTCTTAAGAAGAATCTGAGGAGAGAACTGAGGCAAGACTTTCCAGAGGAAAAAACATAAAATCCCCCGACAGGCTGGCCTTGGATGTTATTTTGTTTAATACAAAGCAAAATATCTTGATAGTGGTATTAATTTGTTTGCCTGTCTGGGCTGGGACAGCATGATATGTACCTGCCTTGTTTGGGCTAGGAAAACATGTATTGTTTGTAAGACGACCAAAGTCTACCCACATGAAGAGCATTCCTGAAGTGAGGCACAGCAAGGAGGGTTTCCTCTATCACTGTCTGGCCACCTCCCAGGGCCGTGAGGAGAAATGCCAGAGTTCAGTGTAGATGTTCAATTCCTTCCTCCTTTACTGCCCGCTTCTGCCTCGTGTCCAACCTCCATGTCTGATCTGCACCAACACACTGCTCGTTTATTTAGTGGATCACAATTCCACATGCAGCTCCTCTTACAAAGCCTCATTTCTCCTCAGGAAATCCTTACACCACCCTCTGTTCCCAGTACTTATTTGGGGTTGTCAGCTGCTCTCTGGACCCTGTATGCCCCAGGGCTGGAGGAGAACCCATGGCTACTCTAAATGCCAGCTGCTCCAGCCACCCTGGCTCTCTGGGCAGGGCCTTCCTCTGCCTTTGGGACTTGCTGATGGTTTTATTCATCATTTGCATTGGAAATGCAGGTCTCCTCCACCCTGGTCTCTGCTTTCCCTGGTGACTGCAAATATGGTAGGTTGGTATTTTTCCCAGATGTCAAACAAGTCGGTCTTGACTGAAAGGCCTCCGGATTTAATTTGTGATTACCTTTTATTTAAGTGAAACACATGACAAGCAAAGCAGGTACAGATCCTTTACAGAGGCTCTCCCTCATCTAAGAGCTAAAAATGGTTTTCCTCTTTGACTCCAGAGCTCTCTCACAAGCCTAGAAGCAAAATACATAATCAAGACTTGAGGCACTTGCTATTTCTAAGTGAAACCCCCTAATTTACCCTTAATGTAATTCACAGCCTTAAATGGCAACAATCAAGCAGGAAGAAAATAGCAACTTATTCATCTTCCTTTATGGGTCATCTTTAAAACACATTTTCTATGAACAAAATTCCTGAAGCATACACGTAACTGGAAATTCCAGCGCTCTGGTCCTGTCTGTACTTGAGAGTTGGGATAGGAGCTATGTGGAGCTCCACTGCTGGGTCCAGATGCTCCCCTTGGACACAGCTCTGTACAATGGCTGTGGTCACAGCAGCAGTCACAGCAGCCCTGGTTGATTCTGCATGGCCCTCTGCACATCAGGGAAGGATAGGATAGTGATATTGGGAAGAAATTCTTCCCCATGAGGGTGGTGAGGCACTGCCACCAGCTGCCCAGAGAAGCTGTGGCTGTCCCCAGATCCCTGGAAGTGTCCAAGGCCAGGTTAGATGGGGCTTGGAGCAACCTGGGATAGTGGAAAGTGCCCCTGCCCATGGAAAGTGGGATGAAATGAGATGATCTTTTAAGTTCCAACCCAAACCATTCTAGTATTCTATAGTGTGACCAACAGGACCAGGGCAGTGATTCTGCCCCAGTACTCGCAACTGGAGAGGCCACACCTCGAGTGCTGCGTCCAGTTCCAGGTTCCTCAATCCAAGAAGGCCATTGAGGCACTGGAGTGTGTCCAGAGAAGGGAATGGGGCTGAGGAAGGGTCTTGAGCACCAGGAGCAGCTGAGGAAACTGGAGAGAGGTCAGTCTGGAGAAAAGGAAAATCAGAGAGAACCTTCTTGTTCTCCACAACTCCCTGACAGGAGGTTATAGCAAGATGGGTGTCAGGCTCTGCTCTGAGGGGGCAACAGGCAGGATGAGAGGAAATGGTGTTAATCTGTGTCAGGCGAGGGTCAGGTTGGACATCAGGAAGCATTTCTTCAAAGAAAGGGTTGTCAGGTATTGGAAGGGGATGCTTGGCTGGGTGGTGGAGTCACCATCCCTGGAGGTGCTTAAGGAAAGCCTGGACATGGCCCTCAGCGCTCTGATCTGGTTGACACGATGGTGTCCGGTCAAAGATTAGACCCGATGAGTTCAGCGCTCTTTTCCATCGTGAACGACCCCGCTGTTCTCTGACTCCACGGCCCCGCCACTCCCACCATGGTGGCGCCACCCTCAACATGGCGCCGCGCAGCGGCCGCGCCGCGCTCAAGATGGCGGCGCGGGGCGGGCGCTGCCGCGGAACCGGGTCATGGCCGCGCCGGAAGAGCCGTGAGGCGGCCGGGCCGGCGGGAGCGAGCCCGGGACGCGGCCGCTGCGAGCGGGGCTCGGCGGGGCGGTGGCGGCGGGACCGCGCGGCTGCCGCCATGTTCCGCTGCGGAGAGGTGAGTCGGGGCTTGTGGGGCTCAGCTCGCCCCCCGCTTGCCCTCGGGGCGCCGGTAACCGGGGCTGCTGCGGGGCTGGGGGAGCCTGGAGCCCTCAGGGCGGGAGCCGGGCTCGGGGGCAGGGGGAGTGCTCGGTGGCGGGGCCGGGGTGCCGGAATCGCTCTGGCCGGGTGTGTCCGGGGGGCTCACGGGGGCTGTGAGGTGGAGCAGCCCCGATTCCCCTCAGGAGTGCCCTGGCGTTAGTGCCGGTTTGGGCTGCGGTTTCGCCGTTAAGGTGTGAATGTGTTGCACAAGAGCTGTGGGTGATGGGCTGCAGTGTTGGTGTGTGTCTGTATGTGTAAACAGATATATATAGCCGTGTATATATATGTATGTATGCATGGTTATATAACTGTTAAGGTTATTTAAACGGGTGGCGCTTGGAGGAAGGATGTAGAAAGAGATTGCTGTGATATAATTAGGAAAGAATCATGGACAATCATGTTTCCAGTTGCAAAGTAAGCAGAATGAATGGAAGCGTTAGCCAGCAGTGAAAAACCAAATGAAAGTACCATGGTTTCGTGTGAAGTTTTGCACAACCTCCATATTCTCTGTTGGTTTTTTTGTTTTTGTTTTTGTTTTTGTTTTTTTTTTTAACACCAGGAGGTTGCAAGTGAGGAGAGTGAGGAAGAACGCAATGGAGTCAACTTGATGGAATTCTCAGATGAGATCCTTCTGCACATCCTCAGCTATGTCCCTTGCACAGACCTGGTCCTGAATGTCAGGAGAACCTGCAGGAAACTTGCAACACTTTGCCTTGACAAGAGTCTAACACATACAGTTCTGCTTCAGAAGGACTATAAGGTGGGGAGAGTAGCTTGCTTCTTCTGTTAGCTGTGAAAACAAATCTGACTTCTGAAGAACAATGCCAAGAAGTAGAACTTTCCAATGTGTATGCGTAAATAGACTGCTCCTGAACTCTGAAATCAAATACACAATAAGCTGTTTTATAAAAGCATTTATTTTCCAGAATGCTTTGTTAGAACAGCTCTGTGCTCCTTTAGTTATATAAAATACTGTCAGTGAGAACTTAACTTCTCCATATTTCTTGAGGCAAAAATGAAAGTAATCTTGACATTCCATTTCTAACTGTGGTTGTGTAAAGTTACCGTTTTCTCAAAATACCTTTTCCGTGTTGTTGTGCAAAAAAATCTTGTGTGTGTTGCTGTCAGGCATGCAGTCAGCAAAGACAGAAATTGTGTGCGTGTTACAACAAAACTAAAGCTTGGGAAGAAAGGGTGATATATTCAATGAGAGCTGTATCAGCCAGTGCAGGCAAGGGGAAGCCCCTGTTGCTCATTTCTGAAAGAGGAAACTGAATGAGGAAGAATAGAAACGTTCTTCTTTCAATTTGAGTTTCTGCACATAGTCAGTTTTGCTGAAATAGCTTTGCTGGTAGAAAATGGAGGTGGTTGTCCCTTCCACTCTCAGCTGCTGAACTGTCTGTAATGCAGAACTGCAGAAGCTAAAGGAAGTGTAATCCTGAGAGTCCAAAGCATGGCAGACTGAGCTGCCAGCAGTGTGACAACTGTTAGGATTTGCTGCCATCCCCAAACCTTTGGATGAGCCACATAATCCAAGTGCCAGCCACTCTTAGCCCCATCTCCAGCTGAGAAACTGAGTCAGTGCCCACCACTGCCGTATCTTTCACTGAATGTGGTTTTGTTTGGGTGCAGGTAGACAAAGACAAAGTGAAGCAGCTGATGAGGGACATTGGGAAGGAGATCTACCAGCTGAACATGGCCGGGTGCTACTGGCTGCCCAGCTCCACCATCGACCACGTAACACGGTGCAAGAACCTGGTGAAGCTGAACCTGTCGGGGTGCCACGTCACCTCTCTGCGCCTCTCCAAGATGCTCTCCACGCTCCAGCACCTGCGCTCCCTGGCCATCGACGTCAACCCGGGGTTTGATGCCAGCCAGCTGAGCAGTGAGTGCAAAGCCACCCTCAGCCGTGTCTCGGAGCTGAAGCAAACCCTTTACACGCCCTCGTACGGTGTCGTCCCGTGCTGCACCAGCCTTGAGAAACTGCTGCTTTACTTTGAGATCCTCGACCGCTCGCGGGAGGGGTTTATGCTCTCCGGGCAGCTGATGGTGGGCGAGAGCAACGTGCCCCATTACCAGAACCTCCGCATCTTCTACGCCAGGCTGGCTCCTGGCTACGTCAATCAGGAGGTGGTGAGGCTGTACTTGGCAGTGCTGAGTGATCGGACACCTGAGAACCTCCACGCCTTCCTCATCTCTGCCCCCGGCAGCTTTGCAGAGACGGGAGCCACCAAAAACCTCCTGGACTCCATGGCCCGAAATGTACGTCTGGATGCTTTACAACTGCCCAAAGCCTGGATTAACGGCTCTGGGCTCCTGCAACACTTGAAGTTCAACAACCCTTTCTACTTCAGCTTTAGCCGATGCACCTTATCTGGTGGGCACCTGATCCAGAGGGTCATTAATGGTGGGAAGGATCTTAAAAGCCTGACCAGTTTGAATCTCAGTGGCTGCGTTCACTGCCTGGCCCCGGAGTCCTTGTTTCGGAAAGCAGAAGATGACATTGACAGCAGCATTTTGGAAAGCCTGGTGGTGTCTTGCTGCAACCTGAGACATCTGAACCTCTCTGCAGCTCACCATCACAGCTCTGAAAGCATAGGGAACCACTTGTGCCAGCTCCTGTCCAGGCTAAAGCATCTGCTCTCATTAGCACTACCAGTTTGCTCCATCACAGATGTTGCTGCAAACGTGGAGAAGCCTCCCACCACGCCTAATTTGGTGCCCCAAACATTTGGAAGGAAAGTTCGGATTGGGATACAGACATATCCAAAGAACTTAGGGGACCAGGCAAATCAGAAGATCGAGTCTTCAGTGTTTTGGGCTCTGATGGGAAGCCTGCGGTTTTTGGAAACCTTGGAGATAATCGGGTCCAGTTTCTCCTCTGCCATGCCCCGCAACGAGCCAGCAATTCGGAACTCGTTGCCTCCCTGTGTCCGGGCACAGAGCGTGGGGGATTCAGAGGTGGCTGCCATTAGCCAATTGACTTACCTGCAGAGCCTCACCTTAGCACAGCTGCCAAACATTCTCACGGGCTCTGGGCTGGTCAGCATCGGGCTGCAGTGCCAGCACCTGCGGACTCTTTCCTTGGCCAACCTGGGCATGATGGGCAAGGTGGTTTATATGTCTGCTCTCATGGACATGCTGAAACACTGCAAGTGTTTGAGGGATCTCAGGTGAGGGGCTGCCCTTGAACATCTCCTATTTTGTTTGTGGATCTCCAGAAATGTGATGTGTTGTTTATTGTGGCTACTATTAAAAGTGTTCCAGTCCAGAGTAGTTGCAGTGGCTTGAAAACTGGGTATTTTCCTTCCTGACTTGTGGAGAACGGGAAAGCATTGCATGTTGTCCTTGAGGGCTCAGGATGTGCCCTTTAACCAGTGTTTTAGGAGCAAAATATGCTGTGACAGCCTTCCTTTTAGATAAGGAGGAGTGCATGCTGCTTATTTGGGAGCTAGCAGCTTGTTGGGGCTGGTTAAATACTACATGCCTTTGCTGACTTTTTGGCTTTGTGTACATGCACACTTCTTAAATTTTCAGGAAGGAAGAGACTCCTACACTGTCTAGATAACGTAGAGTTTTCTTTGGGCTTCCAGGTGAGATACTTGTCTGCCTTGGGTTCATATGGAAATCTCACCTCTTTATTTTTTTCTTTTCTTTATAATGTACTGTAAACATTCCAGATTTAGAGTTTGTCCTGTTGGTGTTCCTCTCCTGGTAGGATTTAAAGGATCCTACCAAGAGAATGATCCTAAAGAGTGCACAAAGGAGCTTCATGGTAGCCAAAATGTGCTTGTGACAGGAAAATGTGATGGTTTCCTTGACTAATCCATATGAACATAAATATTACCACTTTAGAGAGATAGGTTTTTTCTTCTTTTTTTTTCCCAAAATCAGCCTCTTTCAGTGAAACTGCAGAACCTGTCAGTCCCATTGTCCCGCTTTGTTCACAAAGCTCCAAAGGGCTGTGCAGTTGAGACAAAGGTCACAGTTCTGTTACTGTGGCTGAAATTACTGCTCATCACCTGAGAGCGATGCTTGTGTGCCTGTCCCTGATCCACTGCAATAGTGAGGGGAGCCAGGTGGGCTAAAACACCTCAGGAGGGTTTTCATTTTCCATCACTTCTCCTTTATAACGGGGAGAAGTGTGCTGGTCTCATCCAAGGGGCAGCAGCTGTTGGGAATTCGGTTGCTCAAGGTCTTGGGTTATGTGAATGTGTCTTTAACCTTGAGGAGAGTAAATAGCCATGGAGGAATTGAGGGCTGGGGAAGGGGGTTTGGGTGTGCAGTGTTGCTTTGCTCATCTTAGGCCCTGTAGCTTCCTGAGGCTTTGAAATGGAGGCCAAGATCAATAGAGATGGGAGGCAGCGCAGAGCCTGGAATAAAGGCTGCAACCGGGCTGTCTCCTTGTACTGCATTTGGGTGGAAGCTGTCACTCTTCTTCCCTGAGTAAAGTCCGAAGTTTTGTATTGGCTTAAGATGGTTTTAGAAATTAGCACTTCCTCCTGATAACGTAGTTTCCTTTTGATTTGACTAATTCCCTGCTGCTTCCACCCTTTTTTCCCTTCCCAGTTTTCCAGGCTGAGGAACGGGTTTAAGGGGCTATTCCAAAGCAACATTGCCATCTAGCGGGTGCAGGGCGGCATTGCGGGTGTGGCTGGTGTGTCCCAGAGATTTGCCTGGAAACCCGGATCCTGGAGATTCTGTGCTTTTTGTCCTAAATTTACAGTGCCCCATAATGATGTTGAAAAATTGAAGAGGCTGCCCATTTTCTTAATATGAATTTTAATTTATTACCCAAAGTACAGCTATGCTCTTAGGATCTCTTCAGGTAATGCCACCCAACAGCAGTCACAGGCTGAGACTGGAACAGAATTTATCAATTAACAGGATTAAGTTGCTGAGGTACCCCTGTGTACTACAAAGCCTCTGCAGAGATTACCCAGATCAGGTTGGGCCCGACAGCTTGTTAGCACCTAATGGATTAACCTTCTTGGAGCTCTTGGCTTTCCTGACCCAATGACTGAGATTCTCAAGTGCTCTGAAGCCTGGTAGTAAATCTGCACTAAGCAGATGAACTCTCCTGGTGGCACGGGCCTCAAGCAGGTTCAGCTCCCTGCAGGCTGGTTTCTGTGAGGAAGTCACCCACTTACGCTGCTGGTTAAAACACAGACCCCTTGTTGGCCAGGGATGGCTTCACTGTGTCATTTTATTGTCCTGCTGGATCACCGTGATAGAGGATCCTGTCTCTCTTTCCTGAGCCAGGTGTTTAAGGTAAAGGTTGGGTTGATGATGGTTGTTCTGCCTGTAGGAGGGCAGTAGCTCTGCTCTTTTGCCAGGGCTGGTTGTGGTCACTGTGTTGGCCCCAGTTCTGCACCAGCCTGTGTGCACTGTGTATTTTTCATGCCTGCCTCTCCCCAGGCAGTAAACTGAAGATATGACCAGTTTGGGCAGTGTGTATGCACTGGAGCAGAAGGTCCCTAAATCCATACCACCTGCTTGGTGGATATCAGGTACACAAGCCAAGCTGTGCTTTTAAGACCAGAATGGATCTGCTGCTCAGACCCAAGGCTTGTCTTACCCACCATATTTTGTCAGAAACTTGCAAAACCAGAGTTATTCCAGGGTTACTCCCTGTGGGCGCCAGAATTCTGCGGTTTAGGGCCTTTCTGCCTATTTGTGCCCTTGTCCTTCCGGGTGGGAGACACTGCTCGACCCACTTGCCAGCCCCCCATGAATGTGCCGTGTTTTTCCCTCTTGTCTGAGATCGTCCTAGGCATGAATTGCCCATTGAGCTGTTTTTGTTTATTCCTGCAGGCTGGAACAGCCGTACTTCTGTGCGGGCGCCCAGTTCTTCCAGGCACTGAGTCACTGCTCCTCTCTCCAGCGGCTTTGCATCGTCTCCCGGAGCGGGACTCTGCAGTCTGACGCAGTGATGTCATTCATGGCCAGCTGCCTCGAGGTCATCATGTGCCACATGTTTATGGGAGAATCTCTTACCGTTTGCAAAAATCTCCAGCAGTCCATTGTCCGGAGGTGAGTGCGGAAAGGGGTGGATTGTGGGGTTTCTGGAGCTGTTGGAGATTTATCTCCGTTCCCTGGCTTGCCAAGGTTTATATGGCTTAGACCTCTTGTTCCAAGGAGCTAATGGGTAATGTGTAACTGTTTGGCACATAAGCCAGCCTCTTACTTTAATAAGAGGGAATCAGTGAAATATTTGAAGGTATAACGTGAATTTTTGGTTCCATTCCCACCCATGTTCTCTGCAGTTCCTCTGGCCGAGTTGTTCTGGATGCAATGCTCCATCATAAATCAAATGACACTTTTTGTGTAAACAAAACATCTGCCGACATTTTAAGTACTGAGAGATTTGACCTTGAAGCTTTCTTCCTTTCCCACAAGTGACTAAGATAATTCTCTGTCCTCTAATCACTTGTAAATGTCACTTACTGATAATCCCCTGGCAGCGCAATTCAAAGCCTTTAAAGGGTTGTTGTGAAGGGTTTTTTCTTCGGAGGGGTTCCTGAGAGGGGGAGAATTGGTACAAACTGCCTTTGCACGTTTGGCAGTTCTTAAATGCATTTTGCTTGGCCCCTTGCAGCGTTCTGAGGCTCACGTGGTGGGAAACGTTTGTGTGTGAGCCGTGAACTGCATTTGAAAAGAGAGCTTTTAATTACGCTTGGCATTTGGAAATCTTCTAATAATGGCAGTCATCTTACAAAATATTTCCCATGCAGCAGACTTTCCATTATTATCTTTCTTTCTATAAGGCTATTTCTCCGCCTTCAGTCTGTTTTCTTTGTCACCTACTGTTGCTGTGCCCTGTTAAGCTCTAATAAAAATTTCAAATCACACGGCGTTATTAGTGCATCCTAAAGGGTACTCCTCCCCCCGCAGCCTTCCTCCAGCTTCAAACTAACTTATTACACTTGGCTTGTTTCCGTGGATCAAATCCAGAGAAAGCTGTGACTATATTAGCTCCCTACCAAACTGCTCCTGAGATTGTTGCTGCCTCTGAAAGCCTCTGTGTCCTTCTGGGATAGGGATTGTTGGAAACATCTGAGTAAATTCCTTGTGATGCGACAAGGATCCTTTGAGTTTGTTTTACACGGGGCTTCATATCTGTAAAAACATTACTGGGTTGATTTCAGATGTGCCTTGGGAATCCTTAGAAAGAACCAGAAATCTGCAGTTCCTATTTTTTATTTCCTCTCCCTTCTGAGGTGCCGTTGCAGCGCTGCCCAAAATTTTAATGTCCACTTACTGAGCAGAAATACACCATTCTGCAGTCTTTTCTCCCTCTTTTTCTCTGTCAGGGACTGTTTCTCACTACATTCTCTACCTCTTTATACTCTAAACCCTGGGAACTTTCCAAAGAGCAGCTGATGCC
This sequence comes from Brachypodius melanocephalos, assembly GCA_013398615.1. Lineage (NCBI taxonomy): Eukaryota > Metazoa > Chordata > Aves > Passeriformes > Pycnonotidae > Brachypodius > Brachypodius melanocephalos. The sequence continues at coordinate 5,494,340 of VZSR01003816.1, forward strand.
TTGTGGAAATGTTAAAAACTATTTTTATATTTAGCCACAGTTCTGGCTGTCAGACTTATTTTCTTCTTTTGTATTTTATTAATAAAGACACTTGTATGAAAACAGGGTTTTTTGAAGATGGGTTTTGGGTTTTTGTTGTGTTTTTTTTTTTTTTTTTTGTTGAAGAGAGCATCTGCTCCTTCTGCAAATTCTACACCTGAAGTCATAATCCTCTGTGACATTGTAATTGGTGGCTCTGGAAACGATTTTGATGTCACGTAAGATTATGACTTGAGGAGGAGGATAAGCAGTGGGAGCAGATGCTCTCCTAAGCAACAAAGATCCCGTTCTCATGCAACTGTCTCTAGTAATAAAATGGAAGAAACAAAACACAGAAAATGATGTGTAAGCAAAGCCTGGAGTCTTCCACGAGCCATCAGCGAGTCTTTTAGCCATGTGACTTCTCCATTCTCATCCTTGCACAAATGTGCCATGGGATGGGGTCAGGAATTGACTTGCTTTTGACTGCATTTTGTCTGCTACTCCAAGGCAGAGAGATGTGCAGTAAAATCTGTGTGTGAGCTTAAACCTGTGGGTAAGGCTCCAATTCACACAGCATGGCTTCCTCTAAGAGTGTGCAGCTGGTGTCTCTTTAATCCAAGTTTTACACCAGGCAGTAAGTTGGAGGTTATCTATCCATGTGCCAGAGTGGAACAAGGTGATTTTTGCTTATTTTTTGCCATTTGTTTGGAATGTGTGTGAAACATGGGGAGTGGGTGGGAAGGAAGAGCTGAGAAGAGGGACCTCGAGCCTTTGTTAGCTCCCTTTCTTGATCTGGGGCAATTACCCATATTCCTCAGGTCCCACTGAGGGTCAGAGTTCCTGTTTTAGGGCTGTGGTGATGGTGTTGTTTAGGCTGAGAGATAGTTTTGAACAGCAAGATGGGGCCAAAGCAATTCACATTCTCCCAATGCCTCTAAAAGAGAGAAGAAATGTGAGTGGGAATGGAAAAGACCCAGGGCTGGGCATGTATCAGGAATTTGACTCTGCACAAGGTAGAGCTGAGAGGGCATGAAAATGCCATATAGTGTGGGGCAGTCCTTTTTCCAAGTGTTGGGTGCACAGGAGGGTTTGGGTAACAGAAGAGGCCAGAACCTATTTGGGGAGAACAGACTGGTTCCAGCTGTGGAATTGTACTGGAAGATGGTGAATATACAGGGTGTGGTAATGGGAGTTTGGGAATTGAATCTGCTGCAGCACAGCAATGGCTTAAAGCCTGAACTGCCTCTCAAACTCTCCCCTTTTTACTGTAAAAGGAGGTTAGTGTTATGTGTTTCTGTTCCACTGGCCTGAAAAGAGAGGTTGTTCTCATGTCTCTTAGTCTTGTGACAGCTTTGAACCAGACCCTGTGGTGTCCAGCTTTCTGGTGAGCACTTTCTGGTTGAAGTTTGCTGCTATTTGGGACAAACGAATTCGTGTATTTGAGTTGTTAAAAGCCTCTGATTCAGTTCTGGCTCTTTTGCAATGAAACACAATAAGTGGAACAGGGCTCATCTGGAGCCTCATCAGCAAACAGGAGGCTTGCAAGGGCAAGGTCTCCTCTGAGCTGTAGAGAAGACTGTAAAGATTGTTTCCCTCTGGGCAGATAAATCATTGCAGTGTTTTTCTTTATTCTTATTCCTTCAGTGTGAACGGGAGGGGGGAGCTCCTTTATGGTTCAGGGAGATACTCTGCACATAAGAAGGGCGTAGTGGTTAGAGTGGGAGATGTGGCTTAAGTGATCCATATCCACTTCCCTGATCTTCCTCAGGTTTCACATGTGACGTTGGTCTAGTCTCAGCTTCTGTGTAAATTGACATTTTTTTCCCCATCACATGGTGCTCAGCTGCTGCCACACTTCAGATAGCAGCGGATCCAGTGAACACAAAGTTTTCCATTTTATGCTTGGACCCAAACTTTGCTGGAGTGCTCAGCTCCAAGCACGTGTTGTCCCTGTTTAAATAACTCCTCTGTTCAAACCACTGCAGCATTAATTCCACAAACACTAAAACACCACAATTTGAGTTGGAGGTTCAGGCGTGACCCCAGACCTGCTGCTGTGCCAAGACGCTTCTTTGCAGAAAAGGTAAATTTGCTTCGCCATTTTGGGCTGAGCTGCTGTGCTGGGATTGTTTCTAAATTCCTGCACAGACCCGTTGTGTCCAAAGGCAGGTCCAAGGGGATGAGCCTTCCAGGAGCTTTCCCAATCTTTTCCACGGTGTTATTTTGTGGAATAGTCAGTAGATGGAGCTGTGACCCATGGAAGGTGCCACCATTTACCAACGGGTTGCATGCTAAATAATCGTATTTATATGCTGGTATGTCTCTGCCCCAAAAATCCTGCGGGCAAGGAATTTGGATGACTTCAGGCTTGCACAGCTACATGGTGTGGTTAGCGGGCACTTCACAAATGTGCAGGAGAAGTTTCTTTCCTGGTGCTTTCCTTGCCATCAGAAAATGCTGGAAGAGGGGATGGGAAATGCTTCAGCAAATATCCCCTTGGCTTCAAGGACAGATTTTTATTTTCTAGTGTGTGCCTTTAGAATTTTGTCGGTTTTAGCTGAAGTGTTTAGATAGCTCCTATCATTGTAGTGATTTCAAGGACTCTACAACACCAGACAATACAAGCCAGTGAAAAGTCCTTGGAAAAACACCTTGGAAAAAGATCAAGAAAGCTACAATAAAAACAAACAAACAAATAAAAAACCGCAAAGCAAAACAAAAAACCTCTGAGAACACAGCATCATTAGGGACTCTTCATAAAGAAGGGGGAAGGTGTCAAGGCATAGAGGTGAGCTGTCATTTGTAGAAATGGAATCCAAGGGGAAAATTGTGGTGCAGCTGGAGTGCGTTTTGGGGTGCTGGGTGGGCAGCTGGGCTCAGCTGTTCACGTCTCCCAAAGTGCTGTTGTAAATTCCTGGAGTCTGAGAGATGGTGCAGAGGGCTGGGGCTGTGTGGGGTTGTGGAGCAGCATCCCCCCAGAGCTGTGGGGTTGGAATGGGGGTGGCAGTTCTCTCCTAAGCTCTCTGCCCCTGTTCCCCAGCCACAATGGTACCTCTCTCCAGCAAATGGCTTTGCAAAGCACCTGAGCAAGTCAGTGCTGGTGAGGCTACACCTTGAATCCTGGGTTCAGTTCTGGACCCACCACTACCGGAGGTTCATTGAGGGGCTGGAGTGTGTCCAGAGGACGGAATGGAGCTGGGGAAGAGTCTGGAGCACAAGTCCACGGGGAGAACTTGAGGAAGCTGAAGGTGTTTAGCTTGGAGAAAAGGAGGCTCAAGGGGATCCTTCTGTCTTTCCATGACTCCCTGGCAGGAGGTGCAGCCAGGGAACAAGGGATAGGACAAGAGGAAATGGCCTCAAGGTGTGCCAGGGAAGGTTTAGGTTGGATGTTAGGAACAATTTCTTCACTAAAGGGTTCTCAAGCACTGGCAAAAGCTGTCCAGGGCAGTAATGGCGTCTCCATCCCTGGAGGGATTTTAAAGCCATGAGAATGTGGCACCTGGAGACATGGTTCAGTGTGACCATGGTGGTGCTGGAGGAATGGTTGGGCTTGGTCTTAGGGGGCTTTTCCACCTTAAACAATTCTGTGATTGTGACTCAGGTCACTCTTGGGTTAACCAGTGCTGAAAAGTGCAGAGAATTTTTCTCATTTAGGACAATCTCACAGTTCTGGGGATCCAAACTGTGTGACACAGGATACCTGCCTGTGTCAGGTATGAGCACTGCTTGGTTTGAAGTGATTTTCATTATAAGATTCCTGCCACTTTCTAGGAAGAGCTTTCAGCCTAAATTACATCTTCCTGTTCAATCTTCTGTAGCATTACCTAAATTTCCCTGTGCTTATCATTGTCCTTTTTTAACATGAAACTCTTGACTGGATCTTCCCTTTTTCTTAAACTGCAGATTCTAGTGGCCCTGTGTGGCTGTGAGCTTGCTGAAGGGATGAAGCAGTTTCCTGGGATTCAGTTGCAGAAACAGGGCTTCCAGGTGGGAGCACAGGGCTGAAATGAGTATTGGGAAGTGCTGAGTGAGCCAGTCCCTCTCCTGGCATTTAGCACAGGACTGAGTTATCACAGATGAATTTTTGCTCACCTCAGGGCTAAGTATCCCCCCTTGCCCTGGATATCCCTGCAACATTCTGCTTACCTGGATTCTCATTGTGGTCTCAAGCTCATGAAATCCCTTTTGAGGATTCCTTTTACTCTTAGAGGGGTTGGAGGGAGCTCTACAGGCAGTAGGTGATTGCAAGATCATTGAATTTAGCTGAGTCCCACAGTGTCACTCCCGTGCTGCCCACCGACTGCTGCAGTCCTACTCCAAAAAGCTGCTGTGACCACCTAGGGCTTATCCAAGATTTTCAAGCTGGTTTTGCACCCCTTCAGCACCTTCTCTTCTTTCTGACCTTGAGGAAGTCCCTGTCTGTACACCGCTGGCTTTCCTGGTCCCAGAGCTGCCGGCGGTGGCTGCTGATCCCACCCTGCCAGCCCCAGCGTGCCGAGACCTCCAGCCCCGCACAAGTGGGATTGCAGAGGACTTAATGTATCACCAGGCTGGTGTAGTGAATCATTAGCATCCTGCTCAAGCTTTCATTGTCTGTTTCATTTCCTGCTCTTGGAAACCCCTGAATCATTCTGTCACAGACTGAATAACAAACTGCATCCTTGTCGACTTGCGTTGCCCAAGGATTCCTTGGCAGGCTTGGCGAAGGTTGAATGCATGAGGTGTGGCCCAGACACCTTTGCTTCTACCAGGGATGTCGTTTATGGGTGGGTTTAAATACTTTACAAGCCAGCAGGGCTTGTGGGACCATCCCCAGTTTGCCATATTAATTTATCTTCTTTTGGGGGTACTCACAAACCCCCTTCTTTAAATGCATTCCTGTGGCTGACCCAAATGCCTCGTTCTAACTGCCAGTTCATGTGTTTTGAAAGGAATTCAGTTCTGAAACCTTCCTCAGCAGGCAGATTGGTTTGTGCATGAAATAACTTTCAAGGATTGTCCTCTCTCTCTTGGCTGAGAAATAATATTGGAATAGCACTGTCGTGCTTTCTCTTCATGAGGGTGTAAAAGGCTGAACGGAAGCATTAACTGCAGCTTTAAAGCATTTCCATAGTAAAATAAATCTAATTGAGCAGTTATTGCAGTAGCTTTTTAATTTGTGGAAGAGATTAGGAAATAACTTTCAGCTTGCTCTGGCAGAGCACTCCCCTAGGACGTGTCCTGGGCGCTCTGGCATCGCTCTTTGGGTTCTTATTCCCTCCCCCTCTAATTGTCCGGTCACATTTGAGTGATGCAGAGTTCAGCTGGCAAAATAACATAGGAACCTCAGTCTGCAGGCGTGTTTGATACAAACCTCAGTTCACAGGAGAAGTAGCAGAGTGCCATTCATGCCTTACAGGGAAACCACAGCAGAGAGATGTAATTTGCCTCGGCTCGGGATGAGTCTGATGTGTTATTGCTCCTTCCCTGTGGCTCAACGCAGTGGCAAATGAAGAAGCTGCGTTGAGGATAATGGGAGAGTTGGCAGTGATGTGTGTGAGTGATTTCCAGAGTCCCATCTACACCCCTCGGTCTCAGGTTGGAGACTGCAGTGATGGGACTCAGCGTGGAAAAATCAGCAGCTTTGGGAGAATGTTGGTTTGTCTACACAGACATGAAGGGATGGAAGATACCCCTAAAGGAAAACACTTTATAGCAAAAATATCTCATTGTGTGGAGTTAAGAGCAACCAGAGGAGTTTGAACATCTTTCCTTGGGAACTTTTCAAGTTAATTTCTGAGGTTTCAAAATAAAGTCTCTTAGCGCTGGCACTCTGGCAGGGCTGGAAGAGAGAATGGCACTCGAGAATGGATCTGCTTTAGAGTCAGTGTGGGGAGGGTTTGGACCCCCCTCAGAGGCTTCTGGGGGATGAGTGGGAGGCAAAGGTTCTCCCTGCTCCCAGGGGAAGGGGCTTGGGAGAATCCCACCTACAGTTTCTTTGGCAAGGCCAAATCTTCCTCGGAAGATGCTCTGCAGAAGCTTCTTTGGCAGTCACTGTAAGCAAGGAGAGGTTTGCAGCTGCCTGGTACTGAGGTCAGGGCATGGCCACTGGAGCAAATCTTAAGTGTTTGCCTGGCCTTCCCTGAGAAGATGAGAAAAGTGTATGTGTGTGTCTGTGTTGGGTCATGCTGCTGCCAGCTGCTCCAGCTTGTCCTGGCACTTCCTCCATTCCACCGTGCCATGCTTCAGGAAGGGAGTTTCCAGGCTGGCTCAGGTCTGCTGGCTGAAGCTTTCAAGACAGATGCCCCAATTGAAGTTGGAGGTGTGAGCAAGTCTTGCAGTGAAAACAGGCTGTGCCTGGCAGAGGATTAACAGGGGTTTGTGCATGTGGGTGAGAGAGCTGCACACAGGGCAAAAAGTGAGTTGGTCTGAAACCTCTGCTCTTGAGAAACTTGTGCCTCTCCAAAATCAGCTCATCAGCCTGTGGGGAAGGTCAAAACAGAGAGGGGAGAAGGTGTGTGACTGCAGCAGAGACTGGTTTGCATTTGTGAGAGTTGTGCCAACCAGAGTCCACATCTGCTCTGTCCCTGCTGTGCTCTGTTCTCCCAAATCAAACTTCTCATTTCCTTCCTTCCTCTCCTTCTCTAGAGCTTCTTTTTCCGTAAGCTCAGCTTGGTTTGTGGAGGTCAGAGATCTGCCCTTGATCCATTCCTGATACACTGTATTTCCTCACTTCATCTGCTGTGTGCTGCTTTTGTTGGCAGTGTTTAATTATCCTGCATTGTGTGCCCTGGGTCCTGCTTGCCAGCCTCTGTGATGTGGGATGTGCCGAAATGTCTGATTTGGCTTAGGACTTTCCTTGGGTTTCTGTGGAAATCTCAAGAGGAAGAACATTCTTCAGCCCCAAATACTGCCTTATCCTGTCCTTACAAGTAAAGAAGGTCTGAGCAGCACCCGATGGAGAGAGCTGTCACCTTCCAGTGTCTGTGGTGCAGAGAGTTGCAGGGGGGGTTATAATCCATCTTTCCAGGTTGGCTGGTGAGATTCCCCATGGCTTTGTGCTACCCTTTGGATCTATCAGCAGGTGAGATCTCCTGGGGACTCACTGTCCTCTCTCTGGAGAGGCATGTCAATGTTTGCCAGGAGATAACTGCATTCCAGGGAGGGACTCTTTTGTCTTGCTAAAATCGAGGAAATCTGATCGAAGTGCAGCCTTGCTTTAGATTTTTTCTCTTTCTTTTTGACTTTGTCCCTGACCTACATATTGGATCCTGCCACAGTGGTTGGAAGTAATTGAGAGCATAGTGTTAGGCTATTTACCAAGCTGTTCACTTGAAAATAACCTTACTGAGTCCAGTCCACACCTGTTCTGGGCGAATTCTGGAGACAAATAGCAAAGCATCATTAACCCTTTCATCCACATACAACCAGTTCAAGATCTAAGAGCAGAGAGATGCTGTACCTCTGCTGATGCCAGGAGGAATTTGTGACACAGGGTGTGCTTCTCCATTCATTTCCCAGCTCTGTGGATGATTCCAACCAGCTGCTGAGACCAGGTCTGCTCTCTGTCCACATCCACATGAGGACACTCCAGAAATCTCCTTGTGGAAATTCCTGCTGGGTGGTTGTTGGTTTGGTGTTGAGTCTGTTGGACCAGAGGTTATGCTGGAAAATATACTCGGGGGGAGGTGTTTTCTTTGTTATCCCAGTGGTTGTTTCTGATTAAAGGATCTGTTTTGAAGGGGCTGCTAGTCAGTTGCCTAGAAAACTTGCTTTCATTTAATTAATCATGATGAGTTTAGTCTGGAGGTTTTGTAGGAGAGGGCAGGCAAGCATATCCTTGGCTTTTTTCCCTTGAAAAAAAAAAAAACCAAACCAAAAAAAAGCAAGGCTTCATGTCTGAAACTGCAGCTCTTTTGTCTCCCCAGGTCAACATCCTTCTCTGTCCTTCGGGTTTTAATTTTACAAGCCATGCGTTTGCAGAGGTGGATGGAGTTTGAAGTCCATCCAGGTGTGGAATGAGGAAAGAACCCTCAAGAAGATTACAGGAGCTGTTCTGCAACTCATTAACTCACTCTCTTCCCCTTCTTGTTATCTCCTCCCCATGCCTGGGGCCTTTCAAAGTAGTGCTCTAAGTGCCTCTCACTTAATCTAGCCCACCTGGACAGGTGTATGAAGAAAGGAATTGCCTTCCGGGGAAGGACTAAAGGAGCATAGATTGCAGAGGGAGGCTGCTTTTGGGAACTGCTAATCCCAGTTTAACATTATGACAGCTGCTCGTTAAAATCAGGGTGTTTTTTAACAGGCAGTTAAAGGAGAGGCTTTGCACGCACATTTAACTGAGAATAATAGTGAGCCATGTGCATTTGATTTTTTTTTTTCCTTAAATCACACAAATTGTACATGGAAAGAATTCTCCGGCGTCAACTTGCTGGGGTATGGAATTTACAAGGTTTGCAGTAACATACAGTTTCCTGTTGAGGGGGGGGAGAAAATCACAAAGCTTTCTTTTTTTTTCCTCTTATTTTAAGATCAAGTTCAAACCCCTAGTATGAACCCAGCCTCTTTAGGAGGGACACTTGGTGCGTTGGGGTATTTCACTTGTCTCGGTAGCAGTTCATCATGTAAACTTGTCTGGGTTCTTGTTTTTATAGCTACATGTAAAGGCTGCTTATAAACTGCAATTTTGTACGTGGTGAGAAGGCAGCACTCAGGTCCAATTTGGGAGAGTCTATATACAAAGAAGGAAGCAGCCTCTTTCCCTTGGGGAGATGGCAGTTTCTCCCTTTGCTGAACTTCAGTAAACTTGGTCTATTAACATGATTTTCTCTGCAGGACTGTGGTGCTGGATAAGAAACATGAAGAGCTGAGGCAGAGCAGTGACTATCAAAGGGACATTTGGCTGTATTTTATGTGATTTCACTGCAGACTTTACCAGCTGCCTCCCAGATCAGCAGTTATTTGCTGGTTGATTTCTTGAGGGCAGTGCTGTGGAAGTAAGAAGCTGCACAGCTCTGACACAAGTCCCCAGATCTACTCAGGGAGCCGTGTCCTTTTCTGCCAGCCCTTAGGCATGAGGCATGAAGGGCAGGTCTGTGATGCAGAGAGATATAAAATTGCCCCAGGTAGTTCTATTGCTGGAAATTCTTATTCCTGCAGCTACTTAGGTTCAGGCAAATTAATTCAACCTACCAAGACTGATCAGCTAGCCTGGGAATGGAAGTTTCTCTGCCGTGTTTTTGGCTGCTCTACTCCAAATCATTTGTGGATGGGAATGTCCTTTCTGTCTCCCAGGAAATGCCAGTCTCTCGTGTTGCTTCCTCCAGCTGGCTGTATTGCTACCTGGGATTTTCATGTCTGTTTCCAGCAGCTGGATCTCCAACCTTTCCTCACTGTTTGACACAAATCTGGCCATTTCAGAGCTAGAGATGAGCTGGGAATCTTCCAGGCACACACCTGTCTAAGTTTGTCGAGCAGAGATCTTCTCTTTGGACCAGACACAGCTGGGTTCAGCCTCCAGGGGCTGGTGCTGCCAGTGTGGCTCTGCCTCCTTGTGACTGATAATGAACTGGTCCTTGTCACACCCTTCAGAGGAAACATCTTGGTGGCACAGGGCTAGGAGTCACAAATCTTTTTCATCTTGAGGTGTAATTCTTAAGGGTAATTATGCTACAGTTTTACCCCCTCAGCTTTAAAAGACTGAACTCTTGTTACACTGCACTAATACCATTTCTCTTCCTCACAGGTTGCTGTCATGTAAAGTACTTACTGGTGGGCACTTGGGCTTTTTCTGTACGGTTCATTCTACATTGTTTAATGGCTTTAACTTTTGCAAATCTCTTCCTTTGCTCTGCAGTCTGGATTAAAAAGAAGGCTGCAGTGTGTGAGCCTGAGCACACTTAACTGCTTATCTACACATCTGAGCTTTCTAAACTTGCCTATGCTCTAATTGCAGAGTGTAGACTCTGCATGCAGAACAACCCAGCCTGAAGTGATAATCCCAGGCTCAGCCCTGAGGGAATGCCTGACATTGCTCTGGCCTGATTTTCCTAATGGCTCTGCAACTTGCCTCTGGTTTGCAGGTGGTTTAAATTGTTATCGCTGAGCACCTTGCCCAGCTTGGGCAGAGCTCTTGGGATCTCTGATCCTCTAAGAATACCTGTGTGTCTTGATTTATTTTGTATTAATTTTTTAAAAAACGTCTTCCTTCCTCCCGATTTTAGGTGCAATTTGGGCTTGTGCCAGCTTAGCAGACTCACTGCAAAGGGGTGCAGACCCAGCCTGCTGAACTCCCTGCTGACACAGAGAGGGAAGAGTGGGAGACCTGGTGTTCCAGCTGCCCCTCCTGCCTCCTCTGAACAACCCTTCCTTACCTCCATCCTGCATGATCGATACCCAGGCCATCCCCTTCCCTTGCACTGCAGAATTGGTATTTTTCCTTGGCTAATAACCTGTGTCTGATTTAGTTTCCAGGCAGAACGCCCTGCATTAAACGTCGTCATTTTCCCTCTGCTTCACGAGGACTTGACAGAGGTCATCAGAGATGTCCCCATGCGGCACTTGGATGAAATTACCTTGTTTAAAAGCAGAGTGGCCGAGGAACCTCCCAATTTGTGGTGGTGACTGTCACAGCATGGAAAAGGACAAGTCAGCGTGAACCCATGGAGCAGCTTCTTGTTGGCCTGGATTTCCCATCCTCGGCTCCTGGCCACCTCACTGGATGCTGTACAATCACTTCAACCAGGTGCAATTGCAAAATAATAATAATAATAATAAAAAAAGCTGGTTCTTTGCACTGGGGAAACATCTACTGGATATTGCTTGCATCTGAAAATCCCGTCTCAAAGGCTTGTGGAATCTGATGAGTATTTCCTTGCGGTTGATATGAATAGTTTTTGTTATTTTACTGAAGTTAAAGGTATGAGAAACTGACTTAATGATGCTCTTTCCCCTGTGTCCCCTGGTGTCTGTCCCAAGGGCCCCTGTGTACGTTGGCAGTGTGCTTTGTGGTTTTGGTGGAAATCATTCTTTGCTTCAGTCTGTTTTTGGCAAAGTAGAAAGCCTAGGCCAGTTCAGAGGCACAAAAATGTGTTGCTCCATTGAAGTGCATCACATCTTTTCTATGTTACAAATAGGCATTTGTAGTCACACACATGCAGTCACAGATATTTAAAGGAGTTCTTTTTGATTGAGAAGTACCACAAGGACTCTTTTTAAAATTTTTAATAAGAAACTAAGGTCATTAACACCTTGACCATGGTGTGTTCCTGCTGATGCTGTTTCCATTGGTCTGGTGGAAGAAGTTCTCAGCTCTTCTGGAAATCCTTGTCCTAGGGTAGATGGTGCCTACAGTGAATAAGTTGAGGCTCAGATCTGATTTATATGCAGTCTGTCTTGCAGTGTAGATGGGAATGTAGTGTTCCAGTTCTGTCCTTATAGCCCATGCCTTGAGCTCATGCTAATTTTAGCGATGTTATGAAGTATTTTCACAGTGTGATTTCAGTCAGCTTCTCTGCTCCACAGAACTTCCTCAGGCCTCAGTAGTGGTCTGGATCACTTTCATATTGCCTTATTTACTGAGCACTTTTAAAAGCATCAGACAGCTGTACCAAAAGCCAAGTTACAAATTCCTGGAGCTACATGTCTGGGTGGCAGAATTTTCCTTGGTAGCGTACCAGGTCTGACTTCTGCAAAGCAGCTGCTGACCAGAGCTGTCTAACTTCACCCAAATCCCGAATGTGTTGAGCTCTGCTTTTCTGGGGAGGCCCAGAGTCGTCCAAAGATGATGTGTCCATCTCCTTGTCAGCATTTTCTACTCAAGATGCCCTCTCCCAAATGCTGTTCTGCCCTCAGTGTTCATAGGAAGCCTGGTGTGATGGGATAGATTTGAGAACAAAATGCATCTCCCAGCCTTGGAGGACTTTCTGTCCTTACTTTCCAATCGGCCACTTGTGAGCCTGCCTGGGATTCTGTGCCACAGGTGTAAATCTTGAGCCAGGCTGTGATAACCCTTGTGCTCAGAGAGGTTACAGCAAAGAGCAAGTCAGGCTCTGCTAGCACGGGTCTATGCCTTGCTGACACCAACCCCTGGTGGTTTGCTGTCTTTCCCAAGGCTCTGTCCTTTCCCCTCTCAGGACAGGGAGCCAGCACAGCCTCTGGAGCACAGCTGGCAGCAGGATGGTGAGGCCAGCTCGTGCTCCGCTGGGAATGCTGCAGCTGAGCTGTGAGCACCCCCTGAGTGTTTGAGGCTCTGCCTCAGCTCCATGCAGCTGAGTGTGAGGAGCTGCTGCCCTGCTCCTGCCACTGCTTTCCCTCTCACTCTTCCCGATGAGGTTGTTCTTTCTACCTCGTGTCATATACTCACCTGTTTGATTCCCCTTCTCCCTCTCTTCTCTCCCTCTCCCTCACTCCAGCACATCAGATGTGCTTTTTGGCAGGAACACGAGCTGCTGCTCTGTCAGTTCAGGCCACTTCAGCTCTGCCTGGTTTTTGTCCGTGTTTTTTTCCTAGGATAACTAGCATGGACTGGGCAGAGGGTGTTTGCAAAGCTGCTTTCTCCTCCTTGTTTGAAGCACTGGCAAAGTTGCTTTGTCCTGCTTGTGCCGCTGGCCTCAGGGCAGAGGGAAGGTGGAGGGTGTGGAGGCAGCTCTCTGATGCCTTCGGGGACCTGTTCAGTCCTGTGAAGGAATCCTGATGTTTGGTTCCAGTGAGGCCATTCCCACCCCCAGCGGGGATTTCCCCTGCATAAACACGCCCGTGGCATCAGCAAGAGCTTGGCAGTGCTGCCAACTCACCTCTTCCTGTTCCGCTGGAAAACCTGGACTGGGGGACAGCAGCGTGCAGAAACCAGCTGTTGCTTGATTCTGGTGTTAAACCTTTGCTCTTGGGGTTGCAGTCACCTGATGGAACGTGCTCTACACTTTGCTTGGCAGATCCATATCCATCTGCCTCCTGGATGTGTCCTGCTGGATGGGAGCAGCAGCCAGGGATGTTTTATAGCGCTGTTATTCCATTGCCAGGGGTATGATGTTTGGGCATCTGTAATCATGCAAGTGCGTCACAAGTCCTGGTGATGCTCCCAGTTATAACCAGGGCTAGGAAAGGTCACCCACAGGTGATAAAGGTAGCATCCCAAATAGTAATAAAGAGCTAAAATCTCCTTCCACCCCAGGCTCCCCAACTCCAGGCCAGTGCTTGATATCTCTACTACAAATCCTCTTATGGTGAATGAGAATTTCCGCTGCTTTTGCACTCCAGGCAGGATTCACCAGATGTTAATAATGTGCTTATTTTCTCTAAGTGCTATTTTGGCATCGGTGTTAATTACAATTTATATTCTGCAACATTTACACTGGGAAAAGAACCCACCCTAATAGTACCCAATTGGCAGAGCTGGGCTATTAAACACAGCTCCATATGTTCTGAGCAGAGCAGTGGATGGGACTCGGAGCCCGCTCAGGCAGCTGTAGAGGAAGAGAGGGGAGCAGAGAGAGGGGTGTTCTGCTCCTGCATTTTATTTAATATGAAATCCCCCCTCCTTTTCTCTGTCCCCATCTCTCCAGAAATCTCTCTCCTGCTATCTGTGAGCATTTAAGGAGGTGATCTCTGAGCTGCTGATGCTGCTGTCTTGTAGTCTAAAACAAATGAATTCAATTCCAGAAGGTGCCCTTCTCACAGGGAGTGCCTCTGCAGGATCCCAGTCCCTGCTGGCCTGTTCCTTGCTGCTTTCCAAAGTAGACCTCCAATCTTTGGGAACTGCAGCAGAAATCTTTGCTTTGACCACCACCAAGGTGTTTGTGGTTCTGTAGGAGGAGGATATTCTGGGACAGGTGTTGTCCTTGTGTAAAATTCGATGTAGTTTGTTGCTCTGCTCGTGTCCAAAGTCTTGTTTGGCAAAGTGACATTCGGTTCCTGCAGGCTGGAAGGGTCTGGAGTGACACTGGTGTGGGGAATTTGGAGGAGCTAAGTAATTGTGTTCCCATGGGTTTCTTGGGAGTGTAGGTTAAAGAATTGCTTCCTCAGCTGTTTGCAAAGCTGATTTCATGGTCTCTTTAGGAAATGGCAGTGTATCCAGTGCTCTGTTTGGAGAAGGGGCTGTGTGGTGACAGTCAGGAGAGCTCTGATTGTGGTCACTTCTCTGTCAGGGAGAAGATGGGAGTGAGATGGGAGGCAGGATGGAGTCACAGATCTCACTCTGGAAGCCAGATACCCATCATGAGTCTTGGCCTCTTTCCTCACTTGTGGAAGGGGAGGATGCTCCCCAGGTGCTGCACCCTCCCCTCCAGGTGAGGTGTTGCTGTCTGGGGAGCAGAGGGCAGACCTGGGGCTGGTGTGGACTGAGAGCAGCAGAAGAGCCACAACCCCATCCCTTTAATTCCCATCACTGCCTCCTGCTCTGCCGGGCATGTGGGATCCCAGGGAGCAGAGCAGGACCCATCCCCTCACGTTGATGTTCAGAGTTGTGGGACCGTGGACAGGTGTGTGGGACCATCCATGTGAGGTGCTGGCTGTTTTCTTCCAGCACTGCTTCTTTAGGATAGGGCTGTAGGAATTTGGGACTTTCCCACTGGTGGAGTGAACCAGTACAGAAGGGTTGTTTCACCTGACTAAGGGGGATGCAATTCCCTCTTGGCTGGTCCCAGCAGTGTCCAGCCAAAGCTGGGGGAGCAGTGCAGGAGCTGTGCTGGGTGTTGCAAAGCCTAGTCTCCTTCCACTGCAGCTCTCCTGCCTCTTTGAGATGCACAGGCAGCTGGGGCACTCCGGCAGGAGAATCATTTCCATAGAAACCAATTGGGATGTTGTACGGGGAATAATGATTAATAGTGAAGGGATGTTGCCTCAGGCCCTTTCATTTTTTAGGGGGCAGTGAGGGACAAACTGGGGCACAGGTAGGGGGACAGGGGGACTTGAAAACTAATGGAAACCATCTCTTCCATTAATTTCCAGGGCAGCTTCCCCTCTTCTCCTCCTACCCAGCCCCCCACTGCTGCTCCCAGCTTTCGTCAAATTTTCAAAATGGCTAACCTGGTTAGAAATAATCATAATAATAAAAAAGGATGGATGAGGTCTGACTACTAACATTGTTGCTGTTAGCAGCAGGATTTCAGCCATAAAACATGAAGCAAGGGAGGCATTGACCTTTCCGCTGTTTGAAATGAATGGAGACATCAATATCTATTGTTTTGTGGCATTGACCTCTGATGCTCTCGGTTCGCCCTCCCCTTTCTTTTTTTTTTAATTTCCCCCTGACACTCGAGGAAAGGGGTCAGTCTGTACCATCTATTGATCCCGATCTTACTTGGTGATAGGGAAATAATTAGAATTTTAAAGATCTCTGCTGCACGCTGGTGAAATACATACACAGAGGCGCAGGCTAAGCCCCCTCTTGCCATGTTGTGTTCTCCCCCCTTCCTTGCAGAGATCCAAAGCTCTGAGATCTGAAGGAAGGCAGATCAATATAGGTTTAATCATGATGGGGGTTTTATTTCAGTTTTTTAAATGGTAAAGTGTAACGCTTTATGTTAGTGTTGTCGGAGCCTGGCTGCCTGGTGCCTTGTTTTATTTATTCTTTTAAGTAGCCCCTTCTTTTGTGAACTTCATCTATGTACAGAGAATGTGAAATCAGGCATTGCTAATTAGCTGTATGACAATTAAGTAATGTAGCACAAAACCATTAGGACACTGGATTTGTTTTTGAAGTTTGTCCTTTGAAGTGGAAGCTGCAACTCCCTGCCCAAGGCTGCTGGGGAAAATGTTTTTCTATCAAAACTTTCTTTGAAAATAAAATGTCAGTGTAAGAGTCCCTATTTCTGTCGTCTCTCCTGCTGAACAGCGGGTGGAAATTGTTTCTCCTTGTAAAAAGTGCTGGCATTGATAGAAAGGGGAATTCAGGAAAGCAGTAAATGGGCAGTTGGTCTCCAAACACCCTCAGTTCTGGTAGAGATGTTACCAAAAATCCTTGTTTAGCTCATTGAAAGGGAACGGTGCCACTCTAGGAGAGAAGACCCAGCTCACGACTCTGGAGATGGCAGAGGGAGGTGGTCCTAAAACTGGGGGTTCATCTCTGACACCCCAAGTCCCATCAGGGTGACAGCCTGGTCACAAATCCCTGCAGGCTCCTGGGTTGGGGCTCCTCCGTCCGTGCGCTCGTTTGACACTTGTGTTTGCATCTGGCCCTTTGTCCTCGTAGTGAGTCGAATTCTGAATGTGCAACTTTCATGTACGCTGGTGGCATGTAAAACTTCAAATAAAGAGTGAAACATTTGGAACCAGCTCTGTCTCCTTGCCTCCTGCTTGCTATTTCCCTCTCAGTGTGGAGCCGAAAGCCACGCTCTCATGGGGAACACTTCAGCATTGCCAGGTAAGGTTTGTGTGAGCAGGGCTGTGCCCCAGAGCAGCCCCAGTCTGCACTGGGAGCTGTGGAGTGTCACTGGGAGTGCTGGCATGAGCACTTTGGGGTTACAGCCCTGTTCTCCTGGGTCTCCTGGGTTTGGGGATGCTGTTCTGTGCTGTTTATGGCTGTGTGCTCAGCTAAAGAAGGAGCTACTCTGTGTTTAGGAAATGCTTCTCCTCCTCCTGGCAGATACCTCTGGTCCCTGGATCCTGGATTCCTAGGGATAGTGGTACACAGGGAAGCCAGGCTTCAGCACCTTCTTTGAATTAAGAAAATCCACAAAATAAACACACAGGAGGAGCAGCTTGATGGGAAATGGTGCAGTTTTTAAAAGGTGACCAGTTTTTAAAAGGTAAGTGAGTCCATGCAGGATTTGTAGTAGGGACTGTAGGAGAGCCTCTGTTCTGGGATCTCTGCCTGCAGTGGTCCAAGGTTTTATCCTAAAGAGGGTCATGGGCTCTCCTCTGTTGTTTTACTATTCTGGGCAGGTCTGCTCATCCAGGCATGGAGAGGAGACCCTCCTTCCATCCCTCCTGTGCTTGTGTTCAAGTTATGGATTTTCTTGTTCCAGTAACATTTATCTAAATGTGTTTTGTGGGGAGGGAGGAAGGAGATAAGGAGGGAGGAGACTGAGGCAAGAATATGCTTTTGGACTCTGCTAAGCCTCCATCTTATTGCTGGGACTTGCTGTGGGGTTTTGTCATTCATGATCCCAGGGGAGGACTCGGGGGAAATGGCTGGAAGAGCTGTGGTCAGTGTGAAACACTGGTGGGAGGAAACCCAGGGATAGCCTGTGCAGAGCATCCCTCTTCCCTTTTGGTACTGATCTCATGTCCTCTGCCAGCTTATCTCTTGGCAAGGAGGGACCTGACTCAGTTTCCAGGAAGGAGAGCTGGAGTGGAGGTGTGGGAATGCTGAGGGTGCAGAGCTCAGCTTGGCACAGGGAGGGATTTTCTGCTTGGATGTCTCGGGGTGTTTCTGGGTTTTCCCTCACCTGCACAGCCATGAGGTGGGACATGGAGTAGTGATGTCAGGGAAAGGGGGCAAGAGGCCCTGGTTCTTCCACCTGCTGGGACATTCTCTGGGAGGTCTCCAGCAATGGGCTGGCAGGAGGAGAGGTCCTCTGGGTCTGTGCTCAGAGTGCAACTTCACCCCCAGGTCAGTTTGGGAGCAGTTTGTGCATCCCTGGTGCCGGCATGGAGGCAGGGGAGGAGGGAGTATGGAGGAGAGAGGCCACACTGGTTCAACTCCCAGAGGCTGAAGGATGTCTGTGGCCACAGGATGCAGCTGACAGTTTCTAAGGTGCTGATTTTGGGCTTGGTACTTCCCAGCCCCAGAGCTGGCCTCTCCCAGCGGCTGGCAGATGAGGCAGAGGTGGAGGATACCTGCACTGCACAAGGGAGAACTGGTGCGAGTGAGGTTCTGACCACGGGGAGAGGTGGAACGTCTTGGGAAGGACCAGAAGGAGAGGAGGAATGATGGTGTCAGGGCATGGATGAGCTGTAGCCCTGGTTCAGTCCCTGTGATCCAGCCCTCTCTGTGCTTTTTGTGAGAGTGGACTCCATGGTTCCATTCCCATTTCACTGTGCTTGAATTTTTGGTGTGGTGGTGAAGACTTGCATGGCGAGTGGAGAAGAGAAGGAAAAAGATGAGCTTGCTTTTTCCTAGGAAATACAAATGGATGGAACAGTATTTCTGAACAAACAAGTCTCTCCTCCCTGTCTCCTGGAAGCTGCATTATCAGAGCACCATCACTGTCCTCTCTTCTCCTTCCCCCCTCTGATGAACAGGAATTAAAAATACAACTAATAAAACCCTTTTACTTTCTCCAGCAGGAGAAAAAAAAAAAAAAGCAAAGCAGCCTTGAAAATGCTAAAGGACATAAAGGGCATTCATGAAAGGGTTGGATGGTGGTTATTGCAGCAGGGGGAAAAACATTATTTCACTGTGCAGATAAAAGGAAGTGGAAAAGCAGCATATTTATAGCTGGGGAGCCTGGATTCCTTGTTAAGCCGCTATTATCAAATTAATGTCAAAATGCATCAAACAGGCACGAGTGTTCTGGGCCCCTTATGCAAAGTGCTTGCAAATTGGTTACAAATACATTTGTTTACAGGGGACGAGGCAGGAGCGAGCTAATTAGTCATTGTAGCAGGGCTGTTTTGTGTCTCTTTTTTTTTTAACTTTTTTTTGGCAATTACACAAACAAGCTGTTTTGAAGTATAAATACACGCTGCATTACAGCCCCTTTAAAGGGGAATCAAATGGGAATCGTGGGATGCAGAGGGTTTGGTGTGAGTGGTGTGGAGCATCGTGGTGGAGCATCCTTCTCTCCCGCCTGGATGCAGCAGGAGTGCCACTCTGGGCTCTGGGATGTGGTGTGGAAACCCATCCCTGGGCATCAGGAGGATGGGATGTGGGTGGAAAGGGAACAATTTTTTGGGGGGTCCTCTGTGGGGGCTGAACCCACTCATACAAGGCACGGTGTTGTTTTCATGTGGGACCTGCTAAGGTTTCCGGTGGCCTGAAATGGGAATTCCCTTTGGGCTTGGGATACTTTGAGGTGCTTTTGGTGTCAGCAGCAGCTGCCAGCTCAGGATGTGCAGCACCTTGTGCCCACCTGGTGGGTACTGACATGATTTTGGGGGAATGCTTGGATGTAGAGAGCATCCCATGAATGCCTGAAGAAAGGAATCTGCTCTCCCAGGTGAGTGTGTCCTCAAGGCTTCTTTAACAAAACCACAGGCTGTGCCTCCCAAACCCAATAATGAGGAAGGGAAGCAGGAGAGCTTATCTGATCCTCAGTGTGGGAATGGTTGGGGAATTTGGTTGGGGGGCAGATGGAAACTTCCTGCTGCCCTGCGTCTTAATACATCCCATTCTGGGAGTAAATCACACCTCTGCCACTCAGGGAAGCTGCTAATTGAATCTGCTCTGGTGGGAGAGGATAAAGCCAAGAGGCATTTACCACCATTCTTTTTAATTTACTAAGAAAGAGAAAGGAGAGAGGAAGGAACAAGTTGTGCCCCTCTCATGCTGGAGGCCCCCATTTCTTGGCAGAAGGTGCAAAAACCCCGCAGCTGCTCCTCCATTTGGATTTGTTTGTGGCAAATCTGCCCTTCAGGCTGAAATAACCCCTCTGAGCAGGTCCTGCACTCCCAGAGGTGCTGGGAACACTGAGTTTAATGCAATCATAAAACCCTGCCGTGGGTGGGAACAGAACAGGAGAAAATCTCAGAGGACCAAGAGCAGTGGAGAGGGCAGGGCTTTACCCAGGCTCCTGCAGGAGCTCTGATGTTTGCACCAGGTTTTATTCTTTTAAAACTCAGGGTAACATTTCTCTGCACCTTGGACCTGCTTTCCAGTGCTACCTTCAAGCTCCAAACCTCTCATTGCCATTTTTTGCTCTGTTGGCTTTGGTGGGCTCATTTGCCATGGGGAAGGTGACCCACTCCATTGGGATCAGGGGCTATGATTTTGAGGAATGTTCCCATTTCCAGCCTAATCCCACCCCTGCCCTACAAGGTGTGCAGGAGCACAGCTCAGCTGCTCAGCAAATGTGGGAGCAGCTCGTTGTAATCAGGCTCTGACTCATGCCCAGTTGTTCCAATCAGGACCTGTCTCTCTTCATTTATAGCAGGGTTTTGGTGTGGCTGTCACCTCCTGTGATGGTTGGTGACCCTGCCATGAGATCCTGCTCTGCTTGCAGCAGTTGGTGTTTCACTCCTGCTTTTCTTATGCAGGGCTGTTCCAGCATCTCCTCGCTCTGATAGTTGGGAGCAGACCTGGAATTTCCACCCTCTGTAAGTCACTCTGGTCACCCCTTCCCTTGGGGAAGGCTGTGGAGCCCGATGGATTTGCCTTGGTGGAATGGGATGATGGTGCACAGGGCTGTGCTTGATTTCCTTAATTAACATAATGAGGGTGCAGCCTTTCTTGGAGCTGTGTGTGGCACTGACTTCCAGGCTGCCTGGCACACCCCTCAGTTCCCAAAGGTGCCCAAAATACCCAAGGACCTTCCTTGGAGGTGTTCCTCAACAGCCTCCTCTCCCATGTCCAGAGGGATGGAAGCACTGCCTCCAGGCCTGTCTCCTGTATTCCCAGAGAACAGCATATTCCCATAGGATTGAGGTGTCCAAGGTTTCTTTAACACTTGCAACAGAGAGAAAAACATTGCAGTTGTCCTGCCCTTGTGCTCGTTGAGCTGAAGGGAAAGGATGAAGATGTTTCCTCGAGGCTGAGGGACAGGAATTGGGTGCTGGCCATGGAGGTGATGATCCCTGGAGTGTGGGAGCAGAGCTGGGGAGGGAGTGTGGTGCCCCATAAGGCTGCAGGGTAACCTGGCATCCCCTTCCTCTCCCTGGGAATCCCACCAGGGCTGAGCTGGGCTGGGGAGGGATGTGGCCTCTGCTGATAAGAGGCTCTGGTTCCTGCTGCTGCAGATTTACAGCCTGGGATGGGGTGGTGGGTGCTGTGCTTTCCCTGGGGTGATTTATCACAGCTCAGGGTGGCAGCTGCTTCCCTCTCTGGCCACGGCCCGGTGCCTGCACAGGGAGCCACGGCTGCCTGACCCAGCCAGGGTGAGGGAAAGGCTCAGCTGAGGTCACCACACGGTGGGACACAGGTGGGAGCAGGTCTCTGTCACCTGTGGCTTGGAGAATGTCCCCATCCCACCATGGGGAGGGCTGGGACCATCAGGCTCCCCATGGTAGCAGGGATGCTTCCAGCCTTTCAATCCCCAATCCCACATGCTGGAGCCCACCCAACTCACCAGTGACCCACATGGGAGGCAAGGACCATCACCAGCCCCACTGAGCAATGCCTGCACTGCCCAGTTGTTTTCCATGTGTCCCTTTGATACAGACAGTGCCAGGAGGGATGAGCTGCAGCGGCCAAGGAGGGGGAGGATGATGAGGGAGGAAAGGTCAGATGCCATCACTCTGCTCCCTTCCCCATCCCAGCTCCTCCTGGGTGAGCTTCCCAGCTCCTCTGGTTTGCTTTAGAGGCAGCATGGGGGCCCCAGATCCCTGCAAACCCTCCACGCTCTGGGTTTTATTGGCATGTGGAAATGGTTTTGTCTGGTTTCAGATCTGGCTGATCACTGACTTTCCCCCTGCCCTCCCTCCGAAAAGGGCTGACAACCACGGGCGACCCAACCGCGCTCATCTTCCTCCCTCTTTCTTCTTTCTCCCCACATTGTTCTCTGAAATCCCAGCTGCTGCTTTTCCCTCCTCCCTTTCCTCTCCTCTCCCATCAGCTGGGATGGATCAACCTGTGTTTGGTATAAAAGCTCTTTTTTGTTGTCTGTACTCCTCCCCCCATCCTGGGGGTGTTGGGCTGCCCCATCCCCTCCTTGGGGCCGTGCAGGGACAGCAGCTCTGGGCACTCTCATTGTCACCCCCAGGCTGGCAGTGCCACAGGGGCAAGCCTTGGCAGGGGTGAGGGAATCAGCATCTCCAGAGTCCTCATTTTGCTTCTCTGACAGAAACTTGGCAGATCCTGAGGGCAGAACAGCCGCATTCCTCCCTTATTCCTCACTGACGTGGGGGATTCCTGGTGAGGTGGCTCCTGTAGGGTGGGACGGGATGGGATGGGGCAGGGCAGGTCTCCTCGTGCCCATGGGCTGCTCCCTGATCCACTCAGGCTCAGGATGGTGCATTTCTGTGCCAGTGCCTGGCTGCAGCTCCCACCAGCCCAGCCCAGCTGCACTCAGGCAGCCAAGCAGAGCCCAGGGGACCCTCTGGCATCAGCAGGAGCCTCCACCTCAGGGAGCTTCTTCATGGAGACCCCAGCCCTGGGAAGGGGCTGAGCTGGGCTGCCCCTGCCTCAGTGGTGGGGTGATACTGAGGGTCCTTCTGTGGTTCCTTTGGTTCTTGTTCCCCAACCCTGGGGAAGAGGGCACAGCCAAGGCAGTGGACAGAGACTGAGCAAGGACTGGAGAGCCATTGGTATCTGAAGAGAGGCTTGGTGTGAGCTGGTCAGGGAGTCCCCAATGTCCCCTGGCCACTGGCTCCCCTTCCCAGTGCTCTATGGCTTCTCCCACCTCCAGTCTTCCCACCCAGCGTGATGAAGGCCCCTGGGCAGCCTCAGGAGGGAGCAGGAAATTCTCCTGGATTTCTGAGCCCTGGGGTTGTTCCCTGTTCCCAAACCCCTGCCATGTCTCCCCCTCCTGCCAGGGACACTGGCTGTCCCCCCTGCCAGGCTGCAGCCTATAATAAATCGCTCCTCATCAAATCTGGGTGAAATATCGTGGATTAACTCACCAAGATTGCACAGGCTGTCCCAGCTGAGAGGGACATGGCTGCATGCTGAGGATCATCCTGGGATGCTCCTGAGGAACACCCTGGGAGTCAGCAGGGACCAAAGTGAGGGTGAGGACCATCTGGAGGAAGGCAGCAGGTGACACTGGGGAAAAATCTGCGGGCTTCATCCTCCTTTGGGTGGGCTCTGGCAGCCTGGAAAGCAGCTCCTGTGGGTCTGGAACCTCCTCCTTCCCCGTGGGACTGCGCCTCCGAGCCAGCATCTCCCGAGGTGATCGCTTTCCTCCTTTCTCTTTTTAAACATAATTTGAAATGCATGACTGGCAATTCAAGAGGAAACAGAAGAATGGCTGGTGTTGCTGAGGATCTCAGCCCAGCCAGAGGAGATGTGTTCCTTTTGTGGAATCAAACACCCGTCAGGGAACAGTCATGCAAATTTATTTCGCTTTTCTTCTTTTCTACCTGTTCCATTGATCCCGAGCCTGTAGCAGCTGGCTCGTGCAGAGACAGGTTTGTTAATTCAGGAGCCTTGCAAAGCCTCAGTCAGTGAGGGGGGGAGTTTGCCACAGCTCCTGGCTCGGAGGGACACTTTGTGATGTGTGTGGGGACAATGGCACCAGGACACAGCCCTCCAAAGGAGAGGGGAGAGGGCTTTGCTGTGTCCCTGGGCACTGTGCAGAGCTGGAGTGGCCCTGGGAATGCAGGAGAGTGGCTGCCAGCTCTGCTTCCCACCATGGGAAGGGACAAGGACACTTGACCATGCTGCTGGGACAGTCACCACCAGCCCTGAGGAGTAAATGTGAGTTAAACCCTTAAGATCACAAGATGAGCTTTGAAATATCCAGCTGTGAGATTGTATTCGATTTTATCACTATTATTAGACTCTTCAGTCCATCTGGATGATTTCAGGAATTGCCTGCCAAGCTTCTCTTGGCAGGTGGGAGGTTCAGGGTCCTGTCACTTCCAGTGGTGTCTTCATGTTGAAGAGAGGTGACTCCAGCCTGGCTGCTGGAATCCGTGGCTGTGCCTGTGGGAAGGTGTCAGGCTGCCCTGGGTGGTCTGAGCCTGCAGAGGATCCCAGATGGTTTGGGTTGGAAGGGACCTTAAAGATCACCTCTTTCAAACCCTCAGGTTGCTCCAAGCCCTGCCCAACCTGGCCTTGAGTCTTCTCCTCCAGCAGTCTCATCTCCTGGGGATGAAGAGCAGATGGAACTGCCTGGGGAAGGGCCAGAGGCTGCTGCTCCCACTGCTGCAGGGGATCTTCTGCTCCAGGCAAGGAAAGAGCCAAACCCCCTTGGAGCAGGAGCAGGTCCAGTGTCTGGAGGCTGAGAATCCTCTCTGTGACATTCCCTGTGTCCCTGCGACGCTGCTGCTCTTATTTCCTGCTGGAAGCATTGCTTTGTCCTTCAAGAACATTTCTTTTTTGCTTGAATGGACTGTTTTGATATTCTTTCCCCACAAAGCCCCTCTCTTTGTGTCTTCACTGCAGGCAGTGGGGGCCAAGCCCTTGGCTGATGACTCCAGATGAGTTAGGACACCTCTGGGTGTCCCCACCACGTGGGTTTGTGTGGCCATGGAGGAGCCACGGAGCTGGGAGAAGCAGGGAGATGCCTCATTAAAGCAATTTTGGAGACGCTCATCCGCACAGAAACCTGAATCCGTTCTGCTCGTGCTGTCTGCCCTCCATCTCCTCCCTGAGCAGAGCAATTCGCTGGTGGGGAACAGAAAGCTCAGGGATGTCCAGGGGCTCTTGGCTGGGAAGGGAGCAGGTGGAAACCCCAGGCAGATGCTGAATGACCACACCACCACCACCACCACGCCCTCTGCAGCCACTGACTCCTCCTGACGAGGATTTTCCCGTCCTTTCACGTATCACCTCCTTTCCCCGGCCCTTTCCTCAGCCCAGCAATGTCCTGTCTGAATAATTCACCCAAAAACTTCGGGCAAACAAACGCGGGCTGATTGCTCACGGCCCGCGGGCAGCCCGAGCCCGGCTGAGCTCGCCGTGAATTATTTATCTGCTCTGAATTATCTGCCCGGCCCTGCTATGGAAGAAAAGCTCCTTCCCAAGCTTTGCCTGACGAATGGCCTGGCTGGGGGCGATTCTCCTGGTGCTGACTCAGCCCTTTCCCCGCTCCCTGCCTGCTCCTGCCGCCCGCAGCCTCTGCTGGATGCAATTCCTAAAGCTTTGGGTGTCCTGTAGGCTGGGGGTGAGGGTGGTACTCCCAAACCGTCCTGTGGCTGCACAATTCCATCTCTCCATGGTGATCTCTCCCTCTGTGAGATGGAGGGTTTCTGGTTTGGGGAGGTGGAAAGGGCTCCTTGCTGTTCTTCCAACCCACGAGCCCTGGAAGGAGCTGCTGATGCAGGGACGGAGTCAGAGCAGGGGTGCAGGCTGGAGACTTCCTGGGGGATGATTGCTGGCTTTAATGTCACATCACTGCGAAATGATCCAGTGATCTTCATCCCACTCCATCCATGAAGATGTTCCTCATCCCAGCCTGGGCTGAGCCGGGTGCTGGGAGCTCTCTCCTGCCCATGGAGGAGTGGGTGATGGCCTCTGTGGGATCCCACTGCCCTCTCCTCCCCCCATGAAACACAGAGAAATGACCCTCAGAGGTGAGGAGCTGCTGGCCTGGGCTCATCAATCTCCATTTGCATCCAAAGAAGAAGGAAAAAAAAAATCAAACCAACAGAGATTTAGGAGCAAGATCAATATTGAAAGAGCCTGTCTTTTTTTTTCTTTTCCCTGTGCTCCTCTGGGGGTGGGAAACTCAAGGCAGGTACTGGGAGTAAATCCTCCTGGCTACCTGGGTGTAAATCAGGAGGGAGATGATGGATTTATGGGAGTCCAGCCTGATTTACACTCCCGTGTCTGGTCCCTGCAGGTGAAGGGCTGGAAGGGGATGGAGCCCCCACCACCTCCTGCTGCAGCTGAGGTGAGGCTGGGGCTGCTGTGGGGGTGACTTTTCTGTGCTTTTTAACCCAGAGCAGGGAATTCAGGACGTTTTGTTCTGCCTCTTTCTGCTGGAGCTCAGAGAAGTGCATCCACTCAGATCCAAGCACCAAAGAGCAGCAATGCCCTGTTGGGGGCTGACTTTGTGGCTTGGTGGGGAAAAAGGCTTTGGAGTGATGCTTTCCCCTTCCATCCCTCCTCCTCTCACATCCCAAGAGCCGGTGAGACTTGCTGGTGGCAGGGCTGGTGTATCCATGGAAGAGGAGAAGATCCTTCAGAAAATCCTCCTTTGAGAGTTTTGGGAGGCGTGGGGGTGGTGCTGGAGGAGTTGTCCCAGCTCTGGGGCTCCCCTCTCCAACCCTGCCGTGTCCCTGGCCGTGGCAGGGCTGGAGCAGGCACGGGGGGCTGTTGTTATTCCTCTCATGCAGCAGGAAGGATTTCTACGAGTGCCATAAACCATCACGTGGGCAGAGCCTGGGTGAGCTCTAATTGCTTCTATTTGCATAACGAGGCGAGGCTCAGCATCCTGCTGATATTTGAAAGAGGAAAATCAAAATCAGCTCTAGATAAACAACTCCCCCCCATCCCTCCCCAGTCCCTGCCCCCCACTCCTAATTTGTGCCTTTTCTCCTGGTTTGTTTTTTTTTTTTTTTTTCCCAGGTTTTTGGTCTCCTCAGGAGCAGCGAGACCACCCCCAGGACCCCTCCCTGTCTGGGGCTGGGTGCTGGGGGTGCTGCCCCTCTCCCCTGGCCCAGGCTAAGAAGGCTTTCCCTGGAGCCGGAGGTGAGGGATGCGGTGTGGAGGTGTCTGAACGGGAGCTGGAGAGAGGATCGGGGTGGGATTGGGGCTGGAAAAGCTGGAGAGCCCCGAGGGGCTGCGGTCAGCCCGGGCTGGGGGGCTCTCAGTGGGAGTCCAGCAGATGTCACTGCAGCCCAGTGTCACCGCAGCCTGGCCCTGCCAGCTCCTGGGATGTGACGGGACACGACCTTTCCTCACCTGTGATCCCCCAGGGTGGAAGGAGAGGCTCTGTTTGCACCCCAGGTATTGCTGCCTGGGGGGATGCTCCAGCTCTGGAGCCACGGATCATCGGGGAAAAGGCCCAGAAGGAGCTGGAAAAAGGAGTGACATCCCCTGGCTGTGCTGTGACATCAGCCACGTCCCCAGGTGTGCTGTCCCTCTGAAAGCCACAGCCCAGGGGAGCAGAAGCATCCCTGCTCCTCCTGTCCCCTCGGGTCCCCAGGGTCCTTCAGCCAAACCTGGGTGTCCCCTTGGCCCTGGGAGGACCTTGGGCATTGCCAACACTTTCTTGGCCCCCCATGGCTTTGGGAGCTGGAGGGGCAGATCTCCTGGCTGGGGTTCCGGGGGGTTTTCACTCTTCTCTCTGGCAGGAGGATGGTGCCTTGCTCACTCGAGGCCAGCAACAGACACCAAGCATAAATAGGTTGTGTCCCTTCCTTGGGGGATGAGGAAAATCGGCTCCTTCCTCCTCCTCTTCCTCCCCAGCATGAGGGCTGCTGTCCTCTGAACCCTTTTCTGCCCTTTGGGGGAGAAGTGCTGACTCCAGATGTTTCCCTAAATGAGAACCTTCTGCAAGCAGTGTTGGATTAGATTAGATTTTAGGAAGAAATTCTTCCCTGTGAGGGTGGGGAGGCCCTGGCACAGAGCACAGAGAAGCTGTGGATAGCCCTGGATCCCTGACAGTGTCCAAGGCCAGGCTGGACAGGGCTTGGAGCAACCTAGGATAGTGGAAGGTGTCCCTGCCCATGGCAGGGGTGGAATGAGATGATCTTTGGGGTCTCTTCCTTCTGGGACTCTGTGATTTTTGCTTTTTTGGACCATCCACATTCAGGGACCTTCAGCCCCTGCACCGGGGCTGGAAGGATGGAGCAGACCTGGCTGCCAGCATTCCCTGCTCCCTCTGCTCTCCTGCTTGTCCCAAGCCTGGGGCTGCTGCCTGCATCCTTGTCCTGGACCATGAAAATTCCCCCTTCCCTTGGCCCTTGTAGTGTGTGAAAACCTTCGGTCATGCCAGTGTGCTGAGCAGGAGTGGGGCAGCAATTTCCCCCAGCCCCTCCTCATCCTCCAGATCCCACAGAAACTGCCTGGGGCAGGATGGAGAGAAGGAGAAGGACCCCCAAAGGTGGAAAGATATCTCTGCTGCAGCTCTTAAAGGTGGGGGAAGCAAAGGAACCAGAGGAGCAGGAGATACCTTGTGCTGCACAGGGGGGCTGTGTGTGCACACACCAATCTTCCATCAAACTGATTAAAAGACCAGGAGCTCTTGAAGCTGAAGCCAAGGTGAGTAACCTGTGGCTGTCCCAGGGGAGCTGGGGGGGAGAAGTGTTTACTCAGGAGCAGCAGAGATTCTCTGCCAGGAGCTGGGACTTTGGGCTCTGTGGTCACAGCCTGCCAGGAGGGGTTGGGTTTCAGCATCCAGCCCGTGCTGGGAGGAGGGAGGGATGCTGGCCAGGCACCTTCACCCTCATCCCCACATTGGTGGGCCAGGGGGGTGCAGGGTGGAGGGGGTTTCCCTCCTTGCTGGGTCTCTGTGGCTGATCTGGGGGTGCTGGGGCTGGTCCTGGCTGTGGTGGGGCTCCCCAGGGGTAGCAGTGGCTTTGTGCTGGTCAAGGGTTCCCTGTCCCAGCCAAAGGTTCTCTGGTGCCTCCTGCCCCAGCAGCCAGAGGATTTTTCCTCCTCCCATGTGGAAAAGCATCTCCCACTGCCATCACACAGCTCCTTCTGCCCTGCCTGGGGTCTTGCTTGCACTCCCAAATTTCCAAGGGCTTCCTGGGCTCTCTATTCTCCCCCTCCACGTCACGTTCGGGATTCGTATTTCATTCTTATTTATCTCTCCGTAGGTTTGTCCCTGTCATTGCTGCTGTTCCCTGCTTTCCAGCAGGTTTGCTCTGCAGAGAGCTGCAGGTTGGCTGTGAAATATGACAAAGCGTTCATTTAAATGCACACCATGATGTCGGTGAGTCCATTAGGGGAATTAATTTGAATGGTTGGCGTTTAATAAACAGCCTCGTCCCTCCTCTCCACACACAGCCCCCACCTCACCACTGCTGGCAGCTTGGAAGGGTTAAAAACCCCCCCACACATGGATATTGGAGGGAGAGGGGAGCAGGTACCGGGGTCTGGAGGAGGGATTGGGGGGGGGGGAATAATAAAAGAGATCTGGTGTTATAAGAGGAATTGCAGTTTGTTTTGTTCACAGTGAAAAAAAAAAAAAATCACATGTGGAAGGGGTTTGGGCTCACAGGGTGTTTGGTGCATGGAGAAAACAGGAGGGGAGCAGGGAGGACACGGAGGGTCCCAGCCTGGCTCCGAGGACGTCGGGCTGGGGGGAGGAGAGGGGGCTCCAAGGACGTTGCTCCCCATATGGTGTGTATTACAAGCTCCTTTCTAGTTGTAAAGATTAATTTAAAGCCTTTCTCACCTCCCCCCCATCCCTCTTCCATTGACAAATGAACATCTGGGCTGAATGCTGCCCAGATCCTAATCAAAGCATTTTTCCAGGGCCGTTGTCTGCCTTTATGGCTATCTGCTCTTCGGATGCTCTGCAGTTCCAATGCACTTGGCAATTCAGCCTGTAAATACCCCTCTCCAGGATTTATGATTGGGGATAATGTGATTTCTCTCTTTGCCTCTGGATTCGTTTGTTTGGTTCAGTTTAACGACGTTTCCTTGTCCCTGCATCAGTGAGGGCACGAAGGGAATTTTCTTCCCTCCCCTCTTTGCAGGGAGTTATTAGCAAGGAGCAAAATTGGCTTTTCTGGGGGGCTGGTGGGCACACCAAGGCAGGGGGGCAAATCCAGCCCTGATGAGCACCCCTGTTCATCCCAAATCATCTATTTTTTCTTACAGAAACTTGTTTTTGAGGTTTTTGAGAAAGCAGCTTTTCACCAAAGAAAAGCTGAGCCCTTTCTGCAATATTCAAGGGCTTTTTCATCAGAGAGAGGCAGCACAAGACACAGCCCAGTATGGAAAAGCTGTTTGCTCCCCAAAATGAGGCTTGAGAAGCCAAAGGAGATACTTGAAAGCCAGGGAGTGCTGTGGCTGGCATCACATTCCCACCAGACTGGATTTTTCCTCTGCAAGCTCCAGTTTGGGAGTTAAAAGATTAATATATAAAACCTAGCTAAGATGTTGGATAATGTTTGTCATGTCCCAGATGTTGTAGGAAAGGACGGTGCTTGAGCCAGGGGAAAAAAAGGCAGGAAAATCCATTTAGGGCAAATGTAGGGAGTCGGAGGGGTTTGTGGCATGGGATCCATGTGTTGATCCCTGTCCCTGAATGAGGAGAGAGCTGGGAAACACAGAGCTGATGACTTTGGGGTATATCCTGAGTGTATTTATTCCTGTAGAAGTTCTGCCTCCAGGATTTCTGGGCTTCCCCTTCCCTCTGACAGGGCATCGAGGCCAGTTGCTTTTCCCAATGGATGCTTTGAGGAAGGTGTGTGTTCAGTCCCATTTAAACCACCATGGAGAGGCTGTGCTTACACAGAAAGTGCACGGGGTGATGGCACCAGTAATTAAAAACATTCTCCTAAATGAGATAAAAATCACTGGGGTGGAAAGTGCTTGGCTGTTCCTCCAGGAAAAGGTGTAACCTGGATTTTGGTGATGGATACCATCCATCACCAGCACCCTCCCCACTCCAGGCTGTCACTGGGGAAGCTGAGGAACACCACAGGCGCTGGGCTTGTTTTTCCTAAGAAACTCTGAGTTTCCCACAAATACGATGAGCCAGGATGAAGCAGGAAAATCCCTGAAAATGGAGCTGGGATTGTGAAAAGCCAGAGCTGGACTCCTGAAAGGTGTGAGGCTGAAATGACCCCAGCACCAACCCTGGATGAGAACAGCCACCCATGTAAACCTCCAGAGGTAGGGAAGCACCTTCCTGAGCATCCAGAGGGGACTTTGGGGTGAATTTCGATTTCTTTGCATTTTTGCTGTTGATTTTTAGCGGGCTCAGCACCTCTTGTCTCTTTTTCATCCCTTTCCTCTTGATTCCCCCCAAATGAGCAGTAAGACAGCGAAGCCTGGTGTCTCTCCATGGCTGAGCCAGTGCATCCATGGGGAGAGAGCAGCCCTGGCAGCCCTGGGGTTAAGGCGAGGTGGGGGATAGATAGATAGATAGATAGATAGATAGATAGATAGATAGATAGATAGATAGATAGATAGATAGATATGAAGTTTCAGAGCAGCACAATCCATCGCTGGGGTCATCTCAGTGGGGTGAGGTGAGAAGGAAGGTTGGGTGCTGAGGGGCACTGTGGACGAAGAGGCTTTTTGGGAAGGAGGAGGAGAAGGATGAGGGGGCGATCCCCGGCAGCCGCATCCCCGAGCGCAGCCCCGGTCGGGAGAGGGCGGCCGGGGCCCCGCTGCCGAGCGGGGATTTGCTGCACTCCGCTCAGAAAGTCGCTCCCAGGCTTTTCTCATTTCTTGCTGGATTTAAGGCAGCTTCCAAATTCCTGCGCAGCCAAATCCTGCCTGGGACTGCCAGGAAACCCGGCCAGCAACAAGTACGTGCCGTTTCTGTACCCACAACACAGCCAGGCTCGCTGTGATGCTGCGGGTGATGATGACGGGACGGAGCTCCAGCGCTCCCGGGGATGTGATCCCGACCCTTCCCGGGCTGCCCCCGGCATCCTGCCCCGGGTGCTGCCCGGGCGTCGCCTCTCCTTCATCGCCGCCCTTTTACACACCCAAACACCCCAGTTTGAGAGTTAGTTCTCTCCTAAACTTCACCCGCCGCCCTCCCCGTCACCTCCCACCCAACCCATGGAAGGAAAGACGCTGGCTTCGTGCATTCCCAGTGGGATTTACGATCCCAGGGACTTCCTGCGCTGCCTGTCATCGCTCTGCCCCTTCCCGCCACCGATAAAACAAACCCGCTCGTTTCGGGGCGCTCCTTCCACGTTTCTTTATTTATTTTTATTTCTTTGCCGCTGCCTGCCGCAGTCCCTCGGGAGGGATTTAGGGGAGGCGCGGGGGACAGCGGCAGAGCAATGGAGCAGCCCCGAGGTCACAGTGAAGGGAACACGTTTGGTCTCCACGGGGAATGTCAGTGGCTGGGGAAGGGGAGGTCGGGAACGCCTGAGCACCGCAGGATGCATCCCCGCATCCCGAGGCCCTCGAGAATTCCACGGAATCCAGCCCAAAGCAGCCTTGGGAGAGCTGCGAGCAGGGCAGGGAAGGGGCTGCGCTCGCAGCATCCTCCCGGCCGTGGCGGGGCTGCGGAGCCGGCTCCGGCCGAGCCCACCCATGGGACGCCTGATCTGCTCTTTCCACTGGTGACTCATGGAAAAACCACTTGTTTTGCAGCGGCGCTCAGCATGTCGGGTGATCCTGCCTCCGTGCCGCTCTCGTCTGTCTTTTTTTAAAAGCATCATTGGTGAAAATCTCTGGGACCCCGAGTTTCCTGCGGATCTCGCTCACCTGAAGGCGTTTCCCCCCCTGGACGCACAAGCTGTGCAAGCCACGCTCCGTCGGCTGCCTGGGAGGCAGCCTGGTCACGCTCCCAGGGCTGAATTTTTTGGGGATTAGTATTTTTGAGCAGCTCTTATACAACGGCGTTGGAAGCTTGGAGGGTTTCCACGGGCTCCTTGCGTGTTGGTTTCCACACTCCTGCCAGCACTTCCGGCTGCACAGGGCCCTCCAAATCTCTCTGCAAGGTTTGTGGCACAACCTGGGCTGATGGAGGACTCATCCAGGCTTGTCCTGGATGTCCCCACTGTCCCCAAGGCCAGGCAGGACATGGAGAAGTGAGACCTGGCTGTGTGGCTTGGCTTCTTGATGGCTCCTATGAAGCAAACAGGATTAATTGGTAGATTTGGGTTAAAACAATCAGAATGAGAATGATGCTGGTTCCCATCGAGTTCCCAGCACCACACTGCTTCCCAAATATTCACCTTTCACCGCTTTTCCTCCAAGCAGAGATGGAGCACAGCCCTTTCCCAGTAGGACCAGCCCATCCCAGACCCGGCTGGAGCGGGAGCCTGGGCCAGCTCTTTATTTAACTGAATTGGCTCCTGAAAAATATTTTTTTCTTGGAAATAGGCATTGAGAGGGATGTTTTGTGGTCCTCACTGCTGTGCACCACACCTTCACCCTTTCCTCACAGAGCACTGACCGTGCCACTGCTCTCTGGAAAGCACATCAGCAATTTTTTTTTTCTTTTTGAGGGGGGGCTGATGGTTTAGTTTGGAATCTGGCATGGAAAATCGTTTCCAACCCCCAAATTAGAAACAGAATAATAATACAGTGCCTTGTTTTGGAGGAGGTGGTGTGTGTCATCCCACAGCAATGAGAAACTTGTGCTGGAGAGGAGCAAAGAACTGGGATTTGTTTTTTTAACACTCCCCAAAGGACTGACACGGCTCTGGGATGCTGCTCCCGCTCCCTTGTACCCATGGATAGGGATGGGAAGGTTGCCATGAGCAGGGGGCTGTCCTTATATCATGTGAGGGGCTGTATCACCCAATTTTGTTGTTCTTACACTTGGTTTTGTGGAGAAAAGGGGATTGTGCCTTGTGGTTTTCTGCCTCGCCCTTCCCTAAGGAGTTGGGATGGAGAGCTGATGTTCAGGGATGAGACAGGAGCCAGTATTTTGCCATGCTGGGCTGGAGGGAGGGAGGAGCAGGCAATGCTTTCTCCTTGGGATTTTCTATTTTGAATGCTGTGGATTAGAGGGAATTGCCTTTGAGTTGCTCTCTCTATGGTGTCTCTCCCTTAGAAAACATCAAGTCCTGTGAAAACTGAGTTGGACTCAGAAAAAGAAGTCATTCTGAGGCAGTAGCCAGTCCTGCCTGAGATGGGCTCACTGGCCACCACAGCATTGCCAGAAAACCCTTACAAATAACATATTTTTAAAAATTGTGAGGAGTGTCCTCAGGTGAGGGAGCTGAATTCCTGTGCAGAGGAGACTTCACCCCACTCTAGTTCTCTCCCTGCTGATTATAACACACTCTACACCTCAAATCTGTGCCCAAGCTGGGATGTCCCATCTGCCTTTGGGATGTGCTCAGGACAGGTCCTGAGGGGAGAGGTCTGCATGGAGCCAGTCCCTGGGTTTTAATAAGACACTTATTGTATGTTAAATATCAAGGGCTGATAGGAAACATGTGTCCCGAGGATTAACAGCCGTGTAAAAGATAAAGCCACCAGTTAAACCTCCAAACAGCGTGTTTCAAATAACCCCTCACGGCTGCAATCTGCACTGTTGGGGTAACCAGGAGTAGGATGGGGAAGGTAAAATGTGTGTTGCAGCTCATGGGGCTCCAAAATCCTTGGGATGGGCTTGGTACTGGTTTTTCTCCCAGCAAGGTGATGCCCAGGGATGCCGGATCGCACAGGGGTGACGTCAGCTCCTTCTTCCCCTATTTCTTCCTCCCTTTCCACCTCTCCCCTTTCTTCTAATTTTTTTTTCTCCCCAGGCCCCAGTTTCTCCCCTGTCGAGGCAAACGCTTTGGCTAATTAGCAAAACGTGTCAAAGAAAATGATTAATGTCCCGGGAGGAGGCTGGAGCTGCCTTTGTGCCGGCATTGCCTGACTTCTGCTCTTAAAGGTTTTATTAAAAGATAAGGGAGCTCGTGACGGGTGAGCAAAGCCTGTGCTTCCCTGGGTGTTAAAGGGTCAGGGAGGCGGGGGATGTGGGGCAGATTGGGGTCACCCTCGGAGGGAGAGGCGAGGGCTCGTGTTTCCCTGCCACCGTCACCGCGGTGTCTGCCCTTGGCAGGGGAAAAGACTTTTTAAAAAATGGCTGAATGCCTCCTTTATTCTTCCAGGGGCAGGTAACTCAATCCCCTCAGCTGGGCTATGAATGTTGCTGTGTTAGAGGGCTCTGCCTGGCTGCGTGCCCCAGGAGCGATGCTTTAGGGGGTCTTGGGGAGGGGATGCTCAGGATGGGCACCCCAGGGTGGGGCTGGGATGCTGGGGGTTGGGCACAGCCAGGCTCCTGCCTGGGACAGTGGTGGCAGCAGGGACAGAGGTGCTTGGGCACAGGTTTGATGGTCCCTGTGGTCAGAGAGGTGTCCATGGTCAGGCTCGAGCCCAGTGGGACATCCCTGACACTGTTTGCTGGGGGCTGAACTCCCCATCCCAGCTCCCTCCAGGGCATCCCAGGGCCAGGTGGAGATCTGGAGGCAGGGTCCCACTGAGCTCCTGCCAGGACCACCACCCACAGCATCCAACTGTCATCATCTCTCATGGCGTTGGATAGGTTTTCAACAACCCTCAAAATATTCTTCTTGCAACCCAAACTCCTTCAACCTCCCCCCAAAACCAGCAGCTCTTGCAGGGGGGTTTTGCAAAAGGCAAAAACCTCCCCACAGTGGGATCACATAAACCAGAGCCCCCAGCACCACAGCATCCCTGTGCCATGCCAAAATCCCATCTGGGACATCAGCCTGGGAACAGGGAGAGGGTGAGAGACCCATCAGCAGCACTCTGGTTATTTTATCAAAGCAAGAGCGATTCCCAAACCCTGCAGACACCGATGTCTGCTGCAGCCACAGAGGTCTGAGCCCCTGGATGCACATCAGAGGGGTTTGGGGAGGGGGCACAGCTGGCAGGAGCCTCGGGAGGGGCTGCAGGAGCTGCTCTGTGAGGTTTTCCTGCAGCAAACAGACCTCTGGGCTTAATAAGCTATTTGTAAAACTGGCTGTGGATAAACAAGAGGCCGTGTGTCAGGCTGGAGGCGGCCTCGCAGGGCTCCGCCGCGCGGGGTGGGACCTCAGCGCAGAAATATTTTCAAGATAAACAGAGGAAAATGAGTCCTGGAGGAGGCTGGAGCTGCTGGCAGCAGCACGCTGCTCCTCTCCAAGATTATTTCGGGGCAGGAACTTGGCTTTCTGCACACTGCAGCAGTTTTTTTTTTTTTCCCCTGCCTGTGAAGGGAACCTCGCGTGCCGCTGATGCAGAAACAAACCTGAGGAGCAGTTGGCTCTGAAGGCAGCAGTGAGGAGCTGTGCAGAGCCTGGGGCTTTTTGGGGTGAGGGGAGTTTTGGGGTGAGGGGAGTTTTGGGGTGAGGGTGAGGAGCTGGGATGAACAGCTGCTGCTGCAGATCCCCCTCGTCAGAGCTGCTGAAGAACCCTTGGGCTGAGGTAACAATATTGGGTTGGGGGTGTTCAGCCTGGAGAGGAGAAGGCTACAGGGAGATTTTAGAGCCCCTTCCAGTGCTAAAGGGGCTCCAAGAGAGCTGGAGAGGGGCTTTGGACAAGGGCATGGAGCAACAGGACAAAGGGGAATGGCTTCTCACTGACAGAGAGCAGAGTTAGATTGAATACGAGGAAGAAATTCCTCCCTGTGAGGGTGGGGAGGCCCTGGCACAGGGTGCCCAGAGAAGCTGTGGCTGCCCCATCCCTGGAAGTGTCCAAGGCCAGGCTGGATGGGGCTTTGGAGCAACCTGGGATAGTGGGAGGTGTCCCTGCCTGGGGCAGAAGGTAGAACAAGATGGTCTTTAAGATTCCCTTCAACCCAAACCATTCTGGGATTCTGTGGCTCCAGTGTGAGCAGCAGAGCTGCCCTGCCTGGCTGCTGGTGCCTCCTGCCCTCTGTCAGCTCCTCTGTATCCCAGCAAAGGCAGAGGCAATTTCGTGGTGCCTCAGAGCAGGATATGGGCACTGCCCTGCCCTCTGCCAGGCTGGAGCTTGGGAAATGGGCTGGGCTCCATCCTTCCTCCCCTCCACCCCCCAGCCTCACTGTCCTCTTCATCCTCCCCACCCCCTCCATCCCACCATCCCTGGGCTGTTTGGTGCTGGTTTCCTTCTCCTCTGTTCCGTGCCTCCTCTTTAAACTCCACAACGTGGATTGACACCCAGCCTGGGGCAAAGCTGGGCTTGGGGTACCAAGGCTGGGACCAGCCACAGCCTCAGCAGCTGAGATCTCCCAGCGCATCTCTGCCTCTCTTCCCCACCCCCAGCAAATTTAATTAAAAGTCATTCAGATTCCTTTGAAAGAAAATGTCATCCGTCGACACAATTACACTTTAACTAACCAAAGCTGTTACAGTTCCTATATATATTGGAATCAGGCTGTCGTTATTAGTTCTAAGTAAGTAATTTATTCCCATTATTGTGTTCAAATTACAGGATATTACCCCCTGGGGAAATAATCCTGTTATTTGAAATGTAAAAAAGAATTCACATGGACAACAATGGATTCCTAAATGAATCCAACAACAGCCCCCAATCCCAGTGCGGTATCACTTGCCTCAGATAGAGAAAATATTAAGTTTCTTTTTAAAAGGTCCTTGTCTCCTCTCTTTCTCTTCTCCTGCCCCAGGTAAGGTAAATCGGGCTCCTCTTCTTCTTCAAGTGCATCAGTTTATTGAGGGAATCCTGGATGTGAAGGAATTTGGTGGGGAGCATGGGGGAAGCAGATATATGTGTAGATATATATCTATATATATATATAGATATAGATATATATATATATATAGGTGTCTCCCCTTAATTTAGTGGTGGGAAGGGAGCTCTGGGATGGTGGGATGAGAGCACCCAGCACAGCCCCGTGGGTTTCAGCTGGAGCTGGGAACCTTTGCCTTCCTTTGGCAGAGAGCTGCCGAGGTTCTTTGGAAACACTGTTCCCTTGATCAAGATCTTCAGTGCAGGCAAATAACAGCTCCTCTCTGCAACACCCAAACATAAGCAACTAATTTGGACCACTGAAAGGAAAAAGGGGGAGGAAAAAAAAAAAAAGAAAAGAAAGAGAAAGAGGAGGAAGAGGGAGGGGAGGGAGGAAAATCAGATACACTTGTAACTTGATTACAACAGCCAGCTATGTGTGCAAAATCACAATGCAGCTCTATAATTAAATCTCTCTTTCCCCCTCCTGCCGAGCTCTTTCCTCTAACAGGCGCGGTACAAAAACAGTCGTTAGGACATCAAATTCCAGCTCCGACAAGAGGGGACTTTTTTGTCTAAAGCTGCTCGGCTCGTCTTTAAGGAAATAATAATTATAAGCCCAGCGCTGCTGGCTGACGAGCTTTGTGGAGCAGAAAGGACTCGTCTTGTCCAAGCACCCCTTCCCCCACACGGAGGGCTGGGTGATGGGAAAAGAGGTGGGATAGCCCTGGAACCAGCCCTGGACACCCTCTCCTTGGGCTGGATCCAGGGCGAGAGAGAGGAAACCCTGGGGTCTAACACGATGCTCCAAGTCACAGAGACTCCCTCCCCTCTTCCCTTGCTGAATCCACCTCATTTTAGCACCAGCAGTTTGGCGGCACAGGGCACCCCTGGGTGGGTGGGTCTGGGTGTTTGGGAATGCATTAAGCACCTGTGAGGGATGTGAGGAGCCAGCAGCTTCACGGACAGCGGGAGAACTGCCAAGAAAATTTTCCCAAGGGTTTCTCCCCTGCCTGATGCTTGGCTTCTCCAGCCAGATCTGGGCTGCAGAGGGATGGGGGATGCCGTGGAAGGGATCAGGTCAATGAACCCCAAAGGCAGCAGGGAAGGCATCCCCAGCACGGTGGATGTGTGGGGAGGGAGCAGTGCTGGCAGCCTTTCCGCAGCCCTGACTGCTGATGACTTGGATTTACTCCACATTGGTCACAGAGAGCTATTCCCATCCCTGTGACACCCAGCACGTGCTTTTGCTGGCAGCTGCGGGCTGGATTCAGCCTCAGGGACACAGTTCCTCGAGGGCAGATTCCTGCTTGCTTCCTCGGGGTATTTTTGGGAACAAGCCTTGCATCCCATCTTCTTTCCTGCCGCGAGTCGAGGGAAGGTGTGCTGAGCTTCTTGCAACCGGTGCAACAACTCGCAGGACGGCGAAAGAAAAAAACCTGGCACCAGGAAACCCTCCAAAGGGCCCCAAAGTGCAAGATAGGCACCAGTGAGACAGGATTTATCCACCACACCTCATCACGGCAGCCCACACGTGCAGGAGAGCACGACCGAGGGCGGACGCGGGCTTTGCGACACAGAAACTCAGATGCTGCTCCAATAAAAAAAGCTGTGCAGGTTTGGTTTTAATGGCAATTAACAGCTGTTAAAAGGTGAAGGATCTACTCTGCTAACACCCAGTGCTTCTCGTGCCTTTTCATGAAGAGATTTGAAAATACATTTTCAAATGTGAGTGTTAATTTTAAGCCACTGTAATGCACCCCGGGGAGGTGGATGGGTTTCCCCTGTTTGCAGGCAGGGGAGCTGAAGCAGGCCAGGGCACGGTGTGGGGATGAGCACTCGATGCTGGCAGAGGTGGTGAAATCCACGTCTGGCTCTGGGAGAGGGATGGGAGCAAGCCGTGGGGGGACCAGCCAGCAACATCAGTGGAGTTTTCACCGGCATTTCCCCAGTCTTTTATTTTGTGGGGAGATTAACTTGGTGCAAAACCAAAGGCACTCACGAGTTTAACCTTCAGCAGGACCCTCGCGCTGGGGGGGCACGTAGGAAATCGTCTTTCCCTGGGAGATGCTGCAAATCTGGATTTTCCAGTTCCTGGAGGGCTCTGCTTGTTTAAATTAGAAGCAGATAGGAGAGGTGAATTTTAAGAAGGACAGAGCAAAGGCACACAAGTATGCAGTTAACTTCTAAACTTCTTTCTCTGGCTCTCCCGCTGAGTAAATGCTTTAGGAGCTTCAAACCACAGCTTTTAATATCTCCTTAACATGCCCCACGATTCCTTCCCCCCCTGTCAAAACAGCGAGAGCAGCTGTGAATATTTTTCATTTTAGAATGTTTTGTATGCATATGAAAGTACCTGCAGCTCCAGTGGGCTGGGCTACGGAGAACTGCTGGAGCCAAGGGTATCTATTTTATATCAAACCTCAAAATAGCACATGCTCCTGCCTCTCTCTCTCTTGCCCATGTCCTGCATCCAGGAGGGTATTTTTGATTTAACTGACAGATCAAAGGAAAAATCCCCAATTTACTCTGTTGATGCAGAAGGTCTTGTCATTCTGAGCTCAGCTCACCTGGATGGAGGATTGTTTTAAACTCCCAAATGCAGGAGCTGTAATAGCGGGGTGTTGTATGGAGACTGCAGTTTTGGGGAGGTTTCCCATGCACGTTTCTCCACTAAACCACTTTTTTTTCCCCTGAAAGGTGTAACTGCCGTTTCCGTGCCTTACGACCAATTTAGCAGCTGATCCGTAGCCAAAAAACGCAGGCAGTAATTACAGCATTGGGGTTGGTGCTCCTCTCAAAGCACTCCATGGGTTGTGCATGTCAGCCCTCCTCCCTGCCTATTTTTCCCCCTGATCTTGGATGAAAACAGCTTATTATTGGGTAAAAGGAAAAAAAAAATCCAGCCTGATGTATCCAAGAGCTAATCTAGCTGTGAAAAAAGCCCAGTACAGGGTTTGGTGCAGGTTGTGAAAAGCAAAGGGCACCCAGCATGGGGCAGCTCTTGGCACTGGGGATCTCAGCTCAGGATTTGGGGTGGAAGTGAGTGCACAGGTGGCAGAGCAGGAAAACAGGGTGGGACTGTGCATAAATACCCACCCTCCTGTGCCAGGCAAGGAAAAACCCCCATCAGTCTGTATTTGGACTCGAAACCAGCCTGGTTTGGGACATGTTTGGCTTTACAAGCCCCAGAGCTGTGGGATCAGAACTGGGGGGAGGGCATGAACCCCATTCCTGTGCACCCCCTGGCCCCTCTCCCTTCTTCCCTGCTCTGGCTGGGATGGTGAGGATGTTGCAGTCTTCAGTTGCTGCCAGGCACTGGGCACAGCCCCTGCTGGGGGTTCTTTCTTGAGCTCCCCCCTCCATGCAAAGCCTGCTGCCAAGCTGAGCACAAGGGTTATAATCAGCCAGGATTTATGGAGAAAACCGAAATCCCGAGCTGTTCTGGTCATTAATCAGAAATTCTTCGCTCAGTTCCCAAACCGTTTCCCTGGGGATCTCCTCATTGGGACCCCCCACTCCACAGCCCCCTCCCCATGGATGGCAGCTCCTTCATTGCAGGCACAGGGGCTGGGCTGGGGAGAGACCCCAGGCTTTGGAATTATCCAGGCACCCCCATCGATAAATAAATCGCAATAGATGCATCAGGATAAACCCCACCAGAGCCCCCCCTTGCCTTCAAATCCCACCTCTGTCCCTACAGTGTTTTATTTGGGGGGGATGGGACCTTGCTGTTTCTAACTCTAAGATGGGGGGAAGGAATGAAATCAGGGCAAAGCTTTGCCGACGCGTCGGGATCGTCGCCGTCCGCGTTTTAATGTGATTTATGCCTGGATTTCTAAATCCAGCCACTGACTGCACGCTTTAAATATAGCTCCAAAAACACCCTAAAAACGTGTAGTAAGCACGTTAAAAACAGCGGGCGGAAAGGATGCACAGCACCCCCCTGGCTAAGGATGGAGAGCACAGGGTGGAGGGTTTATTGTGGGGAAAAAAGGGATTTGGGGGGGTCCCAGCAGATGGGCAGGGGGGTCCAGCAGGGCCTGTGCCCAGTCTTTGGGTGCAAAGTGGAGAGCTGGGTTGGCAATGAAGGGGTGAGTGTCCTCCACCCCGCACCCCTTGGCAGCCCCTCAAAACGGGGGAGATGCGTTGGGGGTGGGGGGCATGGGTTTGCTTTGCCTCCCACGTCTCCAGAGAGCCTCCCCCAGCTCCCCCCACTCCCAGATTCCGCCCTCCCCGTCCTACCTGCATCCCGGGAGGGCGGGGGACGGTGCCTGGTGTGGGGCTGGGGGCTGCGAGCTCCCTACCGCTCCGCTGCCTCCGCGGGCACCGGGATGGGGGCAGCCACCGGGAATTTCGTGTTCGTCCGGGGAGAGAAGAGAAGATAGAAAAAAAGAAAAACAACAACAACAACAACAACAACAAAACCGAACAGAAAAGAAAACCAGGAAGAAACGCCAAAACAAAACAAAATGGAAAATAAATATGGGGGAGGGGAAAGGAAAAATAAAAGAAAATGAAGGAAAAAAGCACAAGGGGAGAGACGGAGGGAGCGGAGC
The DNA here is from genome assembly GCA_013398615.1 of Brachypodius melanocephalos. Classification (NCBI taxonomy): domain Eukaryota; kingdom Metazoa; phylum Chordata; class Aves; order Passeriformes; family Pycnonotidae; genus Brachypodius; species Brachypodius melanocephalos. Next base: position 5,535,860 of record VZSR01003816.1, read on the forward strand.
CGGGAGCGCAAGGCGGGCGGGGGTGCCCCCTCCCCGGGGGGCGGCCCGGGGGCGGGCGGCACCGTGGGAACCTGCTGGGAGCCCGGGGCACCGGGATCGGGATGGGGATGGGAACAGGAATGGGAATGCGAATGGGGATGGGGGGGGGGGCCACAACGCGGTGCGGCTGCTCGCGGGACAACCCCCCCCCCCCCACCTCCTTCCATGCCCCGATATTATTTTTAATAAAAATGGGTCTTTTTGGAGAAAGCGGCAATGCTTTGCGCGGGGGGAAATGTGGGAGCGGTCGCCACCCCCTCCAAATTGCACGGGGTACTCGGAGCCCCCCATTGCGGGGGGTGTGTGTGAGTTATTGGGGGAAATAATGGGGAGAAAAGAAGGCGGCTGGGATTTCATGTGGAAAACAGTGGGAAAACCGGCACGCCCGCAGGACCGCGCCGGAGAGGAAAACATAATAATAACAACAACAATAACAATAATAATTAGAAAAATGAGCGTATTAGATTGGAGGTTTGGTGGGGGTTTATGGCTTTTTTTGGAGGGTGTTTTGCAGCGGCGATGCCCCAGCCAGGAGCTGCTGTACAAGATGGCTCCCGGCCGGGGGAAGGGAAGGAGGAGGAGGAGGAGGAAGGGCTGGAGTTGCAGGGAGGGGGGCCCACCCCCCCAGCCCCGCCCGAGCCTGTTTTTTTTTTGGTTTTTTTTTTTTTTTTTTTTTTTTCTATTTTTTTATTAGCATTTCACTGATTTATGACATGCCAACCCCCCGGCCCGGGGACAGCGGCGGGGAGGTCCGGGCGTGAAGGCATTAAACATTTATAAAATATGCTTTTAAAGCCACATAAAAGCGATCAAACCATTAATTTTTTTTTTTGCCCCTCACCCCCAGTTCCCCCGTTTTTTTGGTTTGCTGAAGGAGAATGAGAAAAGAAGCGCCCTCCTCTTGGAGGCAGCGGGGTTTGAGCCCTCGCCTCTGACGCAGTTTTGCTCTTAAATATAAATAAAAACATAAATATATATTATTATTATTTACTATTATTATTTTCGCGTTAAAGCGGGGCCTTGAGCAGCGTGAGAGCTTTTCGACAAAGTCGAATTTGCTCGGAACGTTTAAAAATAAGCAGATTTTTGGGGCTGTTTCTCCTCTTTTCTGGCCGATGTCCCGGTGGGCGCCTCGAAACTCCTATCCGAGGGGTTGGGGGGGGGGACGCTTTATTATTATTACTTCTAATTTATACCAGATTAAATGAAATTTTTCCCTCCTCCCCTTTTTCGATATAAAAGCCAATTTTTGTTTAATTAAGTAAAGAAGCGGGGGTGGCTTGGGAGGTTCGGGGGGGTTTTGGCAGCGATGGGGCGTCCCCCCCTACTTTTCCCGGAGGAGTGCTCTGTGCAACGCAAAGGGAAAAATACATTAAAAATACGAGGGAAAAGGAAAAATAAATTAAAAATAGCAAGGGGAAAAAAAAGGGAAAGAAAAGTAAAAGTTGGTGTTGCCAGCGGGCAGTGCTGGGGGGGCCGCCCCGCTCAAAACCCAGGGAGGGGGGAAGTGTATGTGTCTCCTCCCCCAGCCTCCTTTTTCATCCTATTTTTGAATTTTTTGGGGGGGCGGAGCCCACAGGGAGGGCAGGGGACCCTCCCCCGCTCCCCCCCGGCCCTGAAAGGCCGCTTTGTCCGCGGCTGGGCCGTGGGAGAGGGCCCGGCGGCACTTCCCCCTCAGCCCTGCCCGGGCGGGATGAAGGATTTAACCCCCACAGATAATAAAGAGGGTCGCGGGGCGCTCCCCCCTCACGGCCCCGCTCGGAGCGGGGGGAACCGGGGCCGCTCCCCGCCAACCGCCCGCCCGCTCCGGGCGGGAGCGGGGGGGGCAGCCTGGAAACAGCAGCGGGAGCGCCGGGGGCGGGGCGAGCGGGGGGCCTGGAAACTGCCGGCTGTTTACCCGCCGCTGAGTGACAGCTCAGTTGGCCAATTAGAAGGCGCAGAGAGGCCTCGAGCCCGGCCCCGCCGCACCGAGAACAATGCGTGTTTCATATCCCCGCCGCCGCCGTTTTTTCCCTCCCCCATTCCCCCGTTTTTTCCCTCCCTCCCACCCCGCGCTCGCGCTCCCTCCTTTTTTTTTTTTA
>VZSR01003816.1:5538079-5596252 GCA_013398615.1 Brachypodius melanocephalos
AAAAAAAAAAAAGAAATATTTGAGTGGGTGGGGTATTTTTTAGTTGTTTTGGGATTTGTGTGTTTGTTTTCCGGGACGAAGCGCAGTGGCCGCGTCCCCGCTGTTTGGTCCCGCCCGAGCCGGGCTGCGGCTGCGGGCGCTCCCCGCGCCCGGCCGGGGCTGCGGCCGTGACAAATATAACTCGGGAAAAAAGTTTAAATTCTTAATTTTTTTTTTTCTTAAATACTTAGGGTTTTTTTTGTCCCTGCCTTTTGCCACAACTTTTCCTTAGTTTTTTGGTTTTTTTTTTTTCTTTTTCTCCCCGCTTCTTCCCCCTTCTCTGCTCTGCTCTGCTCTCCGGGAAGGTGAGGGTGGGTTTGGGGGGGTGTTTTTGGGGGTCGCTGTGAGCAGGGGGGTGTCGGGGCATGTCAGCTCACCGCACCTCCCCCTTCTTTTCTCCTTTGCAGGCAGCGCCGAGACCGCCGCGCCGGGGCTGGCTCCCTGCACCGCGCCATGGGACGTTTGGACGCCTTATTTTTGAAAACCATCTGATTTTTTGGGGGAGGAGGAGGAGGGGGGTGGGGGGCGGGGGGGGGGGCGGGAAGGCGGTGGCGGGCTTCGACAGCGATCCGGGAGACTCCGTGAAGCCGGCGAGTGGATGATGGATGGCCGAGATTTCGGGCCCCCCCGCTCGGTGCACGGCCCCCCTCCGCTGCTCTCCGGGCTGGCCATGGAGAGCCACCGCCTGGGAGCCACCGGCCGCCTGGCCCCCGCTGCCGGGCCCATGGCTGCCGGGCTCCCCGCCGCCCTCCAGCCCGGGAAATTCCTCGCATCGGGCATCAGCCTCCACTCCCACCCGGGTAAGGCTCCGCGGAACCCCCGGTACCCCCGCGCTTTCCCTCCGCGATCGGGGCGAGGAACCCGGGATCGGGCTTTCACCCCCCCCCAATCTCCAAAATATAAATATCGTCGTGATGATTGTATATTTATGCGCTCGCAGCTTTTTCGCGTGTTTTCCCCAAGTGTTTTCTGCTTCGCCTGGTTTTGATTCGGTGGGAAAAAAATAGGAGAATGGGGAAGAAGTACTAAAAAAATGAGGTGATAGTGGAAAAATAAAGGAATAGAGGGGAAAGGGGGGAAAAATAGCGCATACTCGATAGAAATCCCCCCTTCCAGCGTACGGTTTTGTTGGCACTGAGGAAAATCCCCGCCGCGGCGGCTGCGGAATAAATCTGGAGAATAAATCCCATTTTCGGGAGAGCTGGGAGAGGCGCGGACCGGGTTGCAGAGGGACGAGACTGCGGTGCCCGGCGCTGCGCTTCCCGGACAGACAAAACCCCCCATCCCTGGGTGGGAAAAAATGAGGTTCTTTTGGTAATTTCTTGCCCGGTGCAGCCCGAGCCCCGCTCAGGTCCTGCTGCCCCCGGGCTGCCGGCACTGCTGCTTTTGATGTTGGTTTTTTTTAAAATTTTTTTTTTTCTTTTTATCTTATTTTTTTTTTCAGTTCTTATTTTTAGACCCGCAAACAAAACTTTCGTGCATTGTGCAGTGTCTGTTCTCTCCTTATATTTTTTCCCCCTTCTCGACGTGCTTCATCCTCGGGCAGCCCCACGGCTGCATCTCCATAAAAAAAAAAAAAAAAGAAAAAAGACACTGAAATATACGCAGTTTATTTCTTTCTCACAGTTAGCTTTTTATTTATTTGTTTAAATTACTTTTGTTTTTTGGAGGCTTTTCGTTTTTTTCCCCTTTTCCGAGCTTCCTTTCCCAGCGGCTCGCAGAGTCCGGCAGTGCTGGGAGGACGCTGCGGCGCTCTCCTGCCCACACTCCTGCTCGCTGCTTTCCCTGGGAGGACACAAGGGATTTCTGACCGTTTGATTTCCCTCTCTGGCTCTATTTTTAATTTTTTTTTTCCGCTTTCTTTCCCCTGGGCGTGGAGAGGTGACTCGGAGTTTACTTTAGGCGTTGGGAGGGTGACAGGTTTTGCAATAATAAACCTGCTTTTCTCCCAGCCGCCCGGGATGAATGACTTTGAAATTTGCAAACCTGATTGCCAACATCTGCAGAGAAGGAAGCAGCCTGAATCGAGGGAAAAAGATTTATTAGTTTTAGACTAGGTGGCAGTGCCAATTTCCCAGGTGCTAAGAGGAGAGGTGTAAAGCGAACGGGGCTATGAAGCCAAGCACATGGGCAAACACCTTCTTTTTTCCTTCCCTTTTGTCTTTTTTTTTCCTCCCTTTTTTCCCCTGCTTGTTTTTTTCCGCCTCTCCTCCACCTCCTACTGCAGCAGAATATGATCTTTGCAAAAATTCATCTGGACAATCTCAAGCCAAACCAAGTATGGGTTCTTGGTGTTTTTTTAAATGATTCTCTTTTTTATTGGGTATTTAAATTTTTTTTTAATTTCTCCTCCCAAAATTTCCTTTTCTGAAATCCAGGCAGATCAGGAGGGAGGCACAGAGCTCTGTGATGCCGTCTGGGTGCTTTCCTACCACACTGGGAGAAAGCCTCAGATTTGGGTCTCCTCACAGGGGGAGTGGGTTGTGTGATACCTCCAGTTCTTTTTTATTGTGTTCTTATTTTATTTTTAAAATTACTTTTCTTTTCCTTTTTGTGGGAGCTGTTTGAAATCCCCTGTCCCTGCACCTCAGTGGTGCCCGGGCTCCGCGTCCACTCCCCGGTACGATCCTCGCAAAGCTCGGCTTTGTCACGGCAATTCTCAGTCAGGCTAAACTCCATTAAAAAGATCTGTACAATTAACAGCCGAAACTCCCCTTAAACCACAGGGATATTTTTGTTGCTGTTGTTTTTTACAGCTTTAACAATATCGCCTGAAAATGATGATTGCTTCCTGCTACCGAGGGGCCCTTTGTAGGTTTGCGTTCGCACTGCTGTTGGTGTGTGGTTTTGGTGCTTTTTTTTGTTGTTGTTGTCGTGTTTTTTTGGGGGTTTGTTTTGTTTTTGGAGGGGTGGAATGCAAAGGCTTGTGCAAGGGGTTAAGAAAAGTGGGCAGGAGGCGAAGCCTTTAAATAGAGCCAGTTCAAACCGATCCTTAAATACCGCCGGGCTGAAGAAAGAGACTCTTGAATCCATCCCAGCGTCCTCCGAAAATAAATACGCCCCTGTAAAAATAGCATGATTGGCCATATTTGAGAATCCAGTTATGGCCGGCACCGACTCCTTGTTTTTCCCGTAGCTTCTGCTCATTCCGGCAGCCGGGCTCTGCCCCAGCGCCAAAGTACGGGCGCCTGGGCTGTGTCCAGTGACCCCTGGACCCTCGGCTCCTCTCTGGGGGATTTCTGCTCCATGGCAGCGTTTTGGCCGCTGCCGTGCGGGCCGGGGGGACTGGGACAGAAGCCCCTTTGTTGGAAGCTCATGGAGGGAGGAGTGAGCCGGAGGCTGAGGCGGGAGCCGAGCCGGCTTTCGATGCGGGGATGGCATTCCCGGTGCCTTCTGTACTCTTGGGCATCGCCATCTCCCCATCCCTGAGGAGGGCAGGGGGTGCTCCCCCGATGGGTGTTGTGGAGGGATAGCGGAGGAAAGGGACTGTTTGCAATGGAATTTCATGGCTGGAGCTTGCTGGGAAGACGTTGCTTAAGAAAAGGCTGCAACCGATGGAATGAGGCAGCTGAGTCCATTAAAGCAAGGGCTCGCTCTGCTCTGCAGCAGCTCGAAATAGGGAGGTTTATCGTTTTTGCTCCTTCCCTGTGCCACTGTCTTTGGGTCTTGGTCTCGGCTCCATCCCACAGGAGCGTGTTGTTCTTGGCAGGCTTTGTGTTTTGGGGGAGGTGGAAAAGGCTCCCTCAGACGCGATTGTGAAGGGCTGCTCTGGGACCGTGTCCCTGCCTAGCAGCGGTGGGGCTGTGTGTGAGCAAGGATCACTTGTATCCAAAACAACACTGTCCGAGTTTGAAATAATATTAATAGTAATTAATAAAAATGAGCTTTTTGCTGTGTGCTAGGGTATCCTTTCTTGTTTGGGGGGGGCTGCATGAACAGATCTGTGTTTATATAAAAGGATGCTCAGCCTCTTCCATTAAATTATGCTTCAGAAACACTTTTCAGTGCTCGGGAAAAGGGACACACTGCTATGAGCAGGGCTGACTGTGTTAAATCCAGCTCCAGAGCAGTGGCTGGAGGGAAAGCCGGCAGACAGAGGGGAGAGATTTTGGTTTCCTGCTTGACATTAGCATGTGCATTCAAATGCAGGGATTTAAGGCAGATTGGAGACCGTCCTTGCTTCCAGGCCTGCTGTGCCCGGGGAGAAGTTTTCCAGAATGCTGGGCCAGGTAGGAGCATAGGAAAAGAAATAAAAATACGCTTCCATCCCCCAGGACAGCGCTGCTGTGCCAGCAAAATCCCGCTGTAGCCATCCTTATAATGGCAAAATGGTGCTTCTGCTGATCCCGCAGATTTTGCAGGAGGCCTTGCCGTCGGCAGTGCCAGTGGAAGCACAATTCACTCATCAAACTGCATCCATGCTGAACTCGCTTTGCTGATAGAGGGACCGGGATAACATGTATTGGGCACCGGAGTTATCCGTGCCCCGCTCCTCCGCGGTGCTCCCGGACCAGTGGCGGGATTTTGCCCGTGGTTCGGCACGGCTCTCTTTGGTCCCGTTTTGATGCTGCAGGGAAAATACCATCGATGTTTAATGGCCCTTGAAATCGCAGTTCCCCCTCCCTGCCTGCCCAGGGGGTGGTGTGAGGGGCAGAGCGCGGGGAGCTCCTTGGGGCAGGGGCCAGGTGTAACACCGGGAGGAATGCAGACGGGCCGGAGACCTGCCTGGGAGGATGCTTCCCCTCCCTTGGGGCCCTGGTGAAACGAGATGCTTTTTGAGATGTGTTTTCAGGCAGAGCAGAGAGCGTGCCTGTCCCGGTGGGGCTCAGGGAGGTGGTGCTGGGCAGCGATGTTGTGCTCGGTCCCGTCACACTCAGCTCTTCACGCCCGGCATCCCCGGGGGTGGAGGAAGTGCTCGGCCATGGAGTGATGTCCCTGCAGCTCCCTTGGGCTGGCGGCCAGCTCGTAGGCTGCGAGGAAGGCAGGAGCAGTGTTCTGGGCTGAAAAGGGACTTGGGCGTTTTTGGTAGTTTCCCACCCTGAGCTCCTGTGTTTCTCTGATGTCCCATTGATTTTTCCCAAGGTCCTGGTGGGCTGTGGGGTGGCATCTCCATCCTTCAGGAGCAGTGGGAAGGACTGTCCAGCCTGTGCTGCGTACTCCGTTGAAGAGCCCATCCCGAGCAGTGGTAGCTGGTAGGGATGTTGGGCTTGGAGCATGAATAAGAGCCCAAGGGCCAATGTGGTGATGTAAACTTGCTCTGGGCAAGGTCCTGCGGGATCCTCTGCTGTGTGAGGGTTTCCAACACCTTCCCAGGTCAATGGGCAGGAATCTGTCTCTGCCTTGGGTAATACAAGGCTGCTAAAGGTGTCTTTTATTAGTGTGGTTTCTAGCAGCCTTTCTCCCACTTGGAGCAAGCCTTGCGTCCTACCCAGTACAGAGTCTCCTTGGTAGGGTTGGAAAACCATGGGTCCCATCCCTGACTGATGGTGTGCCAGAGAAAATCTGATCTGGAGGATGAGCCGGCATTAGAAATCCTAGCCGGGGGTGGCATGGGGCACTGGGCAGGTCCCCTGGTGTTGGGGACGAGCTCCTGTTCTTTCCCAGCAGAGCAGCTGTTGGAGAAATGGAAATTGCTGGGAATTAATCTCACTGCAAGACGTGGTTAGCAGAGCAGGGCTTTCGTAAGGGAAATTTTAGATCTCCTTCCTAGGATAACCCAGGCTAAAGCTGAAATTAGTTTATAATTATATAGTAAATAACCCCCCATCTTGTCATTTCACCATCTTCTGATGAATATGGAAATGAACATTGTTAAGGGGAATTAACGTCATTATGGCAGCCTTCCAGGAGAGCGCCTTGCGGTTCAGCCGCGGCTGCGACGGGCGCGAGGGTGTCGGATCACCTCCCCGAGCTGGGGTTAGCGCCCGACGAGTCCAAACAAGGCCCCGTGTGTTTTCACCATGTACTAAACTGGTCCAGTTAAAGCTCCGGGCAGGAGGTGGTGCAGGGAATCGGGGCCAGCCTGGCATGTGCTGACACGAAAGCTGCCGTGCCGGGATGAGGAGATGTTGGTCTGGGTTAGGTAACGCGATCCAGCATCGCCTGCTCGAGGTGCCGAGGACAAGGGAGTGCTTTGTTCAGCCTCACTGCTGAAATGGAGAGCGCTGTGCCCCCTGAGCAACCTGAAGATGCAGGCGGGGTGGAGGAACCCAGGGCAGCCCCGAGTTCCCTGCCTGTTAGAGCTGGGGTGAGCGAGCAATGCTGTGTCCAGCAGCACAGCCTCTCGCTGGCTTTTCCAGCCGGGGATGCTCTTTAAAAAGCAAAGTTTAGTGGCGGGGGGACCATTCCAGTGTGGCTGCCTCACCCTCTGCTCGAGTATTTGGCCTTTTTATTCTCCCCATGTTTCCTCCCATCCCTGTCTTTCTGGCTGGCTTTGCTCCGGGATGGCACAGCTGGATGTCTGCAGGCATCATTGCGACGCACCCACTGATGCAGTCCCTCTCTGCTGTTAATTTGCTTTGCTTATTGTTCGCTTCTCCCCAGCTCACACCGGGGAGAAGACAACCACCCAGCCCCTTTAGCTCCGTCCCGGTGGGCGCTGGCTGGAGGACGCGTGGCAGGAGCCCCCGATCCGGCAGCGCCGCGGCAGCGACAGTTGGGCTCGCTCCCCACGCCGCCAGGATCAGCTGTTGGGTGCACAATATGTTCCCGTTTTCCTCTCCAGCTGTTGCTGCTGACGGTTATGGGAAGCGAAAGGTAGTTGGGAGTTCGGCACCGCTAAATCAGGGAAGTGATGGGCAGAAAGGAGGGGTGGGGGGGGGCTCACTGTGTCTGAGGCTGGGTTTTGTTTAAATCCAGCCAGACTGAAATAGTGGCAAAGGGATTGAAGTGACTTTGGGAATAAATTTTTATTGCCAGCATAGCAGTGGCCAAAGAGCCATTTTGAGGGAGCTGGATGCAGGCAGGCAAGCCAAACATGGTGGGCTCGGAGCAAGGGAAGGAGCAATATTCTGGAGGGAATATGTCTTTTTAGAGGAATAACAGAAATTTTAAGGCACTCAGCCCTGTGTGTTTGGAGCTGTATCTCTGTCAACTTCTGCAAAGGTTGCTCCTGTTTCTGCCTCCATCCATCTTATCCTGATGCATCCCTGCGAGCAGAGCCCTTTCTACCTTGGCTAGTTGGATGTATTGCCCCTAATTCCCTTCATGCCCCCATCCCTTCTCAGCAGAATTCTCTGTGACTCGAATATGCTTTCAACACATTTGGTTTAATTGCTTTTAATTTAAAAAATATTAAAAATAATAATGGCAGTGGCCCTTGTGCTGGAGAGGGAGGGTTTTGGAGAGATTGGGCTGTGTGCTACTTGCAGGCAGTGCCGGTCGCTGTGTGTGGATGAAGCAGCTCCCGTGTTATCACCACACAGTGTGTGTCATCCTGGTGTTTGTGTCCTGGTCTGCTGGGCGTGGGGACATCCCACATGCTGTGTCACACGCAATCCAAGCAGATAATGCTCCAGCGAGTAGAGATCCGGGCGGGTGAGTAAAGAAAGGTGCAGGCACCTTGCCGGGTGCCGGTGGAAGCCCCGGCTCTGCTGGGATGGGCAGGGTGCAGTGCCGGGCTCCTGGAGTGTGCAGCGTGCCGGGGTTTCCCTTTACAATCCCGGCAACTGCAGCGGGGCTTTCTCCCTAATGAGATTAGTGACACAAAGCAGCAATTCTTCTGCTACTTTTAATGGATGTTCGGGGTTTGTGTGGGATCGGAAATTCCTACTTTCATCAGATGAGCCCTCTCTGTGACTATTTTGTGGACAGATCTTCCTTTCCTCGGCTTCAGGGCTGACAGTCATACTGGCACAAGTGTTTCAGGCTTTCTCCTCCTGCCCTCCTCTGCCGCCTGTTCTCCTGAGCCCCGGACATGGTGGATTTTATCTTCTGTCCTGCCTTGAATCTCAGCATCACCCCAAGCTGCTTCCATCTTGTGGAGGACACGAAAGCTTGGTGGCCTTCCTTGGAAACACTAAACGCAGTTGGGAGGAGGGAGAAATGCAAAAGTCACTCTTGAACCATTGCAGGTATTCCTTGGTCTCCCTAGCTGGGATGTGCAAACTCACACATGGGTGTGTATGAACATATTTGGGGCACCCATGTAGTGCCTCACCTGATGGAGGGCTGGCCGTCCCTGCCTGGTGTCATCGGGGCCAGCTTGGCAATTTGTCAAGAGCCCAAGGGCTGTGTTTCAGTTTGAATACGGATTTGCATAATTCATCAGGAATTAAATCGCACTGCCATAATATTTGCTCCCATTATCAGCAGTGTGGAGGTGTGGGGTCCTGGGTGTTTGCTGGCCACAGATGCACCTTTGCTTCACGATTCAGTGCTTTTTTGGTGTAGAAGAGGTGGCATGGGCTGATGTTCAGGAGGGTGTGGGAAGGGCAGGAGCCTCTGGAAGGAAAAAAGGCTGAGAGTGGGGTCAAGAGGAGAGGCTTGGCAGAGGCTGAGCTTTTGAGCCTGGTTTCCTAAGGAAAAGAGTCTTATGAGATTGTGATCCGTGTGTGGATCCCCTTCTTCCACCCCCAGATGCCTGCAGCACTTTGCTGAATTCTTCCCAGCGTGGTTTAGGTCCCTGTAGAAGTCAGTGCTGGGCTCTGGGAGAGGCATGCATTCACTCCTGTGGCGCACAGTGGAGCACATGTGGGAGCATCCAGCTTCACCTTGCAGTTGCTGTGTCCTGGCTGTGCTGTATCCAAGGAGAATCATGAAGCTGGAGCTGATGAATTCGTTTGGGTCATTGGCAATGTCCTTGCTGCAGCCCTGGGCTGTTTCTCGGAGCTGATCCCCACTTGCTGCTGGCCCCCTGTGTTGTGCTCAGTGACTGCAGGCAGTGTGTGCCCAGTCTGATCGTGGGGCTGTGCCTCAGTTTCACCTTGCAGTGCCACCCCCTTTACAAAGCACCCCGAGAGGTGCTGAGCCACAGCAGCCGCTTTCCAGACAGGAGGGTCTAAAATAAGCAGCGATGGAGGCTGCGTCTCCCGGGCTTTGAGTCATCCCGGCTCGTGCTGACTGCGCCTGGCAGGAGCCTGGGAGGCAAAACAAACCCACATCCAGCTGCCACCTCCCCGCCAGATGTTAGTGGTGGGGTGGCTGGTTGGGTTTCGGTGGTGGACCTACCAGCGGAGCAGATGGAGCTGCTGTGGGGAGGTGCCACCTCTCTGGTGGCTGTGGTGAAAACCTGGTGGAACTGGTGGCTTGGGGCAGTCCCTAGCTTGGGGACTTGCAGTTGGGCCATTAGGAGGAAAGGGGTGAGATGAGCAGCCCTGGTCTGGCACTGTGCAGGTCTGGGTTTGCAGGATGGAGGGTGCTGAGGCTGCTTTCAACACTCCTGGCCTTGGGCATGGTGGGACCTTTCTGGTTGTCACTGTGCTGTACGGGAGGACAGACAGAGAGGAACCCAGGGGTGATCCTGCAGTGTACCCCCACTCACCACCCCATGCAGAGGTAAGGCAGCCAGGGCAGTGCTGGGAAGCAGAGGAGAGGAGCAGGCAGGTGGCATTTACCTTTCCGGGTGTGTGTCCAAGGCTGGTGCTACCCATCACACAGCAGTGTTTAATTTCTCAATGGGAGGGCAGGGAGATGATGCTGCACGGTCCCATTTAACCTGCTGGTGACCTGATCTTAAGTCATTGTGGCTGAAAATAGACCGTGTTCCCTCCAGGGCACGGCTAATGGTGCTGGGAAAGCTGGGATCTCTCTTTGAAGGCTGATTTAATTGCTGCTGGCAGGCACTCGGTGCAGGTGATGTGCGGACCAGCACCGGTGCCATCCCACAGTAACCTCCCCCACTGAGCTCCTGGAGCTCTCTCGGCTCTGGCAGCGAAGAGTAATGAGCTCTTTTCTAATAAAGACACGGGACAGTGTGTGGGTGGTGCTGGGTTAAATATGTGGGGAGGGCTCAGGGAGGGGGGGCCTCACTTGTTTGCGTTGTCTTGTGCACTGAGTTTGGGTGATTTAAAAAAATAATAGAATTTTTTAAAATGGGGTGGGTTTAATTTCTGTGCTTAGGAAGGAGGAGGAGCAGCTGTACTGAAAGTGTGCATCCAGTGCCAGGAGCAGAGTCAGCCTTAGGACCCCTGTGCTGGACACCAGTGGCTAAAGAATCTTCAACAAGATGAAGGATGAGCCAGGGCAAAGGCATTTTCATGCTGTCCTAGAAAATCAGGAGAGGAAGGCGAGACTGCAATCTAGCAGCCAGGTTCTGCATTCCTGAGGGTTCTGCTAATCAGTTTGAGAGTTTAAATTATTGTTTTTTCAATTTCCATGCAGCATTTTAGTAAATGTGCAGCTGAAGACCCCACTGTGTCACTCCTTGCTGTTTAAGGAGAGTTGTGTCATTGTGTAGTGAGAGCCTGGAGGTTTCAGTGGACCCCTGTAGGGGTGTCAGGTTTAATTATACCAGCGGAAAAGGAGAGACATCCGACGTGGTGGGGGATTTCAGGCTGGGGGCATGTGGGAGAAGCCTCTGCTGTAGCAGTTGGCAGTGACCCAGGAGCGTAGACACTGGTTTGAGTGTCAGGATTAGCGTGGGACCAGATCGGTGCTTCTCAGACCCCCTGTTTTCAGGCTGAGTGGATTGGCTGCACATCAGGTCAAGAATCCCACTGGGATGGTTTCCATCTTGGCCCCTCCAGTGTGAGGAAAAGCCACCTTCACTTTGCCAGAGTGATTCGTGTCCCCACCTGGGTGGCTTCTCGCTGTCTCCATGGAGATGCTGTTGATGGGGAGCTGGTGGGTGACCTTGTGGGGGATCTTCAGAGTGTCCTGTTGGTGTCCATTTCCTGAGGCATTGGCATACCTTGGATTGCCTTTGTTTTGTTGTGTGGTGGAAACTAAGTCTCCAGGACATTGGGGCAGAACCAGGCATGAACACCAGTCCCTTGAGCCCCTCCATTTGGAGTCCCTTGAGCCACTTCCCGCTTTCTCCTCCTCTGTCATCTCCAGGCTGTTGGGGCTGTTCCAGCTCCTGGGTGAAGAGGTGAGTGGCAGGGCTCAGCCTGATGATATTTATTTCCATGGAAGCAGGGAATCCTCCCATGCCCTGTGCTCACACCCTGCCCTTCAGTGTCCTGTGGCTGAGGGGGGGCTGGTGATTCACCATGAGAGTGACACGGCAGGAAAATCATGGCATGGCTGCAGGAGGGCTGGTTGGAAACCTGGCGTGAGCGTGCGGTGTTCCTGTGCTGACGCAGCTGCGAGCGATAGTAAATATTGAGCAAGAGCCACTTAAAAACAAAGCAGCCTGGACACAGATTCCCACGTGGAATAAAATAAAATTAAGAGAAACAATAGAGAGCTGTGCTGAGCTGGAGGGAGAATTCGCTTTGGCTTTTAAGGTAGTGATTTTTGCAGCTGAAGGAAAGCGGCACGGCGCTGTTCAAGCCAGCGAACTCTGGGAGTGTGGACCCCCCACCGGAGGATGCTGTCTCCGAGCTCGCCAGGGCCCTTAGAAGATTAAATGGGGAGTTAAATTGCCCTGGCTGTTCTGGATCCCGGGGATGGGATTGAAGGCTTTCAGGGGATGCAGAGAATTGAGGCTATAAATTAGGGCTTTGAAGCTACTGCCAGTCCCGTGGCATGGGGTGTGAATACTGCTTTTGGGGCGGTTTTCGGCATGGAGAGCGGTGGGTTGTGACAGCAGCTTGGGGCTGCTGGGGACGGGGTTAGGGACCAGCCACTGCTGGAGTCCAGGCACATGTAATCCGGGGGCATTGGTTTCAGCCCGGCGTGTTCAGGGGCTCATATCGCTGGTGTCTCGTGCATGGCACAGAGTCAAAGCGGCTCCGGTGCCTCGGGTGTCACTGGAGCTGCCCCGCCAGGCAGGGGAGGAGGTGGCGAAGATTTACACTGTCAGCACTCCGGCTCGCAGCTGTTTGCAGCCATAAATGTGTGCATGAGGAATAGCTGCGGCTGTGCCTCACTGAGCTGCATGGGGCAGAGATGGGGAGGTGTGTGCTGGAGAGGGAGCCCTGAAAGTCTTCCCTGGGAATCTGCTGCTTCTGCAGGGAGAGGATAAGGGAAGCACTGATGATGGTAAGCACAGGCAGCTGGTGCAGTGTCTGTCCTGCTGCTGGTGGGAAGGTACTCACTGTGCTTGGACCTTCCCTGCTTTCCTCCCCTCCCTCCCTGCTGGGGAGGACCGTAAGCATTTATCCAGCTGTTTATGGCATGGACTGTTGTCCCAGTTGGCTGCCTGTGCGGCTCTGCGAGCCGGACTGGGGAAGAGGTGATTGTGCTCCCGGCCAAGGGCAGCTGCAGCTCCTGCTCTGTGCTGTGCCCAGCAGCCAGCTGAGAACTGGGTGCAGCTGGGCTGCAAATCTCTCGAGTGCCCAGAGTTCAAAACATCCCATGGAAATAAACCCAAATTTTCACCACTGTGTCTCCCAGCCCTTGCTGGGCTCAGATTGAAGGGTCCAGGCGGTGAGGCTTTATAGCTCAGGCTCTTCCATGGTCACAGTGCCTTGCAGAGCACTGTGTGGTGCCAGCCTGAGTCCTGGCAATGTGTCTGTCCATCATGGCCCGGGGAGGATGGGGCGAGATGCCGGCGGTTGGAAATATTTCATAAGTGCCAGGAACGTGTAACGGGCAGATGTGGCTGATGGGGGAGAATTACTTCACTTCTCCCGGAGTGCTGGAAGCCACTGGTCTTCCGGTGCCAGGGCTGTGGCTTCTCAGGCAAGGATGGCTCATGCCCAGCGTTCAGCTTCAGGGTGTGCTTTGCAGTCAGCAGTGCACGTGGCCACCTGTTAGCCCACACCAGCCACCAGGGCTGTCCAGCCGTGCTGGACTTGATTAAAGGTCTTTTCCAGATGGTCTTTTCCAAAGATTTGATTAATGGTCTTTTCCAAAGGCATCAGGAAAAGGCTTTGCGGATGCTGCTTCTCTCTGGTGTGCTCTTGGTTAGCTTGGAAACATGGAACCAGACTGGGAGAGTGAATTTCCCATTGAGTGGTGTCTCCGTGTTGCTCCCACTTGCTGCCCTTCACCCTTCACTGGTGTCCAAGTGAGCTGTCCCCTCTGTAGCATGTTGGCAGCAAGTGTGGAGGGCAGCATGGGGATGCTGAAGGTGCCAGCCGGTGACCTACGGCTGAGGAGGGGTGGAGCAGCTTTCCCAGTGCTGGCACACACCCGTGTCACCTCAGCCATGCAGCCTGGCTCATTGGCCGGAGCTGTGTCCATGGGGTACATATGTTCAGTTCAACATGTTGCCTCCAGCTTGCCCTCCTCCTGTCTGGCTCTTTCACAACCCAGGCTTGACTGATTTGTGCAGCTGAGTTTTAGGCTTGAGGTGTGAGGGACCAAGTTGGAGAAAGCCCCACAGGTTTAAAACTCCAGGTGACCAGTGGCAGCCCCCTCTGCTGCAGGCGTGGCAGCCTGCCTTCTTTCCTCAGCTCTGCCTGGCAGTGCTTTCTGTCGGCTCCTTCCTCACGGGGACCTCTGGCAACCCCAAGCAGGACGAGCACGTGGGGTCTGTTTCCCTCCCACTTCCCCCAGCGTGACCTCCAGCCTCCAGACGTTTGGTGTGTGGTTTGTGTGGTCGCCGGTATCTCATCTCCTCATCGGTCACATCCCCTCTCGGTGGTGAGTCACCCGAGGCCGTACCTCTTCCCCCAAACCCGTGCCGTTTTGGAGAGCTGAGCAAAGATGAAGAAGATGTTTTCAAGTGGGCTGACACATTTGCACCCGCCAAGTTCCTCTAATAACATCCCTTAGTGATTTATGTCTCAATTGTGCAAAACAGGTATGTTTTATAATCTTGGAGCTGGGAAGGAGGAGGACAGGTGTGCTCATCCACTGCAGCAACTGGAGTATCACGGGGCTTGCATTTTGGCTGCTGGCTATAGGGATAAAGTGGTTTGAGGGATGATCTCTGTGCCCTGAGCCCTTTTACCCTCAGAGGTGGGCTGTTTTGGCTCATGTGTGTCCCTGCTGGCATGAGGTAAGTGTTGGTGGTGCCTTTCTCAGGCGGTCAGAGGCCGAGCTAATGGGCACATGCATGTGTTTGGCGTGGTGTAACTTGGCAGGGAAGGGGGGGCACAGGCAGTCTGGGCTTGGCAGTGTTGCCAACTCGCACCTCCCTGCTTGTGCTGTGGTGCCACACCGCCTCTGGGCAGGCAGTTGGCTGGAAGAGCGTGGCTCAGCCTGCCGAGACCTGTCAGCATGTCCCTGGGCAAAGCGGATCTTGTGCTGGTTCAGCAAACACTCTGGCCCCAGGCAGATGGAGATGGTTGTGGTTTCCCCTTTTCCCCTCCCTTTCTCCTGGCAGAAGCCCATGGTTGGGGTGAGCTGTGCGTTGCTCACTGTGGTAGAATTTCTCCCCTTGGCATCGCTTTCTGGCACGGAGATCCAAGGAGGCAGCAACTCACCCGCGGCCGCCTCCTGCGAGTGCAGCTCCTCAGCACATGGAGGAGCAGCTTCACCTCCAGGTCCTGCCCAGGGCACTGGGGCAGCAGGTTTTGGGCTACGTGTGAGTCTTATGCCAGCAGCCCGTCAGCGTGGCTGCTGGAGGGCTCTGCAGAGGAAGGGATGTTCTGGCAGTGCCTCGAGGTTGGATTTGCATTTCATCCTCAGGAAAGCTGTGGTTCAGATTCCTCCTCCCTACTCGGGCTCTAGTTCCTGGCAGGGAACAAGCCAGGTAAATACAGCCTGTGCAGCTTCTTCAGGCACTTTGCAAGGGAAAACAGTGTCACTGGTAGACCCGAGACTGCAGTTCAAGTGGTTCTCTGGTTTTGCTGCTGGTCAGCTGCATGATGCATCAAGTCATTGCACCTGCCTGTGCCTCAGTTTCTCCACCTGAAGAGCTTTGGAATGTGCTTTGAGCTGAATGTGTTGGGCTTATGTCTCTCCAAGGAGCAGTGCTGCTGTTGTGGGCTTCTGGAAGTTACTGGGAAGAGCTGCCTGCTGTGAGGTGGCTTTGGGGGTTGGCTGGTGGCATCAGCTCAGTTCTGATGCTGTTTCCCAGCTGGCCTGGTGACACTGCACTGCAAAGTTCCCAACCTGTTCATCCGAACCTGACTCCAGCTTGGACTCTTTGCATTCCCCCTCATGCTCCTGCAGCCCTGAGCTGAGGCTGGGTCACTGTAGCAGGATGTGATGATGCTGACTAGGGAGGAAGCCCCAGAACATTTGGGACTGGATCTGAGCCTGTGTTATCCCTGGGCAGGATATTATGTCGAAAGCAGTGAGATGCCCGCATAGGACCAGGGATGTAACTGATAACAAAATGCCTCTTTGGATATCAGTAGCTTAAGCTGTGTGCAGGTGTCCCTGTGCCTGATGGCAGTGCTGGAGTGTGTCCCTTCCCTGGAGCCTTGCAGGTGGCTTCATGTCCTTGCACCACGTGCAAGTGGGGACATGCCATGGGCATCTGTGCACAGTGGTGTATGCAGCATGGGATTTGTCTCTCGTGATCCCTGTGCCGGTGTTTCCGCCTGCTGGAGCAGCTGCAGCTGGGATTGACGTCTGTCTGGGAGAAGGGGCTCACGTGGGGATGTCTGCGGCCGGAGCCTCCAGCCTCGTGTGGCATGGGGTGCTCCAGGGGCTTTGCCATGCTGCAGCCATGTGCTCTGCCAGATGGGACTGGCCTTCCCTTGGAAATGTATCGCTCCTGCTCCAGATGCTGGCTTGTTGCCAGTCCAGTCCTGCCGGAGCAGTGACAGTGACGCGGAGCAGTGACAGTGACACGGCCAAGGCATATACTGCATGGAGTGGAGCTGCTCACAGCTAAGCTAAGCCAGGTTCTACCCAGCTCTCTCCAGCTCTGGAGTAAGAAAAGGTGTTTGGAAATGCTTCAGAGTGGAGATTTTGGGGTTACCAAGGAGAGGCGTGGATGTGTGTGCACACTTAGCGCCTTTGCAGCGCTGTGCTCAGGGTTAAACAGCAGGTTTTACCTGCTGGGAGCGAGCTCTGCACTGAACTGCAGGGGCACAGCAGCTCCCCTGGTCCCGCTGCTGGAGGGTTGGCGTGTGCGGGTGACGCCGCTGGGATCTGTCGGGCGATGGATGTGGGCCAGGAGCTGTGCGGAACGCTGCGTCGGTGAGGCACATATGCCGGGATGCAAACATGTACGCCAAAGAGATCCTGGCTGTCTAAATAATGTGAAATATTGACTAGCTCTTGCAGATGGTGCTCCACGTGCAGCTTCGGGGACTGAACTTCTCCGTCTCCCCTCGGGTTTTGGTGTGATGTTTTGAGCCAGTTGGATGCTGGACTCTTGACAAACTTGTTGCCTGGTTGCCTTTCTGTGGGATTGTTGAATTTGGGGGAAGTTGGTTACTAATGCAGGCTGAGGGGAAGGGAGTAGGGTTGCAGAGGGCTTGACTGGCTCCTTCACATTCTCCTGATGGCTTTCACTCAGTTTTTAAATTATGGCATGGACAGGGATGCTGGTTCTGGTGGAGGGTTGGGTTTGTAGTGTTGCGCGGGTGTCGTTTGGTGGCAGTGTTGGAGAGGAATTGCTGCCTGTAGCCAACAGTGTGTGTTATTACCACTATTACGGTGATTGTATTCACTGAGGAAATGCTGATGAGTACGATTTGCCTGAGGGTATTGCTGGAGACCCGGTGTCCAGGACGTCCAGACCACTGGCAGCAGGGTTGTGAAGATATGCTGCTTTCATATCAGCTCGTGGTTGGTTGTCACATTTTCTCCTCTGTTTTGCCTTCCTCTGAGATAAGATGCTGGGTTTGGATATGTGAAACTGTGCTTTTTGTGAGCTGCTCTGGAGGATGCTCTTGTGTTTTCCCCAAAGCCTGTACCCACTGCTGGGCACCTGCAGCGAGAATGAGCTGTGTTGGCAAAGCTGGGCTGGCAAGAAGGTCTTATCATGGCTCTGGAGGCGTGCTGTGGAGTGCCCTCACCCATAGGTTGCCGTACTTGTGATAAAACATTTTATCAGCCAGGTGGTTTGGTCACTGAGCCCTCAGGTGTCAGGCTCTGCTCAGGAAGCAGCATGCTCCATTTGCTGCAGAGTTGGAGTCCCTCAGAGGTGCCCAGGTTGAGCTGGGGGACCTGCAGTGGGGTGTCAGTTCCTGAAGTGGTGTCCCTGAGCAGAGGTCCCTGCCCTGGGCTGTGTGTGCTCTATGTTACCGTGTGCGTCCCCACCGCCGCCGCCGCTCCTGGCGTGTGAGGGACCGACAGCCACAACAGTCTGTGCTCCTGCGGGGCTTGTTCCAAGGCAGCGTGCTGCTCGGGATAAAACATGTTTCGCTCTTCTGTTTCCCGTTTTCTGCAGGCTTTTCCCATCTGCCTAACGGTCTCTACCCATCGTACATTCCCCTGAGCCACCTTGAACCTCCCAGTGCTGGCAGTCCGCTCCTGGCGCAGCTGGGACAGCACAGCCTCTTTGAGTCACAGAAAGGTGAGTCTGGCATGCTGTGTGCCCTTCCCATCGGTCACCCCTGGGTGCTTACTCTGTCCTTTGGGCTTCTTTGGTTGCTGGAGCTGCTGGATGCTGGAGTTTTGGGGATGAAGAGCAGGAACTGCCTTGGGTGATCAGCCAGGGATGTTTCCTGGGCTGAGGAGTACCGAGGTTTTGGATGTGGCTGTCCTGTAGGAAAGCTGGCCAGGTCCCTCCTTGAAGCCCCAGTGTGCATCAGAGACAGGGCTGTCTTGCATCCCACATGGAGGAACTTGCTTGGTCTCCTTTGCCCTGGGCATTTTTGTTTAAGACATCCGTGAAATCCTTTCTTCCCTGGTTTGCCACCTCTTGCCTGTCTCTGTGTAGGACTGAAGGGGTTGGAAGCTTGTGATAATTTTGGTTACTTTTACTCTGCAGATGGATTCTACCTGTCCAGCCATGCAGGCCAGTCCGCTTTGCACCCGCAGCCTCCCCTCTCAAGGACCGTGGGCAGCCACACGTCGAGCACTTTGCTCCGGGAAAAGGACCTTGGGCAGCTGCACAAGAGCTCGAAAGAAGGCCTGAAGGACCCTGGTGGGAAGGAGCGGGCATGCCGGAGCGATCTGTCCCTGCCCTTTGCCAAGAAGGAGAGCAAGCCGAAGGAGGAGCCCCGACCCCGCAGTGTGGTCGACCTCACACAGGACACCAAGCCCGACAGCGACCGGAAAGTGAGCGTGGTGGAGAAGGCAGTGAAGGTTGGTGAGCGTCTCTCGCCGTTCCTGGCTGAGCACATGCCAAATCGGGGTGCAGGCAGTGGGGAACCCAAGTCCAAGAACCCGCTGCAGAGCTCTTCCCTCAGCAACTGCAACGGCGGCGGGGACCCCATGCTGAAGGTCCTGGGTGCCGAGCAGGACCGCTGTGCCAAGGATCCCGCTCGGCACGATGAGAACATGAGGCCTTCTGCGCACGCCCACGCGGAGCGGCTGAAGCGGGGGGAGCCACTCCTGCCCTCCGTGGGCACTTTGCACATCTCCTGTAGCTGTCCATCCCCACACCCCTCGCAGACGGGGAAGATGACGCCGGCCACAACATTCCCTCCGCAGCCCGTCCATTCCAGCATGTACACCATCTTCCCACCGGCCAAGGAGCTGGGGAGGGAGCACAAAGTAATCGCCCCCACCTTTGTGCCTTCGGTCGAAGCCTACGACGAGAGGAGCGGGCCCATCCAAATTGCCTCCCAGGCCCGTGACAACAAGGGGAAGGACAAGGACCTTGGCAAGGTGGGGGTGCTGCAGTCACCCACGGAGCGGTGCCTTGCGGATTCCTCTCGCTCACTCTTGTCCCAGGACTTTTCTTGTCACAGTGATGCCAAAAGGATGGAGGTTCTGAGAGAGAAGGGTTCAGTGATCAGGACAAACTCCATGGCACTGAAGAGACAGGTCACTTCAGAGCCCTTCCTCAACCGGCCGGGGCTGGGCTCTCCGGAGAGCAGGGAGTTCCTGGCCTCCAAGGATTTGCTGAAGCCGAGTCCAGAGGCAGAGCATCGCCCCTGCGAGCGGGACCGCTTCCAGCGATCCAGCTCCAAAGAAGCAGCAAAGGTCTATGGCACTTTGGACTCTTCCCGGCAGCACCTGGACCACGGTCAGCTGAAACCACCCGAGCAGAAGTGGAAGCCCTTTGAGATGGGCAACTTTGCCACCACGCAGATGGCGGTGCTGGCCGCGCAGCACAACCATGTCAGCCGGGTGGAGGAGGAAGCCAAGAAGGTCTACCTTGACCCCAGCGGTTTGCCGCGGTCCTCGGTGGTGGGCTCGCGGGGCGCCACGGACGTCCTGCACCCTGCCTCACACGGAGAAGGCTCGGCCATGCAGAGCCTCATCAAGTACAGCGGCAGCTTTGCCAAGGAGACGGCGTCGCGGCAGAGCTGTGGCAAGAAGAGCCCCTTTGGGGGTTTGGGCAACGTGAAGTTGGACTCTGCACAGCTGGGAGCCTCCAAGGTGCAGCAGCTGCTGCAGCAGCCTGCGAAGCAGTTAAAGAGGGACCCTGAGAGACCCGAGAGTGCCAAATCCTTCGGCCGTGAGAGCATTGGCTCCCAGGGCGAGGTGGAGGTGAGGCACTTGCCTGTTGGCATTGCTGTGGCTGTGGCCCGACAGAAGGACAACAGCAGCAGCAGCAAACTGGGACCCAGCTTGGCAGACCGGGATCGCTCGCTGTCTCTCAGCAGCATCAAAGGTAGGTTCCCTAGAGGGCTCCCCTGGAGGATTTGTTCCCTGGGAAGAGCAGCCACCCAGTGCGGGCTGTATGCCATGAACTGAGCTTGGCATCTTCAGCTGCATTTGCCTCCCTTGGCAGCCAAGGAATGTTGTAAACCACAGTGGGAAGCAAGACCCCCTGTGTAATGCTGTCCCTACTGTCCCTACTTCCATCCCCTCTGGCCACCTCTGAGGAGAATCCTGCTTCATAAGTTTGATCCATTAGCAAAGGGAGTGACAGAGAAACCTCTTGAACCACCTTTCTACTGGTGTTGTAATCTCATTATTTTGATTTAAGCTGTGGTGCTGGCAGGAGGGGGATGGCACCAGGGAGATTTTGGTTCTCTGTTTGGCTCGTATAACAAGATGAGACCCAGGGGCTGCCTGGCACGGGACTCTGGTGTGCCAAGGAGCTATGCCAAGGCAAGCTGCTGGTGAGCATTGGTCAGCTTTCCATTTTTAGCCCTTGCCTTCCTCATTTTTCTGTCTTTGCCCTGCTCTCCCAAACTTCAGTGGCACGAAGCAGTTTCCTTTAGGCAGCAGCCCCTCTCCCCATTCCCATCTCCTCCCAGTGCCCTCCCCACAGCCGGGCAGGAACCGGCCGAGGACCTCGTGGGCAGCACAGGGAGCTGTTTGTTCAGCCGTTCAATCGTCCCAGACGCTCCCAGCTTGCGTTAAATGTAATTTACTGAGCCGAACTAAAAGGCTGCAAACAAGGGTTGAATTCTGGCAGGCCTCTGGGCTCGTTGCTAAGTGATGCAGTTGGCTTTCAGACAGAAAACAAGACTGCTTTTCTCCTCCTCTCGCCCCCCAAATGCTGCCCCCCCTTTGTGTGCCAGGAGATATTCGTCTAATAACATTAGCTTGCTTGCGCTGAGTGGACGGTGCTTGAATGTTTAGACCTTTTAAGAAGGAGAAAGCAGGCTTTAGTTGGCTAATCTGTAGTATTTGGCAAGTAAAATGCAAGTATTTAGTACCGGGCATTGGTTGTCAAGGGAACGGACCTAAGCCTTTCCTCCATGCATAACTGATTGAATTTTTCTATGCAGTCCGTGCGTCATGTTCGTATATATAGACAGAATGATCATTCACTGTCTGGACAATCATCGTTCTGTCCAGAAAAGGGACTGTCCTGTTGGTGGGATGGAGGCTGGGCGGGAATTAGAGGTCCTTCAGTGTTTGTGTTTGGATGGGGGGGTGGAAAAAAAGATGAGAAACTAATCTAGAAATAATGGAGCGTAAGGAGTGTAGAGAGGAGAGGGAGGAGCCATGATAAAATAACAAAATAACCCATTGCTAATGAAAGGCTGGGGATGGGGGTGTACTCACCTTATGCCAAGGAAGGAAGGGAGGCTGTGAGCTCTCCAAGGAATTGCTCCATATTGCTGACACCAAAGAAACAGCTGGGCATTGATTGGGGGAAAGAAATAGGAAAAGGGGCTCCAAAGGGGAGAGACCAAGGCTAGGGTGTGGAAAGGGAATGCTGGCAGAGAGGCAGTGGAAGATGTTTGGGCTCTAAAGGGATTTGTGAGCCCCTGTGCTGAGGAGGTTGGGGAGTAAAAGTGAGCAACGGAGGCAGTGTGGGGCATCATTCAGTGAGTCAAGGAGAGGCTGGTTGGGGTTGGTTGGGCTGCACGTGGTGTCCTGGCAGGCTGTGGGGGAGATGTGGTGACCCTGGAAAGTCCTTGGGGAGGGAGAGCTGTGTGCCAGGTTTTAAAGCATCTTTGTTTTCTGCCTGGTGCCCATGGAAGGAGCCGTGGGGAAAGGAGCTGGGAGAGTTGTTGTCTTGTTCCTGGATTCCTTCTGACAGTAAAAGCTGAGGGAGTTGGAGACTTGACAGCAAAAACCCATGGGCTGTCCAGGTTTGTGGAAATACACACTAGAGCTCTCCTTGAAAAGACTGCCTGTCAGCAGAATAGACTTGATGTGCCGAGATGTTTTCCCATGTGCCAAACCATATCCAGACAGGAGAGTGAGGACCCTGGGAAGGGCTTGCTGGGGTGCAGTCCTGCAAGTCTGAGTGCTCTCTGCAAGCAGGGCTGGGATTTAGGAGGGCATTGTATCACCAAAGCATAGTGCAGAGAGGGGCAACAGGGAACTGTGTGAAAAATGAGTATGCAAGAAAGAGGCAAGTGAAAAAAATAGGGAAAAGCAAGCTTAAAATCAGGCAGCTGGAATGAAGACCTTGGATAAAGGGAAGGGTGGTCTCAATACCTGGTCCTGGCAGAGCCAAGCGAGGCTCTGCTGCTCACTCCTGTGAAGGTGCCTCCTAACCTCTCACAGATGCAGCTGCTACCGTGCCAGGCTGTATTTGCAAGAGCTGTGCTGATTGTGGACAAGTGGTTTCTCCAGCCAAACATCCAGCCCCCCTGTTTGGATTCCTGCCCTCATCTGCCATATGTGTCCCTGCCTCATCAGACCCTTTCTTGTTGCGTGTCTCAGGGGGATGCAGATTCCTGCTAATGGTTGAATTGCAGAGTGGAGCGTGCTGGTTTTGTGAGGGTCTGTATTGTTGGTTCTGCCTGTTGCAGAAGGACAGGGATTCAGAGCATACTCAGTCAGAGCAATCCCAGACTGATTTACAAGATCAGAAGGTGCTTCAGAAAGTGCAGAGATAAAATCCTTCCCCTCTCTGAGATGTGCTGAGCAGGACTATGTGGTTTGATGCAGGATTTAGTTGCATCTCTCCTGTTGTTGGGATGGGAAATCTGCCACTGTCCGTCAGCACAGTGGTCCCTTTGGTCCTGTTGCTACCAGGCTGGTGGCTGCACTGTCCTGAGAAACCAACCTGACATGGCAGGTAGTCCCTTGGTATCTTGGAGACATGAACCTCAGAACATAGGCACTTGGGTGCTACCAGGAGAATATTGCTTTAGTGAGAATATCTTGATCACACAGAGAGTCTTGCCTGGTCTTTCAGGATTTGAATCTGGAACATGCTTGGGAACACTGGTGTTTGGGTATACTGGTTCTCAGGTACTCCATGCCCAGAGGAGGGGGGACAGCTTTCTCCAGCCCATTTCTCCTGTCTGATGGTGCTGGCTTTTCTCCTAGGACACGGACGCTCTGAAGATGACTGTGGGGACGAGAGGAGCCGCCACCGGGACAGCCACCTCCTGGCAGGGCGCTTGGAGCGGGACCAGGAGAAGCTGCTCAGGTGAGGCTTGGAGAGAGCTGAGATCTTTTGCCATAGTGTCATAAGCTGAGCTCAGGGACAACCAGTCCAGAGGAGACAGGATTGCATCCATCTTGGTTTAGGTGCTGGCACCAAACCTGCTGGTGTGGAGAGGGATGCTGAGTAGGGTACATGGGGCTATAGGCAAGTCCTAAGTCCTCAGCAGAGCAATCCTAAAAGATGGCTGCAAATCCATGCCTGCTCCAAAGGGCTGGAGAGATAGAATATTTTATTCTAGACAGGACACCTCCATCACGGCTGTCTTTGAGTGACTGATGCTGGTTTGCAAACACTGATTCTGCAAGGCTGGTCCATACTCCTGGGCCCCTCCATCACTTGGACCCTCTCTCACTCTCTCTCTTGCCTCCTCTACCCCCAGAGAAAGCAAGGAGCTGGCAGATTTTGCCCGAATACACCCCTCCAGCTGCACCACGAACGGTCTGAACTCCAACCTCATGGTGACAGGAGGCCCAGCCCTGGCGGGCTCCGGGCGCTGGACTGCAGACCCAGCTTCGCACTTGGCAGCCCACCCCTGGCTCCCCAGGACAGGGAGCCCCTCCATGTGGCTGGCTGGCCATCCCTATGGTGAGTGCCCTGGTAGGGAGCGGTGTCCAGAAGGTGTTCACACCAATGAAATCCAGGGAAAAGTGTTGCTAGAGCCCTGTGAGGCTGTTGGGTGAGCTCAGGGAAAAGGGGAGGAGACATTTCGGGGCAGCAGATGACTTCTCGTGTAGGTGGGAGCTGTCCACATCCCCGGAGTTGTGACTTTGGTGTTTTTTCTTCCAGGACTTGGTCACCCTTCCCTGCACCAGGGCATGACTCCAGGCTTCCCCCCTACCATGGGGGGAGCTCTCCCTTCTGCCTACCAGTTTGCCAGAGACCCACAGTCAGGGCAGCTTGTTGTGATCCCCAGCGAGCACTTGCCACACTTTGGTAAGGACATGAACTTGTTCCTGAGGACCATTCTTTGACAGCTGTGGGGAAAACAGATTTCGAAGAGGGCCAGAGAGAAGCATACCTACCTGTGGGGACCAGCAGCCACAGCTGTAGGGTGGGTGTGAGCGGGCCTCTTGTTAGGTGTGTTTTGGAGATGGAAACATGTAATCTTTAGCAGTGGCTCTTCATCCCCTGCAGGACCCTGCAGAGTTTGAGTCCTTTTTTAGTAGAATCTTTTCATAGGCTCAGGCACGGACAGTCAAACCAAGGGCTGGAGAGCAAAGCAAGGCCTAGGGCACAGGGGTGGTGGGATTGGGGCTACACAGGGGAACACAGCACTATTTCCCCTCTGGTTTCTGTTTGTATTTCTGCACAGCCCAGTGTTTGACATCCCCTACCCTCTGTGATTGTAGAGACCATTGCTCTGAGTGATCCTGAGTCCTTTATCCATCCTTACCCTGCTGCCTCCCTGACTGCATCTCTGCTCATTCCACAGCAGAGCTGATGGACCGGGCACCCCCGCTGTGGCCCGCTATGTACCCCCCGACCAGGAGCTCCCTCCAGCATGCTCACCAGCTCCAGCTGCTCTCTCATCAGCAGCTGCTGCGGCAGCACGAGCTCTACATCCTGCAGCAGCAAGCAGCCCACGCCATGGAGCTGCAGAGGAGTGCCCAGCTCGTGGTATGTTTTCAAGAACTTCTTGCTTGGCCATGAAATGAGCCTGAAGATGGAGTGTCTGGGGAGAAAATGCAGCTGTGCCTATGTGGCAAGTGTGTCTTGAGGGTATGGATGCATTGGATGATCCTGCCCTGGTCTCTGGGATATGAAGCATTTGGTGTATCCTGCAGTTAGAGTGGGTTTTGGAGGGCTTTGGTGTAGAGCCATTGAGCAGTGCTGTCAGGAGAGCTCCCCACCAGCAGCAGTATGACCTAGATTTGTTCCCATGGGATGTCTCTGTATAGTTGAGTGATTTCATCCCTGGTCACCTCCAAACAAACCTCCTGAGCAGCTCAGAGAAACAGCTGTAGGACTTGCAACAGTCACACTGGCTCCTGGAGAGAGCTCCCCTACATGAAAAGGTTTTGGAAGTCATGAGCTTTCATTTGAGTGTTTTACACCCGTTCATTTTTATAGTGATCCTCTGGTTTTCAGCATTCATTTTACATGTGGGCTTGCCAGGCTGGAGGCTTGGAAATAGAAATGGTTTGCTTTGGATGGAAATGAAAACTGAGACATCCTTCTCATGATTCCTGGAGCTGGGAATTTGTAACAAAGCTATTGTAGATCAGTGGCACCCTCCTTCAGATCGGTCTTCAAATGGTCTTGCACTGGGGGACATGGGTTTTATTCCACTGTATATTTGATACGACCTTGCTTTGGTCTTGCTTGGTGGTAGGTCAGTGCCAGTTTCCAGATGCTGTGCTGAGTTTTGCTCTGTTTTTGTCACAGGAGAGGTTGAAGGCAAACGAGCAGCGTGTGGATATGGAAGAGAAGGTGACAAAACGGAGCCTGGACAGTGCCAAATCAGGCCTTTCCTCCTCTGCCCCGGGACTGGTGCACCGAAAACCGCCTGTGCTATCTCCCAGTGCCTCCACGTCCTACAGCAAGGCTGTGAGTCCACCTCCCCTCTCTCCCAGGGCCTCACCCGTGTCTGTGCTCAAAGCTGAGGTGATCCAAAAGATGGAGGAGCCACCTTCGCAGCCAGCCTACTCCTACCCTGCCACCCCCAGCTCCCATCCTTCCAGCCCGCCCCCCGCCTCTCCACCCCCTGCCCCTGCCATCCCTCCAAAGGAAGAGGCACCCGAGACCGTGGAGAAGAAAGACCTGGAGCTGGAAAAAGAGGCTGCTGGTCCATATCAGGCCTTGTTCCCAGGTAAGAGAGCCCTGCTTTGGCAGACTCCCGTTGTGTTTGTGCCTGCCTCCCTTTTTCTCCTCGGCTCTTTCCTGCTTCTGTCCCTTCCCCTAGGGAAAGCCACATAGCTCCTCTAAAAGGCAGGGGAGAGGGAAGGAGCAGGGCTGGTATGATGGGCTGGGATTGATGCCTGGGTGCCTGGGGCTGCAGGCTCTCTTCTTCCCTTGGGCTGAGCCTGGGTTGGTTCTTCCAGGGCTGGAGTCCCACTGGGGGAGGATGCAGGAGGCAGATTTCTCTCCAGTTGCATGAAAGTGCTGGAAAGGTGCAGAAGGGACCTCTGGGGTGCTGCCTGTGGCAGCTTGGTCAGGAGAGAGGTGCCCAGAGCAGCTATTGCTTGAGAACAGGAAAAGACCAGAGATGATGGAAGCAAAGGGAACCATCTCTATGCCTTAATGAGAGAGAAGGTGCTTTGGACACCCAGCCATTACACAATCTGTCCCTTCTGATATCTTGCAGAAATCCCCCCTGGATACCCATTCCAGTCCCTGCCTCCCTCTTTTGGAAGACACTATCCCTACCTCCTCCAGCCCCCTGCAGCATCTGATGCGGATGGCCTGGCTCCTGATGTTCCTCTGCCCGCTGAAGGCTCTGAGCACATGGATCTTTCCTCAGAGGTCAAGCCCATCCACCTGTCTCCGTCCAAAATCTTAGAGCCCATCCAAGCAACAGCAGAAGAGGAATCCTTGGAAGAGAGGGTGAAATCAGAGGTGCAGATGGAGGAAAGCCAAGAAAGCATCTGTGAGCAGGACATGGGGACTCTGAGCATCACCACGTCTGCAGCCATCCCAGTGCAGAATGTGGACAATTGCAATCTCCTGTTGCACCAAGGCAAAGGCCTGGGTGCTATGGAGCAGGACCAGGAAGACCTGCAGAGCTGCCCACCTCCTTACCAGGTTGTGGCCTGTCCTGCAGAGGCAGAGGCTGAGGCAGAGAGCGGGAGCGGAGCAGAAACCTGCTCCATGCACATGGACTATGACGGTTTGCTCGTGCATGCGGAGAGCGAGCCACCGGAGATGGACTTGACGCCCCAGCGGGAGGAGGCCTCTGTAGCCATGGACCTGCAGAGTGCTGATGTGCCCCAGGCAAGGGAGTTTCCCAGCCTGCCTCCTGAGGAGGGGGAGCAGGGGCCAGAGATCCCGTCCTACACAGAAGAGGCAATCACTTGCCAAATCCCAGATCTGGACATCAAGCCGGGTGACCCGCTGGCTGGGATGAATGCTTTGGTGGCTGCTACAGAAATGCCTCAGGCTTGTTCCTTATTGACTACCACCGCTGTCACTCCACCCCAGATGAAGGTGGAGGTGTTAACTGACCAGACCCTGGAGCACTCCTTCCTGCAAGGGATCACTTTGCTGAGTGAAATTGCAGAGATGGAGCTGGAGAAACGGAAGCAAGAAATGCAAAGTAAGTTGTGAGCTTCAGACCTTACTGGGTCTCCCAGCTTATGGTTCTTGTGCTCTCCATGTGGGCAGAGGAGCGAAGTCACAGGTGGCATCTTTTGCAGCCTCAGCTAGGCAGCAAGGAGAGCATTGCTCTGAGTTGCAGGAGTGGCTGGTACTTCGGATGGGGTTGGAGCAGGGTTTTTGTTGCAGCAGGCTGAGTTACGTGTGGCTTTTGTACTGCTCTCCCTTCCAAAGGCCCTCGCCATGTCTAGACAGTTTGTGGTATGTGTAGCGGAAATGGAGCCCCAGTTGCTGAGAGCTGCCAGGGTAACACCCTTCTGGCAGGCACTGAGTCCACAGTCTGTTGGGGTTTGGCACCAGAGGCCCAAGACCAGATGATGCTTTCCAAGAGTTTGGCAGGTCCTGAAAAGAATCTCACCTTCCAGTAACTTCCTGAGGTGAGAAGTGATGGGAACTGCCAGTTACACCGTGGCTGAGTACAACAGGACATCTCAAGTGGGGGCCAAGAGTGGCTGGGAGGCTCCTTGAGCAGCCATAGTCGAGAAAGGGCCATCAGCCCCTCCTTGTGCCTGTTGGAGAAGCAGTCTTGGAATGTGATCTTCTATAGCTTTTACTCTGTCCTTCCCAGCAGATCCAGAGAGTTTCCCTGTCCGGCCAACGCTGGAGAGTTTGCTGGCTGCCAGCACCCACATGCTCATGGAAGTACTTTCCACCCCCTTTATGGAAAGTCTGAAAACCATCCGGCTGCCTCGAGAGCTGAATCCCAACAAAAAGTACAGCTGGATGCAGAAGAAAGATGAACCAGTAAGTAGCTCTTAGTGTGACTGAGCCTGGAAAGCCCCAATACATCCACTCACACAACTCACTGTTCCATTTTGGGGGCTCATGCTGGCTTGTGCTGCCTCTCTGCATTCAGCAGAATGAGCTGGTTATTCCCTCATGTCACATTCCTGGCTGCACAAGAGTCAGTGGGCTAGAATTTAGGTTCTTCCCTTGTTTGTGAATCAAAGTTCAGCAGGACCCTCAGCAGCCGTGGAAGTGGTGTTTGATTGTGAAACCAGAGGAACCTGTGTGTTACTGTTTTGACCAGAAGAGAAATAAAAATAGTGGCAGGAGGGTTTTTCCTTGTTTATTTTTAATTTGCTGGCTCTTCCTGTGGAAGAGGCCGATAAATTATTTTGTACAGAGCAAGTAAGTATTCCAAGATAGGGTATATTGTGATCTGTCATTTTAAACAAGGTAAAAGAGCATCTTATCCTGCAGGTTCTCTTCCAGGGTTGCAGTCTCTCAGAGCTGATGCCATCCTGTGCATAAAACACAGAACATCTTTGCTTTGCTGGTTTTCTTGGGTACCACACTGAGGCTGTGCTGGTGGGCATGGGGTCTCTGCTCCCCTCTCAGCACAAAGGGCTTTCTGCCAGGCTGCTGCACACTTTGGCCATTGCCAGGGCACCCAGAGTGCACCCCCTGGATGTGTCCTGACCCTCTCTTGCCTCCCCACCCCAGATGTACTCCATCAAATCAGCCATTGAGAACATGGACGCGATGGAGCTGGATTACAGGATGCGGCTGGCAGAGCTGCAGCGGCGCTACAAGGAGAAGCAGCGGGAGCTGGTGAAGCTGCAGCGCCGCAGGGACTCCGAGTAAGTCACAGGCTGCTCACCCAAGTCTTGGTTTTTTCCAGCTGGGCACTTTCACTGCCTCTCAACCTCGGAGAGAAAACTGCCCTCCATCCCTCCCTGCCTCCTCTCTTGTCCTCTCCTCCTGGTACATCCCGCCACAGCTTCGCACAGCACACTCCTAGGCTATGTGACACGACAACCTGGTAACTGCAGCTGGGAGACTGTGTTAGAGACAACCTTGGCTTCAGCAGCTCAGTTTAGCAGTTTGGTGGCAGGCAAAGGTTCTGGGTTGGCTCCCGTTCTTGCTTGCTTTCTTTTAATTATTTTCCCTTTTTCTTCTTTTTGGATTTATTTTCCTTATTTTTTTTCCCTGTTTGTTTTGCTTTTTGGTTGCAAAATTTGCTTTTGCTTTTTCTTTTTGGTTTTGTTTCTGGGTTTTTTTTGTTGCCTTGGTTAACAGTGAAGCGTGTGGTTTTTTTAAAGGGAAAAGCATGACGAGAAAAGTAGAAGCTTGGCGAGAAGAGGCCCTGGAAGGCCCAGGAAGAGGAAACTTGGATCAAGCGCTCTGTCACCCATTAAGGAGAGAGGGAAGAGTGACAGCAAGAGTGGAAAGTAAGGCTGGAATTTGGGGAAGACGGGAACACAGCAGGGTTGCTGCGCTAGGGTCTGTCTTGGGGAGAGCATCTTGGATGCAGCGGGGGCTCGCTGTGTTGGCAGGCCGGCCGCTGGCTGCGGCGGTGGAAGCGTGTGCCCTTAAAGCGAGTGTGTCCCTATGGTGGGAATGCAGGGCCAGTGTCCTCCCTCCCCACCGGTAGAGCATGTGTCTGCTGTTGGGTGCAGGCAGGACAGGTGGAGTTGAGCGGCTGTGAGGTGATATGGCTGGCAGGGAGCTGTAAGGTGAGGTTTTGGAGTTGGGGAGTGTGTCCTCATGTGCTTTCAGGAGAACTGATGGTACAGTCAGGTGCTGCAGAGCCAGTTGTGGGGATGTTGGTGCCAAAATTGGAAAGGACAGGGCTATTCCAGATTATTCTTGTAGGACTTTTCTGCTGCGTTTCTTCTGTTTCTCTCTGTTCCCTGAATCAGTGGGAGTTGGTTTTGCCTGACATCTCTCTTCCAAGCATGTAAATTATTCTCTACTCTGCTTTTTTCTCTTTTGGAAGTCTAGCTGCTCTTGTTTGGATCTCACCACGGTTGGCCATCTACCCTACCATAGATGGCCTCTCCAATGGGAAGGCATTTCCAAGCTGCCTCCCTGCACGCTCCCTATTTTTGCAAATGTCCTTTCAAGACTGCAAATCAGATTCAGGTGCCCAGCTCCCACTGACCAACGCTTCTGAAAATCTGTCCTCTTGGTGGCTCCGTGTTTTGCTCTTCATGTTTGGATGGCTGGACAGGCTGGAGGCATCCAGAGGCAGCTGGAGTTGTGCATGTGTGGATGTGTGACGGTGTTGCGTGTGCGTGTCCCTGTAGTACAGAAATGCTGGAGCAGGCTGCTCTGGGAGGTGGAGGTGCACCCTCAGCCAGCATCCAAGGCCTGAGGTGTTGGTTTAGCTGTGCAGGTCAGCAGAGAGGATAGAGAGAGGGATAATGCCTGGAAGCAGAGGAGGCTGCCCCGTGTCAGTGGCTTTGTGGTGGTGGTCTGACCAGCAGGCTTAGTGTGAAGGAGGCAGCATATGACAGCGTGAAATGGAAGCTTGGTAGGAATCTTGAGGTGTTGACTGATAATCCATCAGTTTGTTACTAGAGATGGCTGGGGAGCTGGAAAAGATGTGCTTATAGTCTCACCTACTTTATTTTTTTTTTTTTCTTATTTATTTACCCTCTCCTTTCCCCTCAAATCCCAAAGCAAGTCCAATGACCTGGATTACAGATGCCTTTCACAAGGGGCCTGACTTGGAGTCTGGAGTGAGCCAGTCCTTGCAGTGCTTTTGTCCCTCCCTGTCACCCCATGTGGCACTTCCTTGCCACCTCCTGCTCATACCAAAGCAACCAAAGCAAATGTCTGTGCAGTGAGGCACCGCCCTGGGCCTCAGGAGTCTCTATCTGTACCTACAAGAGTCCATGGAAGTAGAAGTGGTGAAAGCTCTTAAGGGCCAACCTCAGGTGCCAGTCCTTCCTGTTGCTGCTCTGTACCAAATCAGGCACTTTTTGGTGGCTGTTATCAAAACACCAAGCACTACCTTTTAGAGACCACCTTGCAGGTCTCAGATTTCAGGCACCCTCATCTGTCCTGGTGGCCAAGAGTGTGCACGAAGGGCTCCTTGCCTCTCCAGTTTGGTGGAAGACCTAGTCCAAACTGCTGTCACTTCACAGTAGACTTTGCTCCTGCTGATGATCCCCACTGTCTTCTGAGGCATTTAACCTCACTTTTGAGCTTGGTGGGGATCACAGGGAGGAAAGCTTCTCCACCTTGACCCATCCTGTGCTTGGCTTGCAGACTGAGCAAGTCCTTGTTGCTCTCTGAAGACTCTGAGACTGGTGAGGGCATGAAGAAGCGGCACAAGGGGGCCCTTCCGGAGGAGGATGAGGATGTGGAGAGCAGCAGTGGCAAGATGAAAGGGAAGAACCCAAGCTGGGAAGAGCACGATGCAGCTCCCAGCTTCTCAAATGAGGTCAGTGCCCTCGTGGGGAACATGGAGCCACGGGCCAAAAGCCCATCTCTTTCCTCCTTTGCTGGTGTTGGCTTGGACTCATGATCTTCCAGTGTCTGCTTTCAGTTCACATGGGTTTAGATGCTCCTCAGGAGAGAATTGCGTGCAGTGGAGGGGGTAATGTTGGCTTGCAGAGGTTGAACTTCTTTGGAAGGCAGCAGAGTCAAGTCCCTTGGAGCCAGCCAGAGCATTCAGTGCTGCTCTTGCTCTGAATCCAGAGCTGGGCTTGTCTTACCCCTTTGCCTATTGAGAGAGCACAATGGACCTCCCGAAGCAAGGGAGGAATGGGAGCTCAACTTTGCTATTTCAAATGCAAGGTTTTCTTCTGCTCGTGTGGAGGCAATGAGATGTTTACTGGAGCTTTAAGCTGCTAATGAAATCCAAAATGCATGCAGGCAAAGTACTGAGTTGGAGCTGCTGTTATCTAGCTGTAGCACATGTAAAATATATTTGCTTTTTTCAAGAAGCAAGAAAATACTGAAAAGGATGTACCAGCCCTGGCTTTAGTGCAGTGGTGCTGATGCTCATGCTGAGAGGTATTTGGGTTTTTTGGCATCCCAGCCTCTGGAGCTGGTTGATTATGTGGAAATCCGCATTTATTTGGCTGGATCTTGGGTAAAGAAGATTTTTAATCCTTGTGATTTAGAGAAAAGCTTGTAAAACTAACTCAAACATACCCTAAAAACCAGGTGGTGTAGAGAAAAAAGATCTCCAAAGTATGTTGTTCTATGAACATACTTCTTTTGGAAGAACATTCAGGTTTTCTAAGTTAATCTTGCAGTTTTGTAGTGCTCAGTAAAACTCTACTGATTGCTGACGTCTTCCTCTTCTTCCTCCCTAGAACCATGGTGGGTTATGGCAACTGGGGCTAAGACTATCACCTTGAGGCTTTAGTAACTACATACATGAGACAATTTGGAGGGCTAGTAAAGTCCCTCAGGTCTGCCATGGTATCTGCTCTGTGTTCACCTTGTCTCTTCCTTTCACCTTGGCAGTTAAAGCTCAAAAAGAAGAAGGTGCCATCGGATCAGGAGCAGCTGGCCAACAAGCTTGACAAGGCCCTGTCTCTCACCAAACAAGACAAGCTCAAATCCCCCTTCAAGTTCTCCGACAGCTCCGGGGGAAAGCTCAAAACCAGTGGAGGTGGCAGCAGGTACCTCCAAGCCCATGAGGTTCTACCAAGCAAGGAGGAGAAGAGCCTGGCCAAGAACTTGGGCCTGTCACTGAAAACTGCCAAGGAAGGTAAAAACAAAGTGACTGCCAAAATGAAGAAGATGGAGGTGGGGCTAAAAGTCAAAAATCAGCTCAAGGTTTCCCATTCACCAGCAATATCTGAAGTTAGCAGCTACTCCTATAGTAAGTAACTTCTTTCAAATCTCTTATGTGTGTAGGAGGGGTTGTGGTGGGAGTTTCTGGCCTATTGAAAGGGGTCTTGCAGATGGGTCTGGTTTTGCTCATGAATGAAAAGTGACCTCCTCCTCCCAGTGACTGCTGCTGCATCTTTGGGGTCAGCATGTGCTGTCTGCCCATCTTGCTGTCCAAGGGGAAGCCACGATCAGTGTGTCTCTTCTGACCTATGTTCTATTCATCATCAGTGGGGAAAGACACTTGAAAAAGTTGACCCATGTTTTTGCTTTTGGTGGGAGTAGACACTCTCCTTCCACCTGTCAGATGAGCAAGTGGAACCTCTTCTCTAGAAGGTAGCTGACTTTTGAAGTCCTTGTTGAGTTCAGTGGGCTTGGCTTTAGGATTATGCTGTGGATTCTGTAGGAAAGGAAGAGCCTGCCGGTGACACTGATGTTCCTGGGCGTCTTCCTGCTCTTCAGTGTCATGGCTTGCTTTCCTGGCTGGCTGTGCTGAGCCTTCCCATCTGTCTCATCAGTGTTTGTCCCCACCCCACATCAGTGTGGTGATTGTTACTTGGGAACCCAGAGTGTGTCCAAGGTGAAGGTTCCAGTAACTGACTCCTGTTACAGAAGGAAAGATCTGAATTGCTGTCTGTATTGGGAAAACAGTAGATTCAAACATAGGAGAGTCTTTTAACAGTTCAGGCAGACATTGGGGCAGAGTTTATGGTCTAAGACTGTTGTGTTATGGTCTCAGCTCACTTGCACACGCATCTTTCCCTTTGCTTGCAGCTATTTAAAACCATGTTAAAACCTTTATGAGGTTTTTGTGTGCATAACAAATACATCTCGCGGTGCAACACTTGTTTAGAAATTTCACTAATGGGGAAGATGAGCTAGTGACTCTCCAGTGGAACAAATGTTTGGCATGAAATTAGCCATTTATATGGCAAAATAGGAGTCATTGTGTCCACTGGACTTGAACACAGCCTTTGGCTTATTGTGCTGCACACAGTACCCAGCAGTTCTGTTCTTGAGTGTGCTTTACTCCAATGGACAGACACGTGTCCCCTGAACTGTGAGCTCTGTAACTAATGGGAACAGGAAGGATGGGCTGTTGCTGGAGCTAAAGCCTTGGCTCATGGCAGAGGGAGCTTTTGCAGTGCCTTCACACTTGACACTGTGGTTTCATGAACAAAAACTCCCTCCCAGACCTAAGAGAGCTTTTATCTAACCACTGTCCAGTCAGTCTTCTGGTGTAGCAATGTTCCCCTTTGTTACTCAGGTCTCGGCTCAGGATTGTTGCAACGGAGGAAACAGCTCAGCTTTGGTTTTTCAGATGTGTGCAGGTTCAAGGAAAGGCTTCAGCCTGTCATTTGGTCACTCAGGCGTGGTGAATTTGAGGAGGCAGGTCGAGCATATGGCAGCACCTCCCATGACTGGTGGGTTGCTCATGTGGAGAAGGGGAAGTGGGACTGGTGCCAAGTCCTTCTGCCTCCTGACCTCAGGATTTTCTGCCTGGAGTCCTGAAAACTTAGGGCATAGATCCAAAGGGCAAACTGAGCATCTTACTCCCACAAATTTGAAGAGAAGTGAGGTATCCAAAATAATTTGTGTATTTGAGCTTCGAGCCTCCCATTTTTCATGTCTTCCTCTCCACAAGCCAGTGCAGTGGAGTTGAGGAATGATGCCACAATGTCTGTGTGGAGTTGAGGGCATGTCCACAATCGGGGAGGTGACAATTTACACCCACTTCCGTTGTATCCAGGGGTACCATATGCTTTTTGTCCCTCTAATCAGATGCCAGAGGGGATGGCTGGATAACTTCTCACCGCCCACAAGGCTTAGCAGCTTTGTAAAGCCGTGGTTCACAGACCAAGGAGAGGCTTGATCCCTGCTCCTTTGTGGCATCTGCCGTGGAGCAT
Organism: Brachypodius melanocephalos; assembly: GCA_013398615.1. Lineage (NCBI taxonomy): Eukaryota > Metazoa > Chordata > Aves > Passeriformes > Pycnonotidae > Brachypodius > Brachypodius melanocephalos. Next base: position 5,572,730 of record VZSR01003816.1, read on the forward strand.
CTGGGGCAGTGTGTTTGGAGTCAGGCATTTGGAGTTAGACCTCCTGCCTTTTTGGCAGCTGAGCTTGCTCCATCCACATGTGGTGAAAACCCTTTGGTTCATGTAGAAAAGGAGATTCAGGTGAAGAGTATTGAATGTCACCATAGCCAAGACAAATTCAGGTTGATGGTCCAGTTGTTGACAGTTCTGTGCCTTCAGTGGACATTTTCATAGTGGAAATGTTTGCTTTATTTTTCTGCTGCCAAACTAAAAACACCCCTTGGATCTTAAGGGAGGACAAGGAGGTGGAGAACATCTGTTTGTGATGGAAAGAAGGAAACGTGAATTTCCATGTCGGTTGAGCGCGAGGCTTACGATGGAGCACCTGGGCAGGGGTGGACAGTGGTGACACCAAAATCCCCAGACCCCCATTCGGTGATGTAACGCTCTTCCCCACCTGCTTTGACCACAGATACGGACTCGGAGGAGGAGGAGGAGGGATCCCTGAGGGACGAGTGGCCAGCGCAGCCCCCGTCCTCTGCCAAGCCACGGCCGCCTGGTCTGTACAGCTCGACGGGCAGGAAGGGCGGCCGGGCGGCCGGCGGCCCCAGGGCGGCCCCGCGCAGCGCGGTGGTGGCCGGGCGGCCGCTGAGGCCCAAGGCGGCGGCGGGGCGGAAGCAGCCCTTCTGCCTGCTGCTGAGGGAGGCCGAGGCAGGATCTTCCTTCAGCGACTCCTCGGAGGACTCGTTCGATCAAGGTTATTAATTTATAGCAAACGCACCCCGTGCCGTGGCCGTGTGGGAGCGGGGCGGGGGCGAGGGGCCTGGCGGGCCGGGGTCAGCCATTTTGATGGTCGGAGCCAGGGCGGCCATCTTTGTCCTTGGCAGCGTAGCCTGCTTTATCACCCCAACGGTTATTTTTTTATCCTTTTTGTATCTGTATCGTTGTGATATTTTTACTGGCTGGCTCTTTTAGAGCTTTTATATCGACTGGGTTTTAGTCTCCACCTCTCCCTGCTTTCCTGTTGCCTTCCTCCCATCAGTTTTAATCTCACTTCCTTCCTTGCTGCCACCACCACCATTATATTATGATTATTACTATTATTATTATTATTTTAATTATTATTATTATTTTGGCATGAGCCTTGTCAAAGTTTGAAAGGAGCTTTTTAAATTACTTCCCTTTTTTTCCTCCTTTCCCCCCTTTTCCCCTTTCTTTTATTATTTTCCCCTCCTTCTTTCTTTTTCCCCTCTTGTTTCTTACATCCTCTTTTTTGTTTTCTTCCTTTTTTCCTCTTTCTTTTATTCCCCCCTTCCTTTTTTTTTTTTCTTTTTATTTTATTACCGGGGTACTGTTGTGTGGCCGTGTGACTTGATGTTTGTACTGCGATTTGGTTTACCAAGCTTTATTAAACATACCGAGTTCATTTTTAACTAAACCTGTGTACCTTGTCTCTCTTGCTGTGTCTCTTATCAGGCGATTAGGTTGCCGCTTCACTCCATCCTGCTCTGCATCCCCCTCCTGCTCCCACTCCCCATCAGTAGAACTGGAATTAACCTAGTCTGGGGTACTCTCTATTATTCAAATATCCCTGCTACCTTTGTCCAGATAAAGCCTAGGCTTCCCCCTTTCCCCCTAACCCCTTTAATTTTTTTTGTTGTTGTTGTTGTTCATCCATTTTTGGTTTTACCTTTCTCAGCTTGTTTCCTGATAGACTCTCACCAGGCAGGCACATAAAACATGGAGGCACTGACTCCTTATTGGTGCTGCAGGAGGGTGCACGGTGCAGCCAAAAATGTTCTTTTTATTTTTATAAAATGTAGGCGTCAAGTTTTTGTGTCTATTTTTGAGTGTAGGGTTTTTTTTTTCAGATGCCCAGACATTACCCACGGTGCTCAAGGATGTGGCAATTACTGCATTAAATTTGACTCTGCAGTTTCCCTCCCTCACCCTCACCCCAATTTTTTTCTTGCAGCCTTTTTTTTTTTGTCAGCCTGTCATTAGTACTTCAGTGGGAAAAGAGATTACTTGAGACTTTTCCTCCAGAGACACAAGGGGTTTCTGTTTTAGAGCACACTCATTAAATAATAATCATGGGGAAAGGTCATTTTAATGAGCCCTCAGCTCCCGAAAGAAAGTAGCTTGGCTGGGCTGAATGCAAAGCAAGAGCATCCCCAGTTGTTATCTAAGTTACATGGCAGAGCTGGATGTAGCCCAGCAAAAGCCTTTTAGTGTTTTACACTGCTCAGGGCTGTTAATTGAAAAACAGGACTGGATAGTTTGGCCTTTGTTTTGGGTTTTTGTTGGGTTTTTTTTGTTTGGGTTTTTGTTGGTTTTTTTTTTTTTTGGTTTTTGTTTTTTTTGGGTTTTTTGTTTTTTTTCTTTTCTGAGTTTTTTGATGTTAATTTCTCCATGCACCTGTTTGGTTTTTCTTCCCTCCAAATCCAACCTCCAAAGAAAGATGATTATAGCTTGAAAAAAAAAAAAAAAAAATTATCAAACATGGCAGAAAGATACGGGATGTTGATTTGGTTTGATGTGGTTCCGGGCTGGACCCACCAGTGCATTTGAAAGAAAACCCAAAAGAGAAATACGTGTGTCAAAAAAAAAAAAAAAAAAAAAAAAAAAAAAAAAAAAAAAAAAAAAAAAAAAAAAAAAAAAAAAAAAGATTAATTGTTCTTTAGATAATCCAGAAAGTTGTGGGGATAGTGGATTTTATGTAAGGCTGAGATTGCCACATTTCCATGAAGAGTCTGCATTAACTTCCATTCTTCCCTTCCTTGTTCCTTCCTGCATATTTTCTTTGTTTGTTTTGCTGCTGTTGGAAATTTTGAGGATATCAATCCCTTTTAGGTGCCAAGTTGTTGAGGGGGGTTTTGGGTTTGTTTTTTGGTTTTGCTCCAGGTAAGCAGAGAGGTAACTTGTTCTCTTTGTCTATTTTTCAAGTAACCTGTCTGCTTTATTAGAAAAAATAAACTAAATCCAAGTTTTATGGGATAAAATCTGAGGAGGGGATATTGGGAGGAGGTTGGGGAATCTGGAACAAATGGGGAAATGCATTGTAAATCCCACTGGGGTGTCATTTAATGGTGGGGAAACCAAAGATGCAAAACCCCCCTGGGGTGGGAGGTGGGTACGGAGAGGGAGGTGGGAAGGGATTATTGGTTACAATTTGGGTTGTTTTTTTTTCCTGCAAATGAATTTTTTCTTTTTTTTAATCAGAAACATTTCTTGAAGGGATATTTGGGTAATAGGGTTTCTAATGGCTTTCCCTGAATACTAAACCGATTAATAACCTCAGCTTTTCTAGAAGTGCTCGCTTTCTCCTTGCAGCTGCTTGACCAACCCTTTCACCCCTGCCCCTATCCATGATGCTTTGAATGTCTGTGTCGGTCTCTTGCATTTGCTCTCACGCTGCACTAAAGAAGCAAAGTGGTTGGCTGGTTGTAGGGCAGACACTTCTCAGCGAGGGTCACTAGCCATGAACCTGAACCTTGACCATTGTTATGTAGGTAGGCAAAATAACTTTTCTTTATGTCATCTGTCAGCCTCAGACGTTTCGATGTTGCCTCCATGAATAATGACACGTAGCTCTTTGCATTCTCTTGGTTATTTTAATTCTGAAAAATGACTGCTGTCCGCTTTCAACTTTCCTCTGTCCATGAAGAGTCTCACATGGAAGGTTTGCACATCTGTGTGTGTGTGTTTGAGGACTCCAGAAATGCTTTGCTGTTTGCAGAATTCGTTTTGGAGAACCCCTTAGCCCAGCCAGGGCAGGGATTTGCAGATGAGTCCAGGATGTAAACCTTAAAGGTTTCTGGGCCACGGTGCAGAAACGTCCCCATGTCAGGGATATTGCCTGACCCTGGCCCTGCAGTGTCTGTGTCAAAGGTGGGATTAGCTGCAGGAAGACCTGCTTTCTGTCGTCTGGTTTAACATACATGGCGGGGGACACGCTGCTTTCTTACAGACCAAACATCATGTTGCCATTCTGATAAGAGGCAAATCTTGTCGTTTTTAATCCAGTGACCTTGGAGAGGAAACTGCTAATGTGGGCTAAACCCCACCAGGATAGGTAATTCCTTGAGCTTTCTGAAACCAAAGACCCATAAGTCCTCCTCCTCCACACTCTGTTTTCCGTAAGAATTTAGTACCTTCTTCTCTGTTCTCTTTTTCTTGACTTAGAGGATGATTTTACCCCAATTAAAAAAAAAAAAAAAAACAAAGTAAGAGGTAATCAGTTCCCTACAGATTTCCATGTGATACTTGTAATATTTTTTAATTTTTCATGAGCACTTCTGGAGTCAACAGCACAGCACATGGAGGGGAAAAATCTTCCAATGATGAGAATGGCTTATTTGGGAAAAAAAAAAAAAAAAAAAAAAAAAAAAAAAAAAAAAAAAAAAAAAAAAAGGTACAGTCTTAAATTGGACACTCAAAAATAAGTAATCTCCAGAATTTGGACAGATCACAGAAATCAGATGTTAATGACCCAGTAGCTGTCTAAAGTCTGCCTGTACTTAGCCTGCTTTGTATGCTGTAGGCTTGCTTGGTGTTATGAGAAAATCATGCTGTTTATTTTTACAATGTGAAATGACTGTTTTAAGTGTGTGTTTTTACTCCCTCCCTTCCCCAGCCTTTCCTCTTCACACCCTGCTCAACCTGTCTTGTTACATACATCAGTCTCTAAAAACCAAATTGCTTAACCAATTTCTGTTCATCATTAACAAATCTTCATTTACTACTCTTCTTCAGTAAAATACCATGGCAGCTTAGCTGTTAAAAGCAATGAGAAAACTTAGTATTCCTAACTGGGTTTGGGTTTTAACTCAGTGCAGGTAAAAATTAAAATAATCTTTGGCTCCAGTTTAGCTGGCATCAGTGGCATTTAAATATGAATGTATTGTTTGTTTTGGCTGTGGAGTTGTATGTACACGTGTGGTTGCGTGTGTGGGTATATACACACATATACATGCTCTTAAAAATGTCAATTAGAAAAGATATTTTTAACTTGGAGCGTTTTTTTCCCTTACCCTCTCTCAGCGTTAACAGAATTGCCATTGAAGGAAAAAAGCAGATTTTAAAAAAAAATGTCTTTTTCCCTGTTGCTAGCTAAAAGTCACCTTTTCAGGACAGAAAAAAATACTGAGGCTTCAATTGTGTAAAGGCATCTGTGCATAGTTAATTTTAAACCCACACACAGTTTGGGTACAGTAGGAGTAAAACTTCTGCTTCCCATTAAATACAGGCTCCAGTCTCTCCAAGGAGCTGTACAGATGGACAGAGAGCACCAGCAGCTTACTTGCCACCATGGCCAGAAGTCTGGGGACTTACTTTAGAAGCATGTGGGCTTGGAGCAAAGCCCCAACGTCCTCTTTTTGCTTCATTTGTTACTTTTTGTCCCTTGGAAAATCAGAAGAGGAGCAGGGAGTGTGTTGTGCATGTGGAGTGGGGTTAGCAAGATCTATCCTCGCCATGAGAGGTGGAGGAGGATAGATCTGTGCTGTGGATATGTTAAAATGGGGTTATTTTCAGGCTGGAAATTGTATCTCCTGCAGATAAAAATATAAGCGTTGTGGCAAAAATGCTGACAAGGGACTGTCTTCAGTTGTCTTTCCGTAGTGTGACGCCGTGTATGGGCAGGAGCTTGGAATAACCACCAGGCACCTCACTGTATTGTGTATTTTCTGTAGCCTGAGGAACAGCCACTGCCATCCTGGCTTTTAAATCTCTTTTATCCGAGTGCCTCTGCAATACTGGAGCTGCTGGGCACTCTCTTACCCTTGCACATGCAGTGTGGAAGTGCTGAAGGAATGGTGCTGCTGGACAGTCGATGTGCCTGAGCCAATGGGGCTGGACTGGTCCTGGAGGGATTTTCCCCTTTTTTTCCCACCCCATTTTCCTCCCCAGCTGCTCACTGAGCCACTCTTGCTCAGCCAGCTCTCAGGTCTGGCATGAGGGGCTGTACAAGTTGATTTTTTTTTCCATTTTTTCCCCCTGTTTTTGCTGAAAATGGCTGAATTTCAGAGCTAGATGGGATGGATGGAGAAGGTCACGCTACCCCACAGGGTGTCATTGAACTCAGGCATGGTTTTGCTGCTTTTCAGGCAGGTGGTTTTCACGTCTCAGAATAAAGTTCATCTGGATTTGTTTTCTTTTTGGCAAAATGTGATACGAAAACAGCAGTTGTGCCCCATTTTCTGGTAGGGGAAGGAATCTGATCCCAATTTGCTGTGGATTTTTTTTTTTTTTTCTTGCATGTGGTTTTTATGCAAGGAGTGAACAGGCTGTGGATTTCTCGGTATTGATTGCAGGACTGTAGGTTTAGTAGCATTTTTGTATCACAAAGAATCAGGCTGAGCAACTGAAATGGGGAAGGAATTTTTATGCAGTTAAAAATTAGTATTCTGTGACTATCAGATGTATGCTACAGAGATAAACCATCCATATTAAAGGCTGTCAGTTACCTCAGTTGATAAAATACAAGGATGAGAACATTGTTTTCTGATATTCCTGTTCTTTCTAATATCATGGAAAAATAACACTTTTGTTATTGTATTTTTTTTTCTGAGCAACCAAGTGTTGAGGATGTTTTTATCTATCCCGGAGGGCATATGTGAAAAGAAAAGGATTTTCGTGTTCATTCCAGCTCATTTTGAAGGGATCTGGTTTCTCATTTGGCTGGATTTCAGACACAAGGATAGTGGCTGGTAGGAGCTGGGGAGTGAGCTCAGAACAGGGCTCCTGCTAGTGGTGGAAATTTTCCAGCAGCCTCAATGATCCTACTTAAGCCCTCAATTTCAAGAGAAATGAAACATCTTTTTCAGACCCACTTTTCACAGTCAAATATATATATTTTTGTAGATCTGTCTGCTCATATATGTGTGTCTATAAGTGTGTGTGTGTGTGGTACATGTGCATTTGTGAAGTGGCTTGCTCACCAGCACTCACTGGATGAGATGCTGTTAAAATTAATTATCTCTGAGCTGCTGACAGACTCTTGGGAAGCACTGTAAGGAGGGAGAGGTGCCACTCTCGGACCATCTACCCCCAAAATACCTGATGTGTACACACCCTGGAGGAAACCCTCAGCCCACTGCTCTGCAAGTGTTAGCCAAGGCAGGCAGTAAGGCTGATTTCTTTGCCAGAATTAGATTTTGGCTGTGGGCAGCTCTTTCTGCCTGTGCTGAGCTGGGCTCCCATATCCTGAGCTGTAGAGAGGGAGATGAAAGGCACAGATAGAGTCCTGAGGCAGAGGTTCAAACACTGCTCCTTGTCTCCAGCACTACCTACACTTTCCTTCCTTATGCATTCCAAATCCATTGCTTTCCAATTATTATTTCTCCCCCCTCTCTTTGCATTTTTGCTTCCTGCTCCTTCTCCTCCCTGTGTCCCCCTTGCCTCCCACCATGGCACAGGCTGCTCTCTGGTATTCCCCTTCCATGCTGATCCCTGGTTCTGATTACACTAATGGATTTCGTTATGGAGGAAGTGTTGGTGGGCGGGAGGGGAATCCCACAGCTCCCAGGTTGGGATTTTCAAAGGAATTTAAGCTTTTAATTCCTCCTGAAAGCTGTAGGGAAGGGGTGCCTGGCATCCTTTTCAAATCTGCCAACACCCTGCTCTTCCCTCCCTTGCCCTGAGTGGGTTGGTTTTGCCGTACCTTGTATTGCTGTGTCCTTCCAGGGTGGTGGCAGGCAGGGTGACACTGGCTCTATGGCTGCAAGGACACGTGTGTGCCCATGGCCAGCATCTTGTGGCTCAGTCCGGGGTGGCTCAGTGCCACTTAGGTGGGCACAGAGCAGCAGGAGAGGTGCGGTTCGGGTTGGGAATGTGGCTGGTGCACAACTCCGTGAGATTTGTAACAGGTTCCCTGTTTTCTGCGTGCCAGATTCCAGCTCGGAGGAGGAGGAGGATGATGAGGAGGAGGAGGAAGAGGAGGAAGCAGAGGATTATGGCACGGATGGCACAGACAGGCTGTCGTCACCTGCCCTGGATGAGAGCGGCCTGGGCCTCCTGGCCAGGTTTGCTGCCAGCGCGATGCCCAGCCCCATCGTCCCCCCTCCACTTTCCATCGTCCAGCTAGAGGCCAAGCAGAAGGCTAAGAAGAAGGAGGAGAGGCAGAGCCTGATGGGTGAGTTCTGTGGTGTGGGGTGGTGCTGTGGGGGCAAGGTGGAAAGTTTGGGAGCTCCCAGCTGTGCTGCAAGAGAGCAGCTTGTGTACCCAGACACTGAGCTGCCCTTTCTCTGCTTTGGCTGCTTGGTTCTGATGCTGAAGGTAGAGAAAAGTGGCCTGAGAGGGAAACAAAAACCAGTCACAGACGTGGCAGGTTAGCAGCTGCAGCCATGCCTTCTCTGGGGATAGCTGTGGCTTTCTCAAAGTTTCCTCTTTTCCTTCTTGGCAAATTCTCAACAAGACATGCCACAAAGGCAAGCAGTGGGATGCTGCATCCACTTGGACAGAGTGCAGAAGGCAGTGAAGTCCTGTTAAATTTTAAGGAAGGAAGCGTGTGCTAAATCCAGCTGATCTTGGATACCCAAGGGAAGCACAGACATCCAAACAGAAGAAAAGCTCTTTCCATCAACCCATCCCATCAACTTCCTTGTAGAAACCAGCCAGTGAGACTTGAAACAAGTGTTCCTTCCTCTACACCTGTGCTTACAGTGCCAGAATCTGGGTTTCTGCCCTGCCTCTGTCTCAGTTTCAATGTGCTGGGAGTTTCATTTCTTCCCCTCCCCATGCCCTGCTGCAGAAATGCCCATTGGTGACATTGTTCCTGATTAGACAGATCTATATGGGTTCCATTTATAAATTCTCTATTAATATTTATTAAGTGATAATGGAATTTATAGCATGGTTCAGAATGGAAAGTGATGTCCTCCTTGGGAGCCTGGCTTGTTTTAGCACTGTTTCCATGCTATATTAGGCTTTTGCCAACTTGTTCCAGCAGCCTCTGCTAAGAATTTATTGTCTTGTAACCTGCCCTCCTTGAAACTGGAAGCATCTAGAAATTACCTCATGTGGTACTGAGAGAGGAGAGGAGTGTTTTAATTTCCAGTGGGTTTTTCATTTTGAGCCTTGCCAGCTTTGACATGCTGGCTCTTTTTCCCTTCATGCTGGGTCTCAGGGGAAGAGGGTTGGGTAGAAGATGAGAGCAGTTTCCTCCAGACTGAATTTACCCAGGAAAGTGAGTGTATTTGAGAGAAGGACTAAGAGAAGATGCTTTCCTTGCTTGTGCCATGTGCTGTTTGCCTACCTCCTGCCCGTGTTGCTGGGTGTGTAGGTGCTGCCTCAGTTTCTCTTCTGCTCCTGGAAACATGATCTTGCTTTCCTTTATCAGGGTCAGGGGAACACAGTGGAGGTGGGGAACATCTTGGCATTACTGCAGTATTTCAGGCCTCTGTGAGGGGAATTCCATTTGCTGCAGACAAAAGATCATTTACTTCTCTTGACGTTAAGGCGACTACTTGAGCCAATAAAACGATCTGTGGTGTCTGTTGGCCAAAGGGAAAAAATAAGCTTGAAATATGGGTTTATTCCATTTGTTAAAAGACATTGTTTCTTCTGAAACTGGAGACGGCTCCCACCAGGAGAGGAGGAGGGATCAGCTTATGGGGTTTATGCTTGGTTTCAGCTGAGCAGCTCCTTTTTGAGAAGGGGCACATTGAAGTATCTTTTCTCTTCAGAGCTTCCCTGCAGGGCTTTGCTTGTGGGAGAAGGGAGAAAATGGAGGCAGGGAACACACTGAACCACACTGCCTGAGTTACTGGGCTCTGATTTGGAGCAGGGCAGGCTTACATCCAGGGAATTTCCATGGTGTTTTATGGCTCAGAAATGGAGGTCTAAGGGATGTGGAAAGGGGAACAAGTGAGAGCTCTATTGGACAGGCACAGCATCTCCCATGGAGCCCAGAAGTTTCCAGCAGGATGTGTCCTCTCTTGGCTCAGCCAGGACTTTGACTGATGGTTAAATCCTTTGCACCTAGGGACAGAGTTCGAGTACACTGACTCGGAGAGCGAGATCAAGATCAGGAAGAAGTCTCCTTCAGGGCTGCTGCGGGGGAAGAAGGGGCCGCTGGAGTCCAGCAGCATCCCACCAAGCCAGGCCCCCAGCAGCCTTGACTCTGGATCTGGGGGCGCTGACAAGGCCAAGCTGGGCTCTGAGAAAGGCCGCAAGCTGAAGAAATTTAAATCCCCCAAGGACTTGAGCTTTGAGTTCGGGCTGGAGGCCAGCGATGATGACCTGTGGAACCGGCGCCGCAGCGAGCGGATCTTCCTCCATGACGCCACCACGTCCTCGGCCATGCTGACATCCACGGCGCCTGCCAGCTCCACTCCTGTCTCCAAACCTGGGCGCTGTGGCAAGGGGGCCCCCATGAGCCCCAAAAAGGAGAACAGCAAGGGGAAGGAGAGGAAGGAGCTAAGCAAGGTGAGGAATGTCCTGGCCAGGTTGGTGTTGGGATGCTTGTGGGGTGAGGGGAGGGCAATTAACTCCACTAAGGCAGAGAAGAGTTGAGTCCTGTCTCAGCAGTTGTTTGGCTGCCCCTTGTCACCCCTGTCAGCCCCATGTGCACCCAGAGGCTCTGTCAGACTTGGATCTGACTTGCAGGGAGTAAAAGCCTGTTGTCAAAGTTGTGTTTGAATGGGACTGGTTACTTCTGTCACCCTCCATATCCCAAATCCATTGCGTTTGGGGGGCCAGAGTCAACTATCCTGCATTAAAACAGATCCTGTGAAATCTCTCCCACTCTGTTGTCCTCTTGCTGACCTGTGGCCCCCAGACTGGCGTCTAAGGCTGTTCACCTTTTACATGGTGACTTCTGAGGTCTGTCCCTGGCTGGGGGTGACAGTGGTCTCTGGGTTGCTACCTTTTCATCTAAGCTGAATGCTTGGCTTCCTCTGGCTCATGGTTCAGTCCATGGCAGTGTTATGGAAGAACACTGGTAGGGAGAGTTAGACAAGTTAGTTGTGACATGAGGCCAACTGGGATCTTCTTGAGCTCTTTGGAGGAAGATTTGATGGGCAGGAGCTGCTCTCCAGGGTAACGAAAAGCTCTTCCCAAAATGCATGAAGCCAGAAAGCAGAGCCAGGAGATGCAGGATGTGATGTGGGCAGTGAACTAACTGCTGGCTGAACGTAATCCTACTTGTGCCTGCCTTGCCATCTTTTCCCTTTTCTTGTACCCAGATCTTTACCAATCTTCTCTTTACTGATGGAAGTATTTTGTTTTTACTTTTAGCAGCGAAAGAAGGGTAAAGAAACACCCTGCTGCTCCTCTTCCTCATCCATGTCTCCTCCTGGCATCCCCAGCTCCCCCTCTGATGTTCGTGTCAGCCTGGCAAGTGCCCTGGGCTCCACCAAGAAGAGCAAAGCTAAGGTGAAAGCCAAGGAGGTGAAAAAAGAGGTGAGGGGCTGATCCTGGTGTGGCTGGACTGGAGGGTGGCTGACAGAGCCCTGCCATATCCTGGACTGTTGCAGTGTGAGGGAGGGAAGACAGAGGTGCAGGTTTTTCTGGGTGTGTTATAGGCAAAGGGCTGGTTTGAGGAGCCTAAAATCCAGGGAAGACTCTCAGATAGTACCTGCTGCTACCATCTGGTGTTCATTTGCCTTTATCCCCCAAGTTAGGGAGCAGGCAGGGTTTTTTCTAAGGCTGCCATGAGGTGGAGGGAGAGCTTGCATGGACAGCAAGGACCAAGGAGATGGTGATGGAGTAGCCTTGCTCAGCATTGGGTCACAGCTGGTTCCTGCTCCACTGCTGTAGCCATAACACACATTGCTGTCTTCTCTCTCACATGATCTCTGTTTGATGCTTATGGTCTGTGTGTAACAGCAAGGAACAGATCATGGAGGTTGGAGGAGAGTAGGAACAGTGCCTGGTGCCTGTTCAGTGAAGGCAGAGGCTCAGGGGCCTGTGGTGAATGCAGAGCAAAACTACAGCTCCACAGCATCTCTCCCAATATCCAAGAGTGAGAATGTGGGGAATAGCTTTTGGTCAGCTGCTGGTGATGCTCGGGGATAAAGGCATCCAAAAGTTTGGGTACACCCATTTAACTGTTTGTGAGATGAACATTCCTGAGGATGGAGACAGGTTTCTCCCAATATCCTCAGGTTATTTTTTGTTGGAGGGGAAGGTGAGATGGGATCAGATTGTTTCCTGTGGTGATCCAGCTGATGTGCTGCTTGCTGTCCTGCAGAACCGAGGGAAAGGAGGAGCTGTCAGCAAGCTCATGGAGAGCATGGCAGCAGAGGAGGATTTTGAACCCAACCAAGACAGCAGCTTCTCAGAGGATGAGAACATCCCACTGAGCATGCTGGTTGAGAGGCCACCCACACCAGGTAAGGGCAGGATTTTACAGGTAGAGGAGCTGGGCAGGTTTCCCAGGGCTGCTTAGAAGACAGCTGTGCTGCTTTCACACATTCCTCATCCAAAGCCATGGGTCTTTGGGGTCGAGATACCACTTTTTCAGTCAATTCAATAAAAACAGCCTGATCAGCATAACTCACTGTGATGTCTAGTTGAAACCCAGTCTCTGAGTTTTTCCCTATTTTCATTTACTGGTATATTACTGTTACCAAGAGAGGGGGCAGTGCTGCTGGGAATATGAAGCTTCCTTCTCCCCTCACTGTGCCTTTCCCATGTGTGGTGCTCTCTAATCCCCATCTTGCTCCAACACCTCACAGCTCCCCGCTCCTGTATCATTGACAAGGATGAGCTGAAGGATGGCCTGCGTGTCCTCATCCCCATGGATGACAAGCTGCTCTATGCTGGGCATGTCAAGACAGTGCATTCACCAGACATGTGAGTTTAGGGGCTGCTGTATCCACCTGGGATCTGGCAGAAAACAGGGACATAGCTGCTGCATGGATCAGTCTGGGGGCTGTACAGAGCTGGATGCCCAGAGACTGGCACTGTCTGGCAGGGAGGGAAGGAGAGTTCACTCTGGTTTATCAGCACTGAGGGAAATCCAGTTATCTTTCATTAAGTGCTCTCACATCCTCAGAGGGAGGCGTTACCTGGTCAGGGTGGTGTCTCCCACGTGCTGTGTCTGACTGAGCCTTTGTGTTTCAGATACCGGGTGGTGGTGGAGGGCGAGAGGGGAAACCGTCCCCACATTTACTGCCTGGAGCAGCTCCTGCAGGAAGCGGTATGTGCTGTCTGTCCTCAGTGCCCATGCACTGTTCTAGGGTGGGGAAGGCTAGGTGGAAGCTCTCTCCTCCTCCAGCTGCAGGGATACTCTGGGATGCCTCCCTGGTCAGTGTGGGCAGAACTCCCCTTGGTGCACTCGCTGCCCCATGGCCAAGCTCCCCCACTGGCAGCAGGCACTAGTCCTGTATTCCAGCAGGGGTGATCCTGTGGGTGCACAGGAGCGCATTCCCGAGCAGAGAAGCTGTCTCTTACCTTTTCCAGAGCTGCTTTACTCTGTGCCAGGTGTGGTGGGATGGTCTGTGCTGGTGCCAGGGTGGTCAGTAATTGCCTTCCTCTTGCCCTGAGCAGATCATCGATGTGAAGCCCCCCTCAGTGCGGTTCCTGCCTGAGGGCACGAGGATTGCAGCCTACTGGAGCCAGCAGTACCGCTGCCTCTACCCAGGGACAGTTGTCCGAGGTAAGGCCACCCTGACTGCTCAGTGCTGTGAACCTGGGATGTCTCAGCCCTCTGTGTCCTCAGGGATGTCAGGCTTGTCTGGGGAATCCCTGAGCTCTGCTGTGAGTGTCCTGGAGGTCAGAGCCTGGCCTGTTCTCTCCTCTATGTCATGTGCCTCTCATTAATGAAGCAGATTTTGTAACATCCTGCAGGTTCAGGAAGAGATTCGAGCAATTTAGGACCTTAAATATATCAAGGACATTTAATACATTACAGAAAGTCAGAATTTATTCCAGGCATCAATTATTTCTGAGACTGTGGAGGTTTCTACATCACTTGGACACTCACAACTTGGTGAATGGCTCTGGACAATTCTTCCATGGCTGGTCTTGGTTTTGGGCTCTTGGTCATACCACATGTGTAAAAGGGAATAATTACTTTTGATGTATAAAGCAAGAAGTGAGGGTGATAATACAGCTTATTTCTCTTGGAGAAAGTGAAAAGCAGCAGTTTATGATGGCTGGGAGTAGTTACAAAACACAGTTAAAAAAAAGATATTTCAGTGAAAGGAGAGAAGTGAATTTCTGCAAGAGGAGAGGGAAATAGTGGAGAGAGACAGGAAGTCAAACTGGAATGGATGTTACGTTCTGGAGCAATGCTGCTGATGGGGAATTACAACACTGAGTGGGCTGCTTTAGTATTATCAGGGACTTTCCATTGCAGAGAGAGCCTTCTGTGCCCTCCCTGCACAGCCTAGGAAAGGTGAGGTGGGATGTTTGCAGCTAGTGCAGCACCCCTGTCTTTCCCCATGACCCCACTTCCCTTACAAGGGGTTTGTACTCCAGTGTTTGTTCCTAATCCCTTCTTCTGCTCCCCCATCCCACAGGAGCCCTGGATCTGGAGGAAGATGGTGATCTCATCACAGTAGAGTTCGATGACGGGGACACAGGACGCATCCCACTGTCTCACATTCGGCTTCTCCCACCTGACTACAAGATCCAGTGTGAGTCTTGCTGTTCAGTTCTTTTTGCAAGACACTTCCCAGTCTGACATAAATGGAGTTTTGGGCTGCTTTCCTCAAATTTTGGGACAAATTCACAGACTTGCAGTCATGAAGATTGCACCATCAATTACAGAACACAGAGCTGGCTGGGGTGGGATATCACCCATAAGGAAAAAGGCCCAGTCCCTATTGCAGATTTGGTTGGGATATTTTCACTATATCACATCTCTGGTTTTTGTCTTATTTGACTGCATTTGAACATCTCTTTGACCTATTCCAGGTGCTGAGCCTTCCCCTGCCCTATTGGTGCCCAGCACCAAGCGCCGTAGCCGTAAATCCAGCAAAGACACTGGAGAAGTAAAGGAAGGAGCTGCGCTGGGGTCAGAGGAGCCTGTGTCAAAGGGCAAAGGGCGAGGGAGAAAGCCAAGTGTCAAGGCCAAAGCTCGTAAGTTGGCACACTGCCAGGCCTGGAGCAGAAGGAATCCTTGCACAGTTCCCCACTGTTCTCCCCAAGTTAGGGCTGTTGCTTGGAACCTGGAGTGTGAGGATGGATGCATTTCTTTTTCTTGAGTGCAAAGCACCCATGCATCTCACTCTGCTGTGGCCACAGTTTACAGGAGGTTGGCTTGGAAGCTGGCCGGTGCTGTGACAGCCTCCTTCTGTCAATCAGGGATGTGGAACAGAGTCCCTGTTTCAGCTGAGCATTTCTGCAGCCATCAATAGGGCCAAAGGTGCAGGAGATTGTAGTTTGGTTCTCTTGAAGTTGAAGCAGCACCCCTGGGCATTGTCCATCACTTCTCACAAGTACTGGCACCAGGCCAGGTTGTTCAGTGAGCAGTGAGGACACCTCCTGTGTTCCTTTGGGGGTACCTGAGCAGGCAGGAACAAGCCATGCTTGGCCAGAGACCAGTCAGCACTGGTGTCTGGTTGTGTCTGAGCTAATAAAGTCCATCTGGAGGGATAACATCGTGTCTCTGTGTTTCTTCCCCTCTGCAGAAGAGACTGCCTTGCCTGAAGAGAAGGATCAGGTGGAGTCTTCACCTGTTCCCTCCTCAGTCCCAGAGAAGCCGGCCTGCCTGAGCAAGCCGAGCATGAAGGGGTCACGAAAATCACAACCGCTGCCGACTGGAGGCTCTCCTGCTCCCATAGAGGAAAAACGGTCAAAAGCCAGCAAAATGAAGATCTCCACGAAGCTGCACAGCCCCCCACAACCCTCTTACCAGCCCGCTGTGTTTGGCAGCATCCTCAGCACAGAGCCCTACAGTGATCTCCCGGGAACGCTGGCAGCTTTTGGGTCCAGCGATGCTTCGGTATCCAAAGCCAAGGCCAAGAAAGGGCGGCCCACAGAAGAGACACAAGAGTTTGGCACCATGGTCAAGGCTCAGAGGAAGCATGACAACGAAATCCTGATCAAGCTGGACCATGAGGGTGTGATGTCTCCGAAGACAAAGAAGATGAAGGAGGCGATGAGGATGCTGGAGGACTCGAACCTGGCCGGTCGCAGAGATGGGAAGAGTCTCTTGGGGCTGGGCTATTCTGCTGCAGTGAGCGTGGAGGGCAAGCAGAAATCTTCTCGAGCCAAGGTGGCTGAGGGAGACCCTTCCCCTGCCAGCTTTGGAGGAAAGTTTGATGCCTCAGCAGAGAGCCTTGCTGCTTCGAAGGACCAGGAAGAAAAGGCAGCAGCTCCAGCAGCTGTGGAGGAGTCTGAGAGCAACAGCAGTGACAGCAGCTCAGAGTCAGAGGGAGAAGAGGAGGCTGAGAAGAACCAAGGGGAAGCCCAGGACAGCAGCTCAGCCAGCTCAAGAGCATCCACCCCTCTCTCTTCCTCCAACTCCTCCTCTTCATCATCTTCTAGCAGCAGCTCCTCTTCATCTTCATCTTCCTCCTCTTCCTCCACCTCATCAACCTCTTCTTCATCAAGCTCCAGCTCTTCTTCCTCCTCCACTACAGATGAAGATTCCTCCTGTAGCTCTGATGACGAAGTAGCCGAGGCCCAACCGAGTTCCTCGGTGCAGCAAACCCTCCCACCCAAGCAAACCAAGCAGGCAGGGAAATCCCGGGCGTCCTCCCACCCGCAGAGCCAGAAGCAGCCGGCGCAGCCCCCGGCGCAGCAGCCAGCGCAGCAGCCGGCAGCGACGCAGGGCGGCAACAAGAGCCGGCCCAAGAAGCGCGAGGGCATCCACCTGCCCACCACCAAGGAGCTGGCCAAGCGCCAGCGCCTGCCCTCCGTGGAGAACAGGCCCAAGATCGCCGCTTTCCTCCCAGCACGGCAGCTCTGGAAGTGGTTTGGGAAGCCCACACAGGTAAATAAATGCCTCCAGAGTGCTTGGCACTCAGTGCTGGAGTTTGCCTTTTGGCATCTCTTCCCTTTTCCTGGGGTGGTGGAACTGCTGCTGTGGTGTGCCAAGTGTCCGGTTTGCAGAGAGATTGGGGTTGGCTTTCATGGTGTTTGGGAAGCCATTCTGCATGGTGTATCCCTCTGCCCTAGTTCTTGTGGGAATATTGTGGCTCTGCCAACAGCAAAGGGATGCATGCGGGACAGGGCAAGCAGTGGTGTGTGGGGAAAATATGGGTGATCCCTGGCTCACCAGCTGCATGATCCTGTCTTGGCAGAGACGAGGAATGAAAGGAAAGGCCAGGAAACTCTTCTACAAGGCCATTGTGCGGGGCAAGGAGATCATCCGCATTGGAGACTGCGCAGTTTTCCTCTCCGCTGGCCGCCCCAACCTGCCCTACATTGGCCGGATCCAGAGCATGTGGGAATCCTGGGGGAACAACATGGTGGTCCGAGTGAAATGGTTTTACCACCCAGAAGAAACCAACCCTGGGAAGAAACTCAATGAAGGCAAGGTAGGCTGGTCTCCTTTGCTGAGAGGGCTGCAGAGCTCCTTGCTCCCTTTTGTTTCCAAGAAATGATGAGGAGAACACCCAAGGCGCAGTTTGTTACTGGTACCCTTAAGGGAGTGGCCCTATTCTTTCATCCTGTGGGGGCTGCCTATGGTGTGGACAAACCCAGTGTTGGCCCCTTGAAGAAGGGAGGGGTGGGTTTCTTTGTATTAGGAAATAAAGATTTTGTGTTGGTCCAGAAAGAGTGTCAAGAGCCAGATCAAGTCTTTAAAGTGTAAGAAGGATGGGCCTGGTGCTCAGAAACACTGAATTTTGCATGTGTGCAGCTGGTTTACATCAGGATTTATTCCTAGTGGCAGTGGGCAGGGATTCACGTTGCAAAAGCACGTGTGGTGGGCAGGAGGTAGTGGCATGGAGAAACCAGGTTTTAATTTCTGTTTCCTCTTTTCTTCTTGGGCACAGCGCTGGGATCAGAAATCAGGCAGGAATCTGTCCACAGCTTTGCAGGCATCCAACCAGAGGAAGGACTTTATGGAGGTTGGTGAGACTGGAGGAAGGCTGGGAGGGAATGCTGGTTACCCTGTAACAGATAAATACTGCTGGGAAATGCCCCCCAAACTTCTCTGGCTCTTGGTTTTTGCGTTGGCTGCCAGGTCTGCAGTGCCCGGGACTTGGGATGAATATTTCTGGGAGGGTGGGAGTAACTGTAGGTGCTGGATGTGGGGAGAAACAGGGAGCTGGTATCCAGCACCCATCTTTGCATTCACATCCTTGAAATGAGGATGACAAACTCCTGGCCTCCATATTTCCTTTATGTGTGCTTGGCAGCTGCAGCATTTCCGTCAGTGGAAGCCAAGTGAAAGCCAGGGCTCAGGTTCAGT
The DNA here is from genome assembly GCA_013398615.1 of Brachypodius melanocephalos. NCBI lineage: Eukaryota > Metazoa > Chordata > Aves > Passeriformes > Pycnonotidae > Brachypodius > Brachypodius melanocephalos. The sequence goes on from VZSR01003816.1 coordinate 5,591,022, forward strand.
GGGCTGGAGGGATTGTCCAGGCTGTCTATGGGCCTGTGCAGATTCCCAGTGTCCCTCCCCTGGGCTGGCTGTTGGGATGAGTGAGATATTCTTGAGCGTGAGCAGGGTCCTGTCTCATTATGATGAGTGTTTGTCCTACTTTTTGAAGATGATGCTGTAAGTGCTGTGTGATCTAATGGCTCCTTTTTTTCCCCACTTCCTTCCTTCTGTTGCTGTTGTGCAGAGAGCCCTCTACCAGTCCTCTCACGTGGATGAAAATGACGTCCAGACCATCTCACACAAGTGTCTTGTTGTTGGTCTGGATCAATACGAGCAGATGCTAAAGACGAAGAAATACCAGGACAGTGAGGACCTCTACTACCTTGCAGGGACTTACGAGCCCACCACGGGCATGATCTTCAACACCGACGGGGTCCCTGTCATCTGCTGACCGCCCAGGGGACACATGCCACCCCCTGGGAAGGGATAGGACAGACCTGAGGACGTGCCTGTTCAGACGACATGATTGTTTCTTTCAATGCTCATTTCTGTGTCACACTACAGACAGGAGAGCGCGAGAGACGCGAGGAGGAAGGAGAAGGCTGAAGAAAGGGGTTGGGGAAGCAGTTACAGGACTTGAGGAAGATGCCATTGGGGGTGGTGGTGGTGGTGGTGCTTGAACCCCGAGGCTCTTCTGGAAGTGGCTTTAAGTAAGGTGACACTTGACCAACTTCTCCCTTCCTCCTTTTGGTCCAGGAAAGCACATGGGTCTCGTGATCATTTCACCAGCGGGACCCCCCGGCAGGAGGGATCCCTTTTGTGTCATTTTTCCCCATCAGTAACTCGGAAGCCGCCCGCACGTGGAAGGACGCTCTTGCCTTCTGCATGCGCTCCTCTCCGTCCTTATATTCCCTTTCCGGCTTAATTTCGCATGACCCTTTATAGGAAGGACAGGGTGAAAGAGAAAGGAGATGAGTCTCTCTCAGCGCCTCGTCTCGATCCTCTCAGCGCCTTTTTGCCGTTCCCTTTCCCTGGAGGACCCTCCAGCAGCGTGTGGAGCACGACAGGACAGGGCTGGCCCCAGCACAGAGATGGCAGAAGAGAATCCTCCAGTTTGGGAGGAGCCCAGTGGAAGAGGAGCCAACATCCAGCCTTGAACAAACAGCCTGAACCCTCTGCAGCTCTGCACCTCTTCTGCCCTGTGAAGGTGCTGGAGGGAACAAGCAGGTGGCCGGGGGGTGACAAGTGGCAAACTGAGACCTCATCTTGGAGCATGCAGTGAAGGGGCAGGAAACGACTGGGAAAAGCTGCTGCTTGGTGCTCGGAGGAGAGAAGATCAGAGGCCACTGGATTCCAACATCCCTCACCCAGTTTCACCTGCCATGCCTTGCCTGCTCTGAGACATGGAGCTGCTGGGAAGCCTTGCCCATCATTTGAAGGGAATGGGGACAGTGAGCCCAGCTGTGCCTGCCTGTGGCGTCCCCACGGCCAGAGCCCCGCTGCCACCTTGGGCTCAGGGACTGCACTCTTCAGTTCCCTCCATCCCCAGAGGAGCTGAGCTCCCCTTGAGCACACGCCAGACCCACAGCACCACCACTGCTGCTCCAGGGTGACATCTGACAAGAGGGAACACCAGAGGAGAACCTGAGGAGGACGACACACCATCCTTGCACTTAAAACTCCAAGAGACGCACTGATCTTTGCAACTCCCGACTCGCACTACGGATCGCCGGGACGCGGAGCGGGGCCCGGCTCAGCCCAGGCTCCAGTGGGGAGATGCTTAAGCCAAGGACAGATTGGAAATTCTCCACCCTGGCTGTGTACCAGAGACTGGAGGCCGGGACTCAGGGGTGAGGGACAGCCCCACAGAGTTCCCCCTGGTCCTTTAAACAAACCACATGGTGCTGAGCTTGTACCATCTCCACCCCGGGCCACCGGCACCTCGGCACGGCGGACAGCGACAGTTCTAGCCTGTACAGTTTTAATGTACCAAAAGACTCTTTAGCCCTCCTGTATTATAAGTCTTTAAATGGATTCAACTTTTTAATTATAAATATAAATATAAATATATATATATAAATATAAACTTTTTAAAACTGTGAAAAAAATTATGAAATTATAAAAAACAAAAAAAGAAAAAAACCCACAACGGCAGAAATGAACACAGTCTGACGTTTAGAATATTATTTTTTATTTCCTGTTGGATTGTGATTGTAAATGATCTGGGAACAGGCACACCCCCCCACGCTCAAAGTGTACTGTACTTCTAGAAGCAAATTGTGTGAGCATATTTTAAAGAGCGAGAGAGAGAGCGCGCGAGAGAGATTTTATGCTAATGTTTAATAGAAAGCACTTAAAACCCACTGCCTTCTATGGAACACAAGGATATTTCAGACAATCGAGAGGAAAGGAGAGCCAGGTTTTTGTTGTTTTGTTTTGTTTATGTTTTGTTTCAAACAATTTTTTTGGCATTCTGTTTGTTGGAGAACTCTGTGTGATCTTTTTTCATAAAAAAAAAAAAATTAATTGAAAAAAAGCAACCCAATGAAGCATCTTTCTTTGTCTCCCTTGTCCTGATTGCAGGGTTTTCCCCCCCTTGGTGGCAATGATGGCTTTTTGTCTTAGCCCCTGCCCTGGAGAAAGACACAAACCAGGTGCCTGGTGGCTTTTTGGGGAGAACCCGTCTGTGTGACGTGGTGGCACCGATGGACAGGACTGGACACTGGAGTAGAGATGTGTGCTGGACAGGGCCTGTGGGCTGGCGGTGTGAGTCCTCCCCCTGCCATATGCTGAGGATGAGACGCTGGATTTGCTCTTTTTGGTGCAGGAGGTTGGCATGGCCAGACTCTCCCGTGCTGCGGGGGCCGGGTCGGGGCCAGGCCTGGCACTCGCTGGCTCCTTGGGCTTGATTCCCTGGGAGGTGGCACCTGCCAGCTGGCACAGCGAGGTGCAGCTGGTTCCAAAACGTGGTGTTGGCACCTTCTCCTGATGTTTCCTGCTCCTCTTGGCCTGTTCCCTCTCCCGTGTGATGCCCATGGCAGTTTGCGGGGGTTTGGTCTAACCCGGTGACATGTTCAGCCACCCCAGGTGACAAAGGGGACCTGAAGATGGGGAACAGCACAAAGGGCACCCCAAGACCCAACAGGACAGGCAGCAGGCACCACCCTGTGTGTTTGCCAGCCCAACCCATCACCAGTACAGTGTCACCAGTGCCAGTGGCACAGCTAACGACCAACCATCATTGCAAAGACATTTAATTATTTAATCCTTCACTTATGCCCTGTGCAATAAATCTTGAAGCTTAGCAGTGGCCTGCAGGTGGCAGTGGCAGTGCTGTAGCCTTGGGACCCCCCCTCGACCCCTTGCAATGGGACAGATTCACAGTGTGGGGTGGGGGGAGGCAAGACCCTGCCTCTGTTACAGTCGGGGGGGTGTAAAACAAGACACAATTAAAAAAAAATCTTTTTTTCCCCAACCATCAGAAGTAATTCGCATATTGAGGGAGGGAGTGTGATTTCAAGCCATTCCTGGTGAAAACCTGCAGCACCATCAATGGAAGTCAAGACCCACCTTCCCAGAGCCACTGGGGGCTGAAGGAGCGTTTCCTTCCTCTGTTGCTCCTCTTCCTTCTCACCAGCCCTCCATCACCCTCCTCCCCAGTGCTGGTCCTATTCCCTTTGGGATTTGGCAGTATTTTCTTCTTCCTGTCAATGGCTTGGCGCAAACAGAAGATCCCCAGCCTTCACTGGAGACCTGCACATTGCTGATGAGGAGACCCCCCAAAAGCAACAAGAACTGTCCCCTGGGGTGGGAGGAATGTCACCCCAAGCAGTGGCCCTGCACGGTGCCTGGCAGGGCAGCACAGGCTGTTTTGGAATGCCACAGCCCTGTGCCACAGTCCTTGTCCATGCTGGGGTGGATTTCTGGCTCCAGGCTCCCTCTTTGAGGAGAGATGTGGGGCGCTGGGGAAGATGGTGGGAAGCAGGTCCCATCCTGTCCCCGTTGCCCCACCCCAGGGCTCAGTACCCCGAGGTAAAGGAGCCATTGGAGGTTTCGGTGTAGAAACAAGTGCTGTGGGAGGTACTGGTGAGGCTGTAGGCAAAATACGCCACGGCTGAGCCCAGCGTCAAGCCCGTCATGTAGGACACGGTCATGGTGTTCCCTGTGGGAAGGGACAGCGGGTGTCAGGGTGCTCTGGCCACACCATGTGGGATTCCCAGGAGGGCTGGGTCCTACCTGCCAGCTCCCGCTGCTCCGGGCTCACTTTGCCCGCAGCCAGGATCATGGGGACGCTGCCAAAGTAGCCATTGGTGATGCCCATGAGAAGGGAGAAGATGCAGGGCCAGGCGGGGTGGCCAAAGGTGGGCTGCCCGTTGGGGTAGACGCACATGATGAAGAGGGGGATGAAGACCACACGGAGGCAGGAGTAGACGAGGAGGTGGGTTCCTCTCCAGTCGTAGGGCAGGGCAGCCAGGATCTGCAGATAGGGGCAGAGACTCTGCTGGGGGGATGAGGAGGTTGGGGAGTGCCCTGTGGTGCCCAAAATGGGTCAACAAAGAGATGAAATTGTGGAAAGACCAATGGCTGTGGGAACCCAACCTTGGCTGTGCTGGTGAGCATCAGCCTCACACTGGTTAGACCCCCATGGCTGGAGATGACCCTTGGTGGAGCCAAGTGCCTTAGAAAGAGGACACCAAAAGAGGACAGACCCCCACTGTGCTGGCTCTGGCCTCTCTCCTACCTTGCCAACGAAGTCAGAGAGGTTAAAGATGGCCATGATGAGGATGGGGAGCCATTCCCCCAGTGTGCAGTTGTGGATCTCTGACTCCAGCCCGGGAAAGAGGCACAGCGTGATGAAGTAGGTCATGGCGATGGAGAGCATGTAGGCCCAGATGAGGCGGGACACGACGTAGCGGTAGAGCAGCATGTCTGGCAGGGACAGGCAGCACAGCTCAGCCAAAACTGCAGCCCAGCCCCCTTGCAGAGCCTGAGAGCTTTGTCTGACCCCCAGGGGTGCTTTTCAATGATGAGTTTGCCCCATGGTTTTGGTAACATCATTAGGAAAGGGATCATAGAGTCACAGAATGGTCTGGGATGGAAGGGACTGTTAAAGATCATCCAATTCCAACCCCCTGCCATGGGAAAGGGCACCTTCCACTATTCCAGGTTGCTGCAAGCCCCATCCAATCTGGCCTTGGACACATTCAGGAATGGGGCAGCCACAGCTTCACTGGGCAGCCTGTGCCAGGGCC
>VZSR01003816.1:5600897-5661809 GCA_013398615.1 Brachypodius melanocephalos
CCCGCCCGCCCCCCGCTCCTCCCCCGAGCCCCCCCGCCAGCCCCGGGGCAGCGGGTGAGGCTTTCCCGATGCACATCCCTACCCCCGTCCATAGGCACCGCCTATAGGTACCGCCTATAGGTACTGGCTAGAGGCGCCTTAGAGGGATTTCGGAGGTCCGGAGCTAATTGCAAAGAGAGATTAATTAGGAAGAAAGCCCCCGTAATTTCATTCAGGGCATGAGTTTTCAAGGAGAGGGTCATTCCTGCCCTGAGAAGGGTTTTGTCTAAGAAGGGCTGATGGAATCAGGATGGATGGGTGGACAGATAGATGGATGGGTGGGTGGATGGATTACAGCTCTGGCTAACGGAATAGAGTAATCCCCCAGCTTTTTGAGGAAACAGCCAAGAGGGTCCCCACTCCCCTCCAAAACCAGGGAATGGAAGCAGAGGAGGAAGGGAACCAGCAATATGGGGCAGTGTGGATATCCATCCAGGGAGAAGACACGTGTTCCCAAGGGTGGGTGACCCAGGCAGGGACCTCGTGGGTATTCCCACCCCTCCTGGGCTGGGTGAGCTGGCCCAAGCTGCAGGCTCCATCACAGGGACCCGATGCTATCGGGTGTTCTCCAGGAGTAGCAGGGCACAGAGGGGGGACTCAGCAGGTGCCCCCTCCCAGCGAACTGGGTGAGAGCCCTGGGGGACCAACCCTTGCTGGACTCTCCCCACGGAGCGTGTGGTGGAAGGAGGAGAGGAACCATCCGTGCTCCCGGGCCGTGGCTGCACCGCCCCGGGCTGTGAATTACAATCTCCTCGCAGTCAATAGATGCTGCGTTGTGTAAACCAGCGTGTGGGGCCGGGGATGCGCTGCTGCTGCTGCCAGAGGAAATTAGAGACACATCCTCCTGCACTGCCTCAGCCATCCTTCTGCCGGGAGAAGGGCTGAGGAAAGGGTCTCCTGCAAATTCATCACAGGGAAGAAAACAGGCCAGGTGGAAATTTCCATCTTTTCTCCTTGGCTGAAACAGCCGGAGTTTGGCTCAAAGCTCACTCGATTGCTGTGCCAAGCACGGCCTGGAGCCGGGGCTCAGCCTTCCCTGCTCCCCTCTGGGCTGAGCACCTGCACAGCTCGGCCCTTTGGTGCAAAGGGGGATTTTTTGGGGGGCTGTTTGCTTTGGCACATTTGTTCAGCTCTAAAATCTCAAATCTCACTGTAAAATCTCAAAGCACCTCACTCCCCTTGGGCTACATCCCCTTGCTCTACACCAGACTCCATCACCCTCTTCCAGAAACCTTGAAAATGTAAAAAAAAAAAAAAAAAAGGGGGGATGAGTGTGGTGGGGGTTGCCTGGCCGTGTCTGCCACTGGTTGGCACCCAGACAGTGAGAGTGCTCCATGAAAAGAGCAGGATGAGCTGGAGCATATGTGCACCCGCCTTTTCCCGGCACTCGCCAGGCAGCATTACTCACCACAGGGATTCCCCCCAGGAGCCGGCTCTCCCCATTCCAAAGCCCCAGGAACAGCAGCAGGGGTGGTTCTTTAGAGACAACCGAGCTGAGGGGAGCAGCTCAGCTCCCAAATGGATGTGATGTTCTCCAAGCCGTGGGGAGATGCTGCAACAAAACACCTGGCGGCAAAGATCAAGGCTCTGAGTTTAAGCTCCTCTCTAAAATCACACGATCAAGAGATCCCCATTTTGGGGGACAAAGGGGTTCCCGTTCAACTACTCCTGCTGTAGGTGTGACAGAACCATGTGGGATGCCCAAGGAAACTGCTGCAACTTGGAGTGCTACAGGGAACATAGGGAGATGAATCCATCAAGGTGAACTTCTCTGGGTGCTTTCTCTCTGCTTTGCCCATCCCCAAGGGCAGTGTTAAACACAAACAACACTGTCCCCCCCTTCCAAAATGCCCAAGGTGCCCCCTGAGCATGGGCAGGCTGAGCTGCCTCTGCCTGACAAGGGTATGGGGGTCCCATGGGCTGTGCTCTCCTGGAGTTTTGTGGGGCTCTTCAATTTTTTAAGCCAGCCCTGAATAATTCAGCTTCCACATAGTTGGCTCAAGGTTGGTGAGCTCAGATGCTCCTTGGGTTTCTGCTTGACCCACTTTAACAGCCAGGAGAACCAGCCAGGCATGGTGCTCCTGGGCCCAGGCATCCTGGTCCCTGTGGCATGAGGGACATCCCTTGCACACAACCCCAGCCTGGAGTCTTTCCCCCACATCCAGCAGCCTCATCCCTCACCCACACTGCAGATTTTGAGAGGTATTTTTTTTGTTCTCCCCTTCTCCTGCCTCTCCCTGCTGTCCCATGGCTTCCAGCATGAGTGGGTGCATCCCAACAGTGTTTGCAGGATTGCAAGGAGGGATTTGCTTGGCTCCATGAACCAGCCAACACCCTGTGGCCACCTCGCCACAGCTCCTTGTTATGCAGAGCCTCACCTCGCTCCCCAGGAGCCTGCATGAACATTGACTAATCCTGCCGGCAGAATAAGAAGCTGCTGATTCATTTGGCTCCGAGATGCTGGATTAGGACCATCTCCAGAAATGTCCTGTATTGTTGTTTTTTTCCTTGCCCTTCCAGCCGAGTCAGGTTTTATTAATCGTTGCTGTTGCAGAGCGGAAAGGAAGGAGAGAGTTTTCAGTTTGTCAAAAACCTCAAGCCAAGGCTTTAAACTCTTGGGGACCATGGGAAGGGGCTGTCCCTACTGCCCCCATCCCTGTAGGCACAGCCAGGAGCCATCCCTTGGTTAAGGAGCTCCTTAACCAAGCTGTGCTCACCCTGCCAGCCTGCCCTGGTTATTCTGTGCCCACCGGACACCACCGGGTGTCCCCTCTGTACCAGCTGGGCTGGGTGACACTGAGGGGGGACAGGCAAAGGGATGAAACCTCTGCACCCCCCTCCCCACACCCCCCAGCGCTCCCAGGAGCGCTGCACATCCATCTTTTCCACTTCACGGGAAGAAGAGGCTGCTCTCAAGCCTGCAATCCCCTCTTGGGAAAGCTCCTGTAAATAGCATTGCATCCTTTGCATCCTTCCCCGGGGTCCGCTCCCAAGGCTGGCCCAGCGTGTCGTGCCAGCACCAGGAGCATCCTCGGCAGCGCTGGCTTTGCGTGGAGACGGAGGGGATTAATCAGGGATGTTGCCTCTTGGCCAGAGTCACACTTGGGGGATTACTGCGGCCTGCAAGGAGCGGGGAGTAGCCAGGGAATTTGTTCAGTGCAAGTGGAGGGGTTTGTCACAATCCGATTGCAGGCGAACAGAAATCCCCAGTGCTGGCAGGAGCTCAGCACTGGAGGCCGCAGGGATTAACTGGTTTTCCCTCAAGCTTTACAGCAAGGCTGGGGGGGGAGGAGATGCTCTAAGCCCAAAGCTCTGGATTTAAAACCTCCATGGAGATGCAGGGGCTGAGCTGAGCATCAGCTTTGGGGCACCCAAGCCTTGTCCCAAGGCCAAGAACCAAATTCTTTCACGTGGATGCCCCAATTCTCCTGCAAGGCATTGCTTTGCATCCCTCCTGCCCTCAAACCCGCCTGGGAGAGCTGGAGAAACCCTGGGAGGATACCCGTGGCCTTTGCATTCCCCTCGCTCCTCTTTGTTGGAACAGATTTGCATCCATCACTAATTAATCCAAGATGCGCTCCTAATTCAGCTCCTTGATTGCAACTTTGCATAATTGCTGCACGCACAGGCAGAGTGGAAGGACGGGATAAAAAAAGGAGACAATCAGCGGTGGGCGGAGAGGAAACAACGCCGGGAAGGGCCGGTTCAGCTCGCTCCCACTCACCGGGCTATTTACAGACACAGGTTGAGAGAGATTTTTCTCTGGAAGGAGAAAATGGTCACAAGTAACCCTTGGAGGGGGTGTTTTCCCCCGTGCTGTGCTCACCAGCAGCCACATAACCCTCAGGCAGTGGGAAAACCAGGAATTACAGGCCAGCACATTTCATTATTCCTTTCATCGCTGCTGCCCTCCTCCCCAGGCTCCCCTTTTCCCAGCACTGTCTGTGGGTTTCAGAGGGAACATTGCACCCAGGTGAGCAAGACAAATCCATCCCCATGAGCCAGGCTCCAGGCTTCTCCCCCAGTAACATCACAGCCCGTGTCTGTAAAGGCTGTTTAACCCCCCCAAAACAAAGCCCAGGCTGTCTCAGGGAAAGCAAACCCACAGCACGAGGGAGGCTGGGCACCGTGGCGAGGGTGACCTGATCTCAGCCTTTGGTGGCACAAAAAGTGGGAAAACCCCGGCTTTCCCTGCCAGCGGTGCCCAAGCCATTCCCACAGGGCTCCAGCGGGCACCCCGAGCTCCACACAGGATCCTCTGTGTGTGCAAAAATCAACACTGATACTGCCTCAGGGGTTATTTTACCACCTTCCTCTTCCTTCTCCACTCATCCCACCAGCAGCCATCCCCCTGTCCCAGCGAACACCTCCACGCATCCCGAGATCTGAGCGACAGCGCAGCCAACAGCGGCCGACAGGTCAGCCCGGCGCTCCCCATTCACCGCCAGCCCTGCGAAAGAAAATCCACTTTCAACCCGGCCTTTTCTCTGGAAAAATGCAGCTCCCAGAGCAGAGGCCCCTTGGCTGGCCCCACGGTGGGGGCTGGAAGGGGGTTTGGGCAGCCAGGCTGGTCCCACCACCCCTCTTAATCAGCCGGGGCATGCATGAAGCCTAATGCTGTCGCGAAGATTTGGGCACTATTGACACACACGGCGCATTAAACGCCTTACGGGGGATTTGCATAAGCTCGGGGAGGGAGGAAGAGCGAGGAGAAAAGTGTCGACAATGGGAAAGTAAATGCATTAAAGTGCTTAGGGGGGGAGAAAAAAAATCTGATAAAGGAATAAACCAGTTAAGGGAATATATTACTCGTAGCCCCGTTATTCAAATCCTGCCTTATAGGAAATCCTCTTAAAGCGATCACCTGATTGTGTGTTGAATTCCTAATTGAATAATAAAAGAATTATGTATTTCTTCCATAACGGCACAAGGATGGGAGCCCACGAGGATGCTCGGTGAGGGGGGAGCCGGTGGCAGAGGAGATGAGGGGAGAGGGGTCTTGGGGGCAGCAGCAGCATCCAGGAGATGCGATGGGAGAGGTGGGAGTTGGGAGGGATGGCTGGGAAAGGGGAAGGTTGCAGGTGCCTGTGGGTAGAGGAGAGCTTTGCCGGGATGGGTTTAGGAATGATGGTGCCTAGAGGAAGAAAGGCTTGATGGAAATCCAGGGCTCCTCCAGCCCCACTGCAAGAGCTGAGAGGAGACGCCAGACGTGGCCCAGCACCTGCAGCCCCCCAAGATCCAGGCAAAGGGAACTTCGGGGTGGTTCCAGCAGTTCCTGAAGCTGCTCAGGAGCAGAGGGAGGGCCCATGTGCAGCCCCGGGTGCTGCAGGAGAGGCTCAGCCCCTGCTGCCCCCTCCTTTCCCCAGCCAGGACTGAGGGCGATGCCTGCAGGGGCTCTCCTGATGCTGCTGCCCTTCCCCCCACGCTATAAATAAGATGCAAAAAAAAAAAAAAAAGAAGGAGGAAAAAAAATAAAAGAAAAGAAAAGAAGAAAAGAGCACATCACCTGGCACTCAGGAGGTGAGGGAGAACAGCAGGATTGACATGCACCAAACCCTCAGACTGTGCAAGGAGGGTGGGGGTGGAAAGTGGGGGGAGAAACAAAAGAGCTAAAAATAGCCCAGGGAGCTGCTTTCTTCCCGGAGATCATTTTTTTTCCTACCCAGCTGTTTCATTTAATAAACAGGATTATTTATTTATTTATTTCTCCCTCTCTTTACTCCACTTCTTACTTATGTTTTTTATTCAGCCAATGCCACTTTACCCATCCTCACATCTCCTTTAAATGCAAGGTAAAAAACCAAACCAAAACAAAACACCTGAAACCAAGGGGAAAAAAAAAAAAAAAAAACCCTGAAACCAACGGCCTCGCTGCCTCCAGCACTGTCCTGTGTTGCTACAGCTTTTTATAGGTAATTTAATATCCCAGAGCTGCACCTGCTAATGCAAACTCTGATATCAATAAGTGGCAGCAGTGAGGGCAGAGGCAGCAGCTGAGAAAACAAAGCAGCAGTGCCCAGCAAACCCCAGCCAAGCTCCAGGCTGTCAGAGGCTTTTTATTAACAGGATGGGGTTGTTGCAGCCAGGCTGAGGTCCCAGTTCAGGGCGAGTGTGGGAGCTGGAAGGATTTGCAGGGTTTGCAGGGAGGAGGGTCTGGAGTTATCCTCAGGGAACTGACCTGCCTAAGCCAAACTTGTTCAGGGCAGGGGGGTGCAAAGCCCCCAATTCCCCCAGCAGAGACCCCCGAGCCCTGGAGCAGCTCACAGGTTTGCTCCTCTCCCATCTCCAGCAGTGCCTGTACCTCCTCCTGGATCCTGCATCCTCCAGCAGCAGCCAGGGAAATCAGGGATGACAGGAGCAGTTAATTCGAGCCTGCAGAGGCCATCTTCCCGTGCATGCGTTGTTTTGTTTCCAAATAGGCTTTGAATAACGAATTTCGGATGGTAAAGGGAAAAAGCTTCGTCCTGACCTCTTGAAATGCAAATTGCCTTTCACCCTGGGAGAGATGAAAGGCTGCTTCTTATCTGAAACCGTAAAAAGGGGTGAGATAACATCCCTGGCTCTGTCTCCCGGCTTGCATTTCCAAAATTGTTTTCGGGTAAGGAGAGGAGAGATGCTCTGCATGATCTCACCGTGCTTGGTGCCCACAGAGAGCAGGGGGTCCCCAAGGGACACCTGGAGCAGAGACCCCCGTGCCCTGATGGTGCAGAGGGGACACAGCCCAGGGTCTGCATTTCCCTTCACACCAGCCCTGCTCCAGGCTCCAGCCAACAGCAGAGGTTGTGGGGCCAGGTGAAGACCAGAGCTTTGCTCTCCCCCGCCAGAATCCAATTTTTGGGCCCAATTCCAAAAGCTGCAGCATTATTTGCTCAGGAAAACACAGCAGAGCAGCGGCACAGCCAAAGCCAGACCCACTCTGCTCTGACTCCACCACAGTCCCCTCATCCCAGCACGGCTGGATCAAGCTCCAGGCAGGAGATTGTGGCACACACAGCAGCCAAGCACCCTCTGCCACCCCCAGCAGTTTTGGCTCAGGGGCTGGGTGAAGGCAAACACAGATCAGTCTTTTTCACCCCTCTCATGTTTTGCTTTGGGTCAAGGAACACGAGTTCAAGGCAGATGCCCTCAGCATGCACAGAAGGTGCTGAGGGATTTTATGGGAGTAAACAAGGGAAGGAGCGTGGATGCACCAAGGGGAAAGGGCTGGGATGCTGCCAGCAAACGGGTAGGGAGGTTATGGGAGGAAAAAGACTGGGATGCTGCTAGGAAACATGCAGGGATGCTCTAGAGGAGAAAAGGCTGGGATGCTCCCAGGGAAGGAGCATGGATACTCCCAGGAGAGGAAGGAAAGAACATGGATGTTCCAGGAAAGGAAGATAGGGATGGTATCAGGGAAGAAAAGAAAGAACATGGATGCTCTGGGGACAGAAGGCCGGGATGGTCCCAAGGAAGGGACAGGGACACTCTGTGGCCCCAGGCTATGCACCTCCATCCAGCACAGCACAGCCCCCCACTGCTGGCCCCCAGAAACCTTCCCTTCACCAGCCACAGGCCCAGGCTTCTGGCCCATCCCTCTGCCTGCCCTCCACAGATAAAATAAATTATCAGCCCTGATCTGGAACTGCTGAGGAGCAGTGGCTGATGGTGTCACCAGCCTCCCTCAAGCAAGGAGGAGGGGACAGCAGTGACAAGGGAGATGCTGAGAAGTTATACACCAGACTGGCACCCAAAAGTGGCTCTGTACCCACCGTGTGGACAAGGTGGATCTGATCACATGGACAAACTGGATCCCTGCATCACTTGGTGCTCCCCAGCTCCAGACAACTCTTGTGGAAAAATGAGTCTCTCCGAGGGCCTTCCTTGCCCCTGCAAAACAGAATCCAAAATATCAATACACTGCCAAAAGCCTCCAGCTTACTTTATGGCCTTACACAAATACAGCAATCCCCAAATGCTTTATTAACACCTGTAACTTAAAACCCTCTGCTGAAATCCCCAACCCAAAACATAACCCAGTGTTGGAGGAGCCAGGATCAGCTGTCCAGGATCAGCTCCAGCAATCTGGGCATATTGCCCTCATTAGCTCACAGTTCACCATTAATTAGCCAAAAAAGCCTCTGCCAAGAGCCTGAGACTTGCATGGGTTGGATGTGGCACAGGAGAGGTGAATGCTCAGGGTCCAGCTGAGCGTGGATGCTGCAGAGAGGGACAAGCTCCTCTCAAGCCTGGGCAGGATCAGAGTGGTGCTGGTGCTCACCTCTGGCCTCAGGATCTCCTTTCTGCCCACTGGCTCTGAAAATGAGTGATGCTGCATCCACCTTGCAAACCAGCCAGGCCAGGGGCAGTGGGAGCTGCTCTGTCTGGTACCTCACTCCTTGCTCTGCTCCCAGCAGCGTGTTCAGTTCAGCACAGCCAAAGTGGGGCTGTTCACACCAGGACTGTGCTTCTGTTCAGTTGTTTCATCTTGGACTCAAGTCCTGTGTAGTGAAGGGTGTCAGGGCCTGACCGCTGGGCAGATCATTACAGCTAAACCCAAAAGCCTACTCAGTACCAAGAGAAAGCAGGGAGGAACACAGGCACGAGTCCAGGCTTATCCTTGTAATAAGATAAATAATTGGAGATGGGATTGCTCAGTCCCTTCCCTGGAAGCTCATGCCCAGTGGGCCAAACTCAGTACCAGCAGACAGATGTGAAACTGCTGTCCTGAAGGCAACCACAGCTGCCTATTTCAGGGCTGGTTACAACACAACTTTCCCCAAGCTTACTCCAGAATATTCTGCTTTGCTCCCCTAGGGCAGGAGCAGAGGGGCTGTTGGACCTCCCAAAGCATCCGTGGGTCTGGATCACTGTCCATCTGGGACACAGGAGACAGATGAGCTGTTGGCATCACCACGGCAGATGGAAGTGGTGAATCCACCAGCGGCTTCAGATCTTCAGATTGCTCCAGGCAAGAGACAGGGGAACATCCCCAGCAGCCGAGTGCACAGTTTGGAGACACTCATCTGAGCTAACAGAGCCTATTTCGCCTGGAGCAAAGGGAGGCACAAAGCAGCAGCGACAGGGCAGCATTGCCCTCCAGGGCTGCATCAGGGGAGGCAGCGCCTGCAGCTCCTCAGCGAGGCCTTGCCACGGAACAGCCACGCAGGAGAACAGGGAAGAGTCTCATCCTCGCCTGGTCCAACACTGCCAGCCAGAGCAGAAAGGCTTTTGCTCCTCTCGTCCACCCTGATCAAAGCTCTCACCGCTGCTTTGCAGGGGGGGAGGATACAGAAGCAGGAGCTGCCTCCTCTCCCATCTGCAAGGGCTCGATCCACATCTTCCTCCAGGGCTTGAACGCGAGAAGCAACAAGCCTGGAGCGACAGCACAGGGAGTGGGCTGGGTATGAAAGCACTGCTTGAGATGAATCCCATGAAAGAAAAAGGAATAAAGGCATTTATCAAACTCACCTGAGCAGCATGAGAAAAATACACAAATGTAAGTCCTGGGAAGAGCAGCTTTAAGGAGGAACAAGAGGGAAAATTACATTTGCAAGCAAAATGTGCCAGGAACGACTCAGCTTGTCCTTTCCCAGTCCCTGCAAAGCCCAAGCTGACAACGTCTGTGGAGAGCAGCTACAAAGCACAGCTGAGACCGAGGGCTCATAACTGCTGCTCTTCTGGTTTGGGCCACACAGCCTTACCCTGATCTTATCTGGCCCCATCTCCACGTAGCAAACAAAAGGAAGAAGACACAGAATACTTATCACAACACAGATTTAATTTCTTAGGCAGTTATAAAATTACAAAGAGCGCCGGGCTAGCAGTGAGAGCCAGACACTTGGTGAGGTGGAATGTTAAGACAGATTTTTCCACTTATCGACACAGATACCAAACAGTCAGTGAGCACTGCAGGATGCAGGGTTTTCTCCAGGTAAGGAAGCAAATGCAAGAGCAAATAGATCCAGGCAGACCTAGGGCTGAGTGAATGCCCCACAGAAACCCAGAGCTACAGGTTTGGGGAGAACTCCCCACTCCTGAGTTGGACACATGCAGGGTCCCTGCAGCTGCAGGGCCAAAGCCACAGCACTGACACCTGTAAGGAGCACAAGGGCAGCTGTTTGCAAGCCAGAATCACAACTTCTTGCCCGTTATTTTCAAAGCAGTGTAAGATGAGATTTGCCAGTCGGAAGCGCATTGAAATGAAGGCATGTCATGATTAGAAAAATAGGAATTTGCTGAATTCCTTTGGTTGTACAACTGGAATCTGAAAGGATTTATTTACAGTCAGAGCCATGCTTTCGTCATTGCAAGCCTTTCACAGGCCAGCAGATTCCAGGAAAAGAAAGGCCTGATCTCCACATGTGGAGAAGACACTCGGGGCCTTGCTCTCAGATATTAACAGGTTAAATAAAGTTGACTGTTAGCCAGGACAGCTGGAGCACAGAATAAAACTTCCCAAACCTCTGCAGTGATTAATCCCCACCAATGCTTTGGATAAAGACTCCTATTGCTCTGCAAACAGCAGTGGAGCATCTGCACACACCAGTGGGATACTGAACAGCTCAGCAACCCACAGGGAAAGAAATTCTACTGTCCTACTGCATGCTGGTTGGTGCTAATGCCATTATTGGAGCCAAGAAAGCACAGCATGGGACGTAACAGAGTGCTGTGCTTGGGCTCGATGCTCACCCAGCCCAGAGCTCCCCTGCTCACTCCTCCCTTTTCACTATTCCACACAGGTCAGGCCAAGTTTCCTCTGTGCAGACACCTGTCACTGCATTAAAAGTCTTCTCAGGTATTTATTTGCATTCAGGCAGACTTGAAAAGCCACCACCTCTGCAAAACACAGCCAAGAAACTCGCCGTGCAGGACCCAGAGCAGCAAGGTACAAGCACACACCTGATCCCAGAGGGAGCACTCGTGCCAGTGTCTTGTTCAACAGAGCATCAGAACAAACAGCTTTTACCAACCACTTGATGCTTTCCACTTCCTCCTCCTCCTGCTCTGTCAGGCCCTGCCTTTTAACTGCTAGATTCATATCTATCACTTGTATTTTGGAAACAGTGACATAAGAAGAGACCAGGGCAGATAAAAGCTTTCTGCCTCAGAACTTGAAATACAGAGTAAACAGACAGATGTCGAGACAGCAGCTGAGGACCTGGATTTGCTGCCCATTTGCACATCAAGAGAAACAGCTCCTTCCCTACGGTACTCACTGGGAACTCATCCCACTGCAAGCTAAGACCTGAGTTTAGGATTCCAAGTTTTTTCAGTGTTCCCCCCTCCCCAGCTTTGGTTGTTTCAGTTCTCTGCTTCAAGCCTCCACTGAGTTAAAAGCTATCAAGAAGTGCAGCCCATGTGGAGAGAGACAGGCTGTACAGGACAAACACTGTCCTTCCAAGGAAGGTCAGTCTAAACTGAGAGGGGCTGCACAGGTGTTCCCATATCCTGTGACCAGGAGCTCGTGGCCACAGCACAGGGCTTGAGCCTCCTTGGCTTGCCCTGGGTCTGTCAGAGCATCAGAACAGAAATGGTTAGACACCACCTGATTGACAGAGAACAACAGTGCAATCACATGCTCCACACTCAGGTGAGGATGCAGCTGCAAAAAGCATTTCTGGTTATGCCTAAAGGAAAAAAAAAAAAAAAAAGTAGAAACACATCTTTGTGTCACTGGGATAAACCCCCAACCTGAAAGGCTTCTAACTTTGGTTGCACACCCACAACAGGGTGGTTACTGAAGGCCAAAGGCCATCACAGGGAAATGAGATCAGTCATGTTTTATCTGAGAAAAAGTTTATATCCTCATGCAACGAACTTAAGACATGCTACTGTCACCACTCTTAAATACACAGCCAGTGGAGACCAGAAATGATCTGCTCTACCCTACTAGATGGTCACTAGCCTCAGAACATTCATATTTTTGCTCTATAAAAAGGTTTTCTCAGTTACAACAGCAAGAAGATACTCTAAAACTGGCTTTCAGCTTCTATTTAAGAGTGAACCAAGTAGGGCACAGCAATTCCAGTGCGTGGCTCAGGAGCAGGAACACACTACAGCATATGGAAGACACAGATACAGCGAATATGGGATCTCCTACTCACCTGCAGAAAATAAGGTATGAAAATTAAGAAGGGAATAAAATTAATACAACAAATGATCTCCATTTTTTACAGTAACATTAATAATTATATTTAGGGGTGTAATGTGGCCTTTGTTACACTCAAGAGTTGTAAAACTTGTGTGCTTAGCAGACCTGTGTTGCTGGTGCATGTTTACTGCTATCTGTGCTTGTGGAGTCTAGGCCAAACCTCCAAGGATGTTATCAGGAATGTTAACCAGCTTTAGTCTGGAATGAGCAGACATGTCCTGGGTGGTTCAGTTTGCCAGCAAAGCTCACTGAGCTTATATTTACTCCAAGACTTGTATTTCACTCTGCAGCTTGGAATATCACAGCAAAGCTGAGAGCAGTAAAGCAGAATAGAAATAAATAACTGCAGACCATGGAACTGAGTTGTCAGCCAGACCTTAAAGTCAAGAGACTAAGTGAGATTTCAGCATGACTCAGGGGTTTGCTGTGAACATGCTGGGTTCCGGAGAGGACACCACGAGCCACTCCAACCAATTGTTTAGGACAGTCAAAGGTTTGCAGTGAATAAACAGGGCTGATCCCTTCTCTCCCACACACTCTTGTGTACAAACACCTTCCACTGACATGGACTCACAGCAGCCTCCCTGACAAGAGCTCTCCTGGCAGGGGCTGCCACCTTCTCTGTACTTGTAGAGGCAGGGGAAGCCCATCTGCCCACACAGGGCTTTGGGGACAGAGCCCACTGCCTGCTGCTGCTCCAGGGAAGACTTGTTTGTGGTACTGAATCCTAAAAGAACATCACTGCCTGGTTGTGGTAGGGAGTTCACACATAGCTGGAGCACTCAGCCTCTGTCCTCCTCTCAAGATCTGGAATTTCCTCGCCTTTTTTTATATTCACTTCTTTGCAGTCAGTAGAGGGAAAGGAAACAACCCACACTGCTACACAGAAGGCAAAGCAAGCTCGTTTTGGCAAAGGGAAGTAACACTCACCAAGTACTTCACTAATTACTTGCTCAATAACTGTTATCCAAGACTTAAGAGAAGGCACATTACAACCCTAAAAATAGTCTGCAGCACTGCTCAGCCTTGGAAAGCCCTAGACAGTGTCAGGGCAGTCAAGGATTTACTCAAAACTCTCAAAGAAACTACCAGTCCTTGAGTGTATCGTAAGAGGTACTCTGAAGAGTGAGGGAATGGAAAAAAAAAAAAGAACCAAAAAGGAAGAAAAGCATTGTTATGCAGCAGTAGAGAACCCAGAAGTAAATTAAGTTTTCAAAATCATTTATATTTACATCAGTATCTGAAAAAAAAAAATCAAGAACTTTCACTATTAGAGCAATAGACTCAGCCCCAGACTGAGAAGAAGCAGGAATTCAGAGCCTTCTAGCAGGAAACCTTAAGGCTGTTTATAGGGTGGGGCTGCCAAACTCTACAGGGACTTCTTCCAGCCTGACAGAATCCTTGCTTTGGATAATTTAAAAAGGTATAAAAAAAGGTTATTGCTACTCTGCCAAGAACACAGGACAATCTACAGGAAAGAAAGAAAGTGCATTCCAAGTCTTTTCTCAAAAACCCACAAGCTTATCAGCCACCACAGGCTACAGACACCCAAGTATCAAAGGTGTACAGACAAGATTCTCTAACAATCCTTCCCTCATTCTAGCTCTTCTTCCTGCAGCAATTCCTTTCCTTCCCTGTAAAGGCACTTTCTATATTCTATATCCTTATGCAGGGAAACACTTCCAGTTTTCCATCCCAACAAACAGAACAGTCCCACAAATACACAACATTCAGAAGGAATTTTAATTAACAAAATGGTCCAGGAAAGGGAAGGGAGAACCCAAAAAAACCAGGCCATTGCATGTGAAAGGTTGCATGTCAGTCACTAGGTATGCCTGCAAGCCCATGCACAGGAAACCATTTGGACCTTTGTCAGTGCAGAACTAGTCTCAGCTTCCAGAACCACTTCTCTACTCCTTCCTTATATAGGCTAAATATTATATACATATATAAAAAAAATACAAACTTGAGTTTGTTATAAAGTGGCTTCTCTCTCTCTCTCTCCCCCTCCTATGCTTGCTTGGCACATGAATGCATGCAAAGCTAAGTAGGCTCTGAGGGCTGCACAAACAGCAGGTTTTGGCAACAAAAAAAACCACAGCTAAAATAGATAAGCAAGATTAAAAGCCACTGAATTGAAAACCATGTATTTTTCCAATTGTATAGAATTAGAACTACAGCTACGACTTAGAACTGTAAGAGTCTGTCATCCTCTCTCCCAACTCATGTCAAAGTTCATAGCAGCATAACACGAGATTCCTCAAGAAACATCAAGCCAGTGTTCTCTGCTTCAGGAGTGAGTTCACAGGTCCAAGTTTAGTCTGTCCGAAGGATCATGGGGGGATGCTCACTGTCTTCATCCAATCGAAGGGAGTTGGTTTCATCTTCCAGGCAAGCTCCACCCACAGCACCCAGGTCATCCGTATAGGCTGGAGAGAAAGGAACAAGGAATTGGGGAATCAGCAGCAACAAACTAAGGCTTGGATCCAGAGTAAATGAACAGAGCTGAAGTACCAGGCACTACTTGAAATAGTTTCACTGCCACCCTATGTTTGTTTTTATCATGACTCTGTTTCGTCACTGCCTTTCTCCAAGCCAAGAGCACTTCATGATCAAAATTAAACTCCTGTGTGTGTGCAGTGCATACTGAAGCTTTGGGCAGGCTGGTGTTTTCAGTCTCCAGTCATGCAGTGCAGTACAGACATTGGTATGTGCTGACTGTCCTCCCTTTGCAGCGAAGCACTAACCTGAGTGCCAGATGTGGCAAAAGCTCCACTGACTTGGAGAGCTGCAGCATTAACCAAGTCGTCATCCTCTTAACAGAGCAGTGAATCAGGCTAAAAGGTCACTGTTCCCATAAAGGAACAGCAGCAGCATTTATCAACTTTTCATTTAAAAAATTTGAAAAAAGGGAGCAGGGCTATAATTCAGATGCTTTGCACAAGGTCTGGGTGCAGAACTGCCTCAAGAACCATGCGGCAAGTACTGAAACTACCACTACAGCAACCAACCACAACTCAAGACCAAATTCTAGCCAGAAAGCAGCAAAGATAAGGGATCCATCTACAGATCCATCTACTGCACAGCACGAGTGCTCTTTTCCTACTGCTCACCAAGGCTCCACCTCGCACGCGCGGTTACGCAAAGCTCGGTGCAGACGTGGACCAGCTCACGCAGCCATCTAGAAGGAAGCAACAGGCAGAGGTGCTCCCTGCCCCATTCCCAGCCTTCTCCTTACCATGCCTGGTGGGTGAGGAAGGCACATATGTACCTTTAGTCACAGCAGCACTGTACGTCTGCGCTACCAACGGCCGGTCGTGGGATGCAGACTCCAGAATTTCGTTGGCGGGCTCCATGCTGCCATCGAGCCTGCCAGGGAGAGAGGGGTTAGCTGGAGAGGTGATCTGCCTGGGCACAAGACAGCTTGAGCTGGCAGCTACAGGAAAATATTTCATTTGATGTGCAAGAATAACATATGTAGAAAAGCAACAGGAGGAACTTTGTCCCTCTATTCCAGAGGCCTGGCTAGAAAGCACCTGACAAGACTTGGTATTTCTCTGAAGACTCATCAGCATTGTGTTTGCTTCTGACAGCATCAGGACCTAAATCCTAGTAGCTCACTGTAGGAAAAGAAGACTCAAAACAAGACTGCATGATTAAAGAACCTCATTCCAATCAGCAATATCTTCAGCTCTGTCACAAGAGAAGAAGGTGCTTCATACACAGATACTAGAAAGGCCTCCAGAGAAAGTATTAGAGCATTTTAAAGATTAATAACTTAGTAAAGTGTCCCTCTATGAGGCTTCACTTCATCTCTAACCAGAGGTCATGCTTTCAAAAGTTCAGATAAATGTATGATTTTTTACTATAATTGTAGGTTGACCAAAGCTGCAAACCTGAATTATCCTCACAAGTTATTATCTTTAATTCTATGATTGATCAAGTAATTTGCCTGTATTATCCTAGCTTTTCCTGCCAACCCTTATTGAAAAACAGTGCATTGTCCTATTTCTGTAAGTGTTCTACAGTACTATTACAGAACACCAGCTGCCTGGCCTATATGCAAGGAAGTTTAATAAGGACACCAGCAGAGAAAGAACAGGGATAATTTCATAGGCCAGTTTCCCCTCTGTGAAGTCAGAGTAAGATCTTTCTCATGTTTGTAACCACTTCATTTATTGATGAAGAGGGTGGTGTCACACGTTTCAAATTCTTGATTAAGTAACTCCACTCAAAGTGCCAAGAGGAAACAGGAGCACAGAGAGAACAGCGATTGATCCCTCCCTGCACTGGGACAGCATTAAGTTTCTGCTGCTAAAGCGGTGCTTGGTGTAGTGGATACCTGGAAGGAAGGCTCAGAGGGATTCTGAAGTTACTCATTCATGTCAAGAGGTCTGGAAAAAGATTAGTTTGAAGAAATGAGCAGCTCTAAGTAAGACTTTTCCAGAACAGAACTACCTTTGAGAAGAAACAGATTTTGAGAGGAAATCAAATACAGCAGCTCTCAGCTAACGTGGACTTACTTGTGCTGCTTCATTAGTGTGCACTCGCCTCCTTCCTGGGGGTCTAAGTTGTACATGTAGAGATATCCATCAGCAGCTCCCACCAGCAAACGAGGGATCTTCTGGATTCTAGAAAGGTTTAGAGCAGAAGTTATTAAATAACAGATTATTAAATAACATAAGAAAGCATGCTCTCCTCCCTTCCCATGATTTAACGGTTAGACTCTATCTCAGAGGGTTTTTCCAACCTAAATGATTCTATGACTTTAAGGCATTATTTTCCACACTTTTGCTGCTGGACAGGGAATGCTGTTAACAGTTAGAGCACCCAGGAAAGAACTGTGTGTAAAAAATTTACAGCATAACCACATTTTGGGGCTAACAGGATGCCACAGGAATCAAGCAATTGCACATAACTCTGTTAAAGAGATTTCAGAAGTTACCATCCTGTTATCAAGCTTTGTGCAACTACAGAGACAAATATTCTAACGGGAAGGATTTACTTATTTGAGAAATGTTACAAAGCTTAATTATTGCTTAAAGGGTGCTTTGAGATCAGAGGAGTGAGAGTACAAACATGAAGTCAATTTAGCATAAAAACTATAAAACCCCCACAAAATAAGTTTACTACTGCTCAGTTTATTACTTTGGTAGCTGTGCCAAATGGGACCTGCCTTTGAGGAAGACAGCATAAAAGATTAGATTTAGTCCTCAAAATTAACTTTAATGAATGCTACGCTGTTTTAGAGACAAGAATTATATGAACTTGCTTTCAAAGACTTCTTTAATGGTTAGGCTGGATTGCCTAATTTTGGAATTCACTAACAACATACACCATCACTCCCCATAGCACTAATGGAATCAAATGCCATAAAAGCCCATGGCTCTGATCTCAATATTCTTGTTTCAAAATTTAAAGACATCTTTAAACAACACTTAGAAATGGGCTATTCCTATCCAAATATGAAGCCCTTTCCTCCTTCTCTCACAGGACTGAGGTGTTAGCTCTGCCATGTTGCTCTTAAACTGGAATGATCACAGGTGACCCATTGCTCTGCTGCGGATAAAGCTGTGGTTTTTCACAGCGGCAGCCTCTCTCCAGAGCCCAAACAAGCCAGCAGGGTGGGGAGTGCAGGCTCCATTCTGTACTCACGTGGCAAGTGCACAGATGTTTTTGTGCCCACAGAAGGGCAGACGGACTGTAGCAAAGGCTCTACCCTGGTTGAACATCTCTGTCACTTGGGAGGGCAGATAGCTCGTTGAGGCCATCAGCACTTTTCCAAAGTAACCTGTCCAGGTTGTAGGCTCTTCCTGAGGTCTACAAGTCAGAAGAGAAAAGTGACCCACTTTGCCTTCACCTTGGAGAGAAAAGTGTGCAAACACTTGAAAACATTTTATTTTAAAAGATATTAAGCAGCTGTTTCTCTTCAGAAATAACTAACACCCTTGAGAATTCTAACACACTTCATCTCTGCTACAGGAGAAAATGTGTCCTCCAATACCCTCAGCCTGTTATTTAAGCATGTTTGATTGTAAACTGATACTTTCGTATATAAGACTGCATTTTATAACATCCATTATACAAGAGCAGAATCTACTGGAAAGCACCACATTTCAGGATTTTATTAATCTGTTTATCACTAAGCAAATAATTGTTTCCAGTAACTTCCACTGAAATGGAATTAAGACTGTCCTCTCAAATAATAGATAGGAACATTTTACAACCTGGTGCCTTTTAAAGCCCCCTATATGAAGCTGAAAGGCATTGATGAGATAGCTCTTCCCATATGGATGTCAGAGGAGGTGAAACAAATGCAACTGCAAATGTTAAAACTGCTCCACATTCCTCTGTGAAGGATGGCCAAGTTCTCTTTGGCAGAAAAACACCTTTTCTACTCAGTGGGAGAACAGTACACAGCTCAGCTGCAGTTGCTGATTCATAAGTGACTTCTTATGCCCTTTACTTCACAGGAAAGTTCAAAAGAAGTCTGTCCACACTTTTGAGAACTCATTCTGTTGAGTATAGTCAACTTTTAAGCCTTTTCCTTGAAGAATCTAAGGCACCTTTGAAACCTACTTTTCTTTCACAGTCTCAAGTTTGAAGATATGCACCGTCTCCGTGTTACTGGATGCAGACAGAAACATGCCATCCATGCTGAAAGCCAATGAACAGATGCTCACACACCTGGGAAAAAAGAAAAAAGAGAAGAAAAACAAGGAAGTCAAACTATTTGGCCTAGTTAAGAAGATTTCTAAAGTCACCACTACTTTGCAAGTAAGAAAAAAATCCCTTCGATAATAAGCATTCTGAATTCTCTGATAATTTCTTGAAGCTATTCAAGCATAAGATCAATGATGTTCAGCTCTGATGTTTACCAAGTATGGGATCAATTAGTAACAATCTGAATTCAGCCTTACTGTACATAAAGTACAGAGTTACTGCTACCACAAACCACAGCACCATTTCACAATGGCTATCAACGGCCACAGCATTAGAAGGATTTAGAAGAGAGTAAGAATATTAGATGTACTGCCTCCAATTGCCATAAGAATACAATATATCCTACAAAAGGTGACCCACTTTAAGCAAGCGCCCACACCAATAAATTTTTAAAAGGCAAGAGGGAGTACAATTCTGACAGGATTGATTTGTAGAATAGTCAAGTCCAAAGGAATGAAATTGGAAAACATTCAAGCTGAAACTGTTATAAACATACATGCAGGGATGAATGAAGATGAAAACAGGCAAAAAAATCAGGATGCCAGCTCAATTGCTGAACATACTGGAAATCAACCATAAGGAAAGAGCATCAGGTAATTAAACCAGGTCGACCTTACCTCTTCACTCCCCTTCGGAATTCAAAGAGTTTCTGTCCCTCTGGAATGGAAAACACTCTTATTACTGTCCCCTGCAAAGAAAAAAAAAAAACCAAACACCATAATTTTTAATTTCAAGTTCATTCATTGTGTACTAACTCTAGTGAGCAGAGTACAACTAGAAGCAGCAAACCACTTTGTTGTTAACTCATTGCTGTGATGCAGCCCAGATACTACATGAAGTATTCATGGAGCTTGTTTGTAGGATGTGTTTGAAGAGTACAGAAACAAGAGGTGAGAGCTACTAATGCAGAGAACAAGCTGTGCATCAAAACCAGCCCTTCTTATCATATTTGATCATGAAAACGAGCACACTAGACAAGTACCACAAGTGCAGTCACTTGGATGTCTTTGTGCCTTTATCGCATGCAATCAGTTATACCTTTATAGTCTAAGCTTATTACTCAAAGAGCAGAGGCTTCAGACTCTCTAATCAACACATATTACATGAACAATTTGTCATCACATGCCAAAGACTAGCGAGGCACTTCCTCTATTTGGATTTTAACTGTCTTGTTTTCATTAGGAAGACAGCATCAAAACAAGACAACTAATTTCTAATAACTATCTTGCACTAAAGGGAGAAACACTCAGAGGACTTCCCTAATTGCAGCCAGATTAAAATGTTTTATTTAAATAACCTTATTATCCAACATTTCACAGCATGGAAATTGTGTCAAATATCATTAACAGATCTTAACTTAGACTTCCCATTTTAACTGTAAGCCTTCTTTTCTGGCACTTGCACCTGAAACTTAAAATACTTAATGACAAATTTGATTTTTATCACTGTTGGCAAGGCAATCAAAAGCTCCCTTACCTTTTCTGAGGCTGTGGCAAGTTTAGTACCACTTGCATCAAATGCCAAAGCAGCCAAGGGACTATCATGAGCTGGGATCATATTGGCAGCCCTCTGGAGTGAATCAATAAAATAGAACCTTAGAACAGTACAAGTTAAAAGCTACATGTGACTGCATATTTAAGCACATTCAAGGCAAATACAGGTCTTACTTTCTGGAGAAGATCTTCAATTTTTTTTTCAGTAACTAAGTACATAAAATTATCACTAAAGCATATACATAGAGAGTACAAGCAGCAGGAAGACAACCTAAATAGAAATCACTTGGTTCCACCCATTTGCCCAATTCTACTCAATCAAATCTAGTATTAAAACTTGTATTTTCTTTGCTGACATTCTGTGAAGCAAGAGATGCTGCAAACTGTTGCACAGAAACCCAAGTGTCCAGTAATTCCTTTCTGAGCAAGTTAAGTAATTTGCAAAATCTTGAGAGGTGGAAACAGCATTCAAAGATTCTTACCAGATTGATGGTGTCAAAGACTTGTACTTCTCCAATAGTTGCACTTCCTGGATAGGCCAGGTAGCAATTATCATTGTTTATTGATAAAGCACACAATCCTACAAGGGATGCAGAAACAGGATTAGAAACAGACAAATTCCAAGACTTATGCAGTAAAACTTCCTGATTCTGTGCCTGAGTGTCACAAAAATAAGTCAAATTATCAAAAGAACTAGAAACAAAGATAAGTAATCTCAGAGTCAACCTGCAATATATTCAACTACTTAGTGTAAGTTTAATATAAAACAGAAAGGGAAGAATACCAACAGAGTTACAGTAACTGATTAAACGGTACAACTTTCCATGTCTGCCACGATTCCTGAAGCATTAACCTGACAAAGTCTTTAACTATACCAAGCACTGTCAAAATCCAGTTCTTATCTCTCCTGGCTTTTTCTAACATTTCAACACATTCACTCCAGGAGACCAAAATACTGGGAAGATGCAGTTTAGGGCAGAGTCTGCTACTTGTTCTCAGCTGGATCAAACATGTAGGCTTTCAGACAACACTCATATTTTGTTACTGAATTTGAAAGCAGAATTAACAACAAACACCACAGTTCCCTGCAGGGAACCTCATACACTGACACAGAAAGCACTCTCCAGAGTTCTGCTGACTCTACCATCACATTTACCTGCAGGATTGGGAGGTGTCTCCCTGATTGTATGTAATACCTTCATGTCTCGTATGTTGTGTATATAAAGAGACTCTTCCAGACATACTATCAGCCTCTAGAAAAAGGAAAGAGGACAAAATGGTGATGTGGAAATGGAGTTCATGTGGATTTATCAATCCTGAAAAAATTCTATCCCAAAGTGCAGCAGGTACCTTCCAGCAGAGAAGAAGCTGTACCTACCTGATGGGGACAAGTAAGAGTTTGACAAAAGATACACAAGATCCAGCTCTTGACACAAACACTGCACATGGTCACTTGAACTTATCACTGCACTCCACTCCCCTCAACCTCATCAGAGCAAATTGAAGACATTTCCATTACTAGTTTAAGTTAGCAAGCCAGAAACCTTCACTTAATTCTTATTCTGTACCAATTTGCATGTGGAAATAATGGAAATTACTTTCTGCTTTTGCTAAACAGAGAAAACAAACATGACTTTTAAACCATTCATAAAGCCTATAACTTATCCATAATCATTTATGAATGGCCTCTTTTTAAAAAAAAGTCTAAGTTTTTGATCATCTCATTTACTTTGTAGACTACATGTGGATGACTAACTAGACATTACTCATTTTACACTAACTCCCTGTGCCAGAAACCAAATTACCCACTCTTTCTCTCATGACTTGACAGGAAACCCCTCCTCCTACACTCATTTTTTGGGGGCAAAGACAGACATTAAGATTTTTCTTCTTCAGATGCCATTCTCTCTAGTTTGAATGAACCGGCCAAAGACAGAGAAGTCTGTATTTGCTGAAGAACCTACCAATGATTTAGTCAAACAGCAAACTATGCTTCCAGCTACTTAAAAAATTCACAAGTTATGTGACAGTTTTTTAGATTTTATTTTTTGAGAAGAATTCAGCAAACAGCATGTACAACAATAACAATCTAATAGATAACTTTAAATTTTGGCCTGAAGAGAAAATGTTAGTCTTACAGACTTTTACATTTAGAATGAAAGGATGATTCACATTGGAAGGGACCTCAGGAGGTCTCTAGTCCAACCTCCTACTGAAAGCACGCCCTGCTTACTCAGGGTATTTCCCCAAGTAAATACATAAACATAGAACCAAAAATACTTAACCAAACCCAAGTAGTGAGACGCCATACAGAAGCCAGTCTTGGAAAAGTGCTACTAAATTTTACATAGCAATTCTGTCACTAAAGGAAGAGACATCAATCAGCAGAGGAAGTGCCAGAAGAAGATCCACAACCCCTTCCCCACATTTCCACCCAGGTAAATCCACTACTCACCTGTCTGTTGAGCTTGACAGCCAAGATGGTGTTGGAGTAACTGTAGTTGCAAATCTCTGTCCCCTTCTTAAAGTGACAAACTTTCAGCTTACGTGGAGCTTTAAGGCTAACTAT
The DNA here is from genome assembly GCA_013398615.1 of Brachypodius melanocephalos. Lineage (NCBI taxonomy): Eukaryota > Metazoa > Chordata > Aves > Passeriformes > Pycnonotidae > Brachypodius > Brachypodius melanocephalos. The sequence goes on from VZSR01003816.1 coordinate 5,623,852, forward strand.
GGCCACCAGACTACTGGAGAAGAGCCTCTCCACAATGCACACATCTTCTGTGTCAGCTGAGGAATCACAGGAACCAAGGAAAAATACAGAGGGAGATTTCAGGGAAGAAGAAGGATGCACATCAATGGGAAATACTGTCTAAGAAAATCACAGATTCAGTCTATTTAAAAATACAGTTTAACGCCACAAACATTCTGCCATGACAGCTCAGAGTCAAGGTGGGACACAGGACAGGCTTTTCATGCAGAAGATCTACACAGTGAGTGCTGATTTCCAAAGATTTCCTCCCCACTCCCCAAGGTGTCACACAAGTTTGTTTCAGAACAGTGTCTACTCCCCACACCCAGAATCCAAGAGAAAAAAAATCCCAAAGCTACAAAACCCAGAAAATTGTCCAACTCCAGAATTTTACAATCTTCTTTTACCTCTGCAAAAATCTAAAAAAGCAAACGTATTTTGGGCTTTTTTTGTGCATGTGTTTGGGTTTTGTTTTTAAAGCTGGATTAAGCATGAAATGGTTTCTGATGACCCAAACCCTTGGCACTTCCATTTACCTCTCCATGAAGAAAGAAACGCTACAGTACTGAGAGAAGCTGGTGAAACTCATTTGCCACAAGACTGCTGCAGCCACCAATCAGCATTTCCACACACACCATTTTTGACCTGACACGCCCTAAGAGCAACTTGTGCAGGAATCACTGGTGCCCAGCATTCATGCAGAGCCACAAAACATCAGATTTGCCAAGTGTTTCTACTATGGGAGCACCAAAACCGAAGGAGGAATGCAAATCCCTACGTGAGGAGAGAGCAGGGAAGTCCAAGATCTCTGGCAAAGAGGCACTTTCAGAGCATTTGATCATAGCACAGCATTGGACCGTGGTGCCAGCAGACCAAGTCCCACCACCAGTTATCCTGGCATCTCCCTCCCCTCTCTAAAACCCCAGGAACACAGTGGACAGAGTTTTCAGGGCAGTGAGAAGCTGGAGAGAGTTTTACCATGCTCTGCAGCTCTTTCACAGCCACTGGCTATACCTGCCCTTTCATTACAGAACCCAATCAAGACAAGTGACTCGAGCCTTTGGCCTTGATCCATCAAAACAAATTTTTCAGGAGTCAGCTTCTGGATTAGCTCAATGCTTAACACATTCCAAACCATAAAACTGCCAGTAAAAAAAAAAAAAAAAAAAAACAACAAAAAAACCCCAAACCAACAAACCCACAAAAAAAACTAACCCAAAAGAGCTTGTTTCTGAAAGCTTCTGTTTTGGCCAAGAGAAACATTAAGTAATTAATTTCCACTGTTCCCATCAGCAGCGACAGAAATTCCACGAAAAAAGTTCTGTTGAACATTCTCAGTATATGACACTGCCATCAGTGTGGGACACAACTGCTTTTAAAGTGCTTTTTCTGGGCAGTTATTTCAAGAAAACGAACACAACATATTTAATGTCCTACATTTTTTGAGAGAAACAGCCTACTTATGAAAAAGGAGCAGGTTTACATTCTGCATTTTCAGTATTCCATGCTACATAACTGACTTTTATCTACATCTTGCATTTAATATGGTACTTTTCAGAGAAGACATAACAGCTCACAGAGGCTTTGAAAATTCAATTTTCTCATGCAACAGGGATAATGCATTTTTGTAATTACTTCGTTTTCAAAGAATTGTTCTCCATTTTTCTGATACTAGACAAAACACATGAAAAAGAAATACAAGAATCTGCTTCAATAAATGTACGCAGAGACTTTGAAATGCAGAGGTCAGTGCTCCCTGAATCAGAGTAGTTACATAAAAGACTCTCAAATATTTCACAGGATGGGTTATCAGCTTTCCATCTAAGCCTGGAGTCCTTCAAAATGATGACATCCTTTTACAAGAGTCAGAAGACCAGCACACAGAGACCCAAAATCTGACTGCTCCCAGCTCCAGGGCGAGCCCAGCTTCTGTCCCCATCCAGGGACAAGTGCTCAGACACAGCTTCTGGGATCTGTCACCCTCCCAGGCAGGCAGGAGAACTGGTATTTCAAAAGAGGAACAGCAGCAGAGATTCATATGGAAAAAGTGTTGTCCTATGCTGCACTGATGGGAAGGGTGGGCAGCAGGGAAGGCACACAGAGAAGAGCACTACCAACAACTAAGCCACGAGACAGATGAAAAAATTTTCAATAAGCAAAATGCCTCAAAGGTATTGATAATCCTTCAGTCTCAGCATAAAAAGATTATAATACAGACAGTTATCGCTAGAGAAAGGCTTTGTGATGGGCATTTAATTAAATTCACTTTAAAAATACAGGATGCACCTCTGCTCCTTTGTCTTCCTTTAACAGGAAGAAGAGATAAAATCTCTTCACAGCTGCCAACTAATTTATGCTTCCCAACAGCAACTATTCAAGAGGGTACCAGGCTATACTGCCCATCCTATGTTCAGCTGACCTGAATTAATCATATGTTTAGCAGCACTAAAGCCCTATAGCAATGCTGTTACTCAGGTTTGGATTTTTTTCTATTAGTATTATCTCCTTTACAGTACACAACTGAGCATTGCCAGAAACTCAGATTCAAAACAGAGTAAGAACAAAAAGAACTGCAAAACAAATTAAGCACCAGCAGCGAGGGGAGAACAAGCAAACACATAACAAGATTAGTTTCATAAACACAAGCGTGTAGCATCACAGACAAGAGCTGGTTAGAGCCAGCTAGATTATGATCAGCTGTGCCTTTATTCCATTTTTAATCCAAGAACATGAAGCATGGTAGAAGCATTCATTAAGCCTTAAAGCACCCTCCAATCTAAAGCTTGTTTTTACAGTGGGATCAACTGCACAGGGAGTCAGGAGATTTGCAGTCACAGGAGAAGTCAGCGATGGGAGCAGCCAAATCTCCCACCTTTTTTTGTACTTCACTCAAACACAAGATAGCTGAGGCATATTCTCCAGTTTAGTTTAAACACCTACGTAAGAGTTGGCAAATCGATTTTCCAGAAGAGATGGAGCGGTCCTTAACTGTGCTCACTCAACACAAGAGGTGTTTAGATGCACTTTAAATTGGGAAGTGGGAGGCACTGCGTCTGGGAGGCCTCCAGACACTTTTCCTAGAGGAAAGGAGGTACCCAAAGCACAGAAAGCCCTCCACCCTCATATCAAGTTTTAACAGGCATGGTTTCAAGCCCAAGACTGAAAATTATTTGATGCATACAAAGAAAATTAAGGCATCTCAATATTTCGATCTGCTTTGAGCCAAGCCTGGCTTCCACAGGCCAAACCATTGGATTTTTTGTAGTGAGAGGACAAAGAGTAATGGGTTCAAACTCATAGAGGGAAATTCAGGTTTGGTATATGTTAGAAATTCTTCCCTGGGAGGGTGCTCAGGCCCTGGCACAGGTTGTCCAGAGAAGCTGTGGCTGCCCCTGGATCCCTGGAAGTGTCCAAGGCCAGGTTGGATGGGGCTTGGAGCAACGTGGGATAGGGAAACCAGATGATCTGTAAGATCCTTTCCAACTCAAAACATCCTACTAGAAGTTACCTCATATTCTGTGCTCAGCTTTCACAGACTTAACACTTGGAAAACTTAAAATATCAAAGAGTTTAAGTCAAGACAAGCATCCCAGAACAGTCTGAAGACAAGACTGGAATCAGCAGGTCAAAATTCCAGTTCCAGCTGCTTTTATCAGATTATTGCAAGACGTTGAACAAGGCACTTTATCCAACCTGTAGTTTTTCTCTCAAGGACTACCAGGAAGATTTCAGTGTCTTGTGTAACAGGGAATCATCTTCACTGAGTCTCCTGGGGTGACACCAGGCCAGATACTGTAAGTGCCTGACATGCTGCAGAGGTCAGGTACATAAACTCCACGGCAGAAAATGGAATCCAAGCCACTGATTAACCAGTACAACCAGACCATGACTCAAATAGGAAGATGTAGCTACAACACAACTTAACCCAACCACAGGTGCCCAATTTGAACCTCACAATTACTTCTCTCCATTGACTGTGTACAGAAGCAGGCTGTCATCACAGGTAATGGGTGATCTGAATCACACCTCATTTCCAAACATAACGTGCCACAGGGTCAGGTCATTTTGGAATGGAATCTGAGGACAGCTCTGTCATGGGATCCCACTAAAAATGCTGACATCACAGCAATTGGTACCACCTGCTCACATGGAGCTCACAAGAAAGCAAGGATACTCATGCATAGCATTGATAGTTGACTTACTAACATCTCAAAAAAGGGAAGTCTATGAACTGGGAGAACAGGGGATACCACTTCTCCCCCAGGCCTCGCTCCACCTCAGATCCTACTCAACTGTGATCACTTCTGAGAAGTTATGGGAATCTGAGTTATTCACCCTTTTGGATGAGCAAGCCTGCAGCCATCATATGAAAGAATAATTTTCTAACAGAAAATATTAGGATAAAAAAATATAATTAAGGCTTTGTTTTCTTATTTGATAAAGGTATATTAGTGCTTCCATGCCCCAACAGTCAGTATAAAGACCCAAAAGACACACTCTCACATGAGTAAAGTATTATTTTTATGTCCAGCTGCTATGTAACCTGGATGGACATAAAATTAGAAAAGTAGAGTTCTCATAGCTACTACCAAATTTCACACCATACCAGCAAAATTTACATACAAAACATTGATTCATAGTTTTACCCTGCCTGCAATTACTGTTTTGTATTTGTGTGATATTTACATCTAAGGTCTTTTATGCCAATTTCAAACAACCTGTGAAAAAGTGAAACATTTCTTATTCTTCCCACATTAAGCCAACTGAGGGGATTTAAAAAAAATTAAAAAAATATACTCACTGCATTCATAGATCTGCTCTAATTTGTCCACAGAAGAAAGAGAGAAGAATTTGTAGCCTGATTTACTGCCAACTGCAAGGGACCTGCAAAAGAAACAAGCCAGTCAGGAACATGAGCTCCAAGAGCTGTGATTACCCTTGGACAGATTCTTACCCAGTTCTAAACCTCCAGCTGAGTTAGCTCAGTAAGGAAAGTGATAAAAAGTTTGTCCAAAAAAGCCATAACAGACACAGACAGCTTCCTCAATTCTGATTAGACCAAACAGCTTCAGAATTAGAGAATTTGAGTGTGGAATTCTGCTTCACATTTACAAAATGAGAGTTCACAGCCTAAAGTAAACCTGCTGCCCAGTTCTCACTGGTGATTTCTTCACACAGGCTAAAAGCTTTAGTGTGGAGGGAAGATGATGACTTGAATGATGTAATGCAAACCAATTACATCATTGCCTCATCATTAGAGGTGACCTCCAAGACCTTTCAAACTGGGCTGTCTGGGGATTTCTGTTCTTTACAGTGTAACCGTCCCTGAGCATCCCAAAAGAGTTTTCATATTAAAAAAAAAAAAGTAATTAAAGACTGCCAACTCTAATTTTCTCTGGCTTTATGTGATGATGTTCTTAGCATCTCCATTGTTAGGTCTCAGTCTTACAAATACTCACACTGAATCTTTGATCAGAGGCACCCTCTACAAAGTGCCAATCACTGATGTTAAACAGATTGAACAATAGCAGAACATTAAAAAACTAAAAACCTTTCTTTCCTCCATTACTCAATTTTCACACTTAGCTCACAGACCATTTAATTGCTTTTTCAGCCAGAGTCAAAGGCAGGTCTTAAATTTTAAGCTAGAAAAACCTTTAGCCTGTCTTGCAGGTCTTTACACATCAAGGCAGCAGACAATGGTTCATTCTTGCTTCCCCTCCCCATTTGGAGGATGATTTTATGCCACAGATAAAGAAAATGAACAGTCAATACAGTTTTACAGAAGTGCATTAGTATGCTGGTAGTTCATATATTTCTTACTGCCAAGAGACATGGAGAGAAAATTCCAATAAAATACATTTCGATACCCTTAATTGTGGCAAGTCATTCAACACAGGGCTCCAATCCAACCCTGCCAGTCAGCCAGCCAGCCAAAAATGCCTTTCTGAACTCAGCAAGATGATTATCTACAGTTCAGATGCACAAACAATCAATGCTGCATTTGGAATACAATGAAGATTCCTAGATTTCATGTTCTTTCTGTATTTCCCACTCATGGTTCCAATGTGAATCTTTTTTAAATTTCAGCATGCCCAGAAGATTAAAAATTGCTCCTCATATAGCTCACTCTCTGAAATTAAGCTACAAAAATCAACTTCTGCAGGATGGTATGCCCTTCTCTTCTAGATGAAAATACAACTGGCACAATCTGGTTAAGAAATTATATTTGAGAAGGTTTAAACCTTCAAATTAAAATATGAACCATGCAAGCAAGAGATTCAATTCCACAGATTCAATAACCAAGATATTAAAAATGCATATTAGGCTTAAAGATACAGAAGCAATCATAAAACAAAATTTTGTTGCTGCTCCTCTAAGTCACCCTAGAAGTACTGAATTTAATTTTCCTTCAGACAAAATCAGTATGTTCAGCAGTCTCCATCTGATTAATCACCAAAGATGCTTCAGTGGTTTTGCTCAACTACTTTTGTACAACTCAACAAAAACTCACATTATGTAAAAAAAACCCCCTGAAACTCTAATTCTGTAAACAAAGCAATGAGTCAGCTTTTCTTATATCATCTACTGCTTTCCTTAAAAGAAAGTTTAGCAAAGAATGACATTAAAACTGTCGCTTTGCAAAGGTAAACAAACACTCCACAGAGTTAAAAATAAATGGAGTCACAGGACTCCTCGCAATACAAATGATCCACAAAAGACACAGGATGATTTCCTCACAAAGAACCCCCAGAGAACAGCAGCTATTTGTATTACTAGGCAGAACTGATTCCTGATCTGTACTTACAGCTTTAAATACAGAATACTGCTGAATCACTGTTTTACTGACACGATCACTGAGATCAGTAAGGAAGCCCATTTTTCTTGTCCTACGACTACACCTCATTCAAATGAGCTGTGGACAATGGCAAACAAGAATTGTGTACAGAATAAAAATCATTAGACTGAGTAGAACCCAAAATGCAGAAGCACAGAATGGACCTTTCCATCCACGACAACTGCTTTTTGTTATTTATTTCAGGACCGAGGTGATGAAGTCACAAATTATTTGTTTACACAGAGCAGTTCAAGTTTTTAAACCCATTTCAGTGTACAAGTGTAACTGGAAAATAACCCTTTTTTCTTCTGTAACAGCTTGGAGGGTTTGCTTTGTTGGTTTGGTAATGTACTCTTAAATTACTTCTTATGAAACCACTGGAAAAAGGCTTTTTATATGTAATAAGAACCCACTAGGCTGAATTATACCAGCATAATCACAGTGATTTAAATCTCCCATCTTCCCCCGCACTGATATTACACTTAAGCCCTTAAGACACCCCACAGCCATTTAAATGGCCAAATCCACAAAACAAGGACCTAGCCAAAATTACCTCACCTATGAAAAAATGTGCAAGCATATGGGGAAGAAATATGATCAATAAGCCATGTAGCTCTTGCTCAGACAGACAGTGGCCAACAAGAAGCTGCTGTGCTTTATCAGAAGCTCCTTTTACAGTGTAGGTGTTATGCTTTATAATCACTGATTTTCAGAAGCTGATGAGACTGAAATTGAAAATAAAATAAATATTGTCTGAAATGGCTCTATTTTTTCTTCTAACATTACGTTATGCACATGTGGGTTTTTAGCTCTATTATGTGTAGCCTCTATTACACACTTTACACTGTCGACTCTGAGCTATTTCATCACAAAGGTTGTCTCCTCAGTACAAAATCATCAATACAGCCATGACTTATGGAACTGTGTTTATCCACCTTTTTGTAGAGGTAATGCTGCAGACTGATCCAAGACTACATAAATCTTGACAGTATTTTCAAGAGTGACTGCCATAAATAATTAAAACCATCCTCATCAAGCAAACAGTGCTAGGAGATTTCACACACTCATTGGAAGATGCTGACACTCGCTCTAAGTGCACTCACCTAAAGTGGGAAATCAGCTGCTTCAATCTCTCTGGCTCTTTAGGAACAAGTTTTTTCAGCTGGGTTAGAATCCTAAGGTTTTCTTTTGTTTCTTTAATATACATATAGAAGGAAGAAAACCAGTTTTTCCCTTTCCATATCACAGAGGACCTTAACTATTAATCAGAAATATTTTACAATAATCAGAAAGTTCCTAACAAGGGCAGCTCTCTCAAAGATTAAATCAATTGCAGCTGCAGCATAAACATGAGTCTAAAAGTCATTACTACTTTAAATAACTGGTTAATTAAGCCTACTTTCATTATGATACAGTCTCATTATACTAATGTTCCATCTCATTTCAAAACCAATGTAAATTTCCACAGACGAAACATTTTGGCTTATGATGAAGAGGGAAAAAATAATAATAATAAAAGAAAAATCAATGTAGACATAAGAATTGCTAAGGAATTACTAAGGAAACATACTTTGCTTTATTTCCCCCTCCAAAGCACCTGCCGTAACATCTCATGAACATATCTTAATATCAAAGGTCATTATTTTGGAAAAGAGATACAGAACTTCATACATTCAATGTTTTTGTCAGCAACATTCTGACAACCCACAGGAGATTCTCCCATTATTCTTGTATTAAAATAAAACCCACAAACTTAAATCTGCTACAGCAAAAGGAGACCACGCCTGCTCATCACTTAACACCCAGGCTGGGACAACAGAAATCCATAATCCAAGTAAATATCACTATTCTTGGGCCAAATCCCCATCCAAATGGTCACACACTGAGGAACAGTTCCTCTGAGCAGCCCCCCTCAGCTGCTGTGCCCTCTGCAACACCAGCAAGAAACACAACATACGGTTGTCTCTCTCAGCTATCCTCCCTGAGTGTAGGAGCTACCGGACCGCTCTGTCCTTCCTTTTTTTGGTCTGTGTTTAGCTTTAAAGTCTCCTTGGAATAGAGAGCTCTCCTGTCCTCAAGGATCACGGGTGAAGGACACCTGAACCTAGGAGAAATAAAGGCAGAGGAGTGAATACTCAGCACCTAACCCTTGTTCCTCCCACCACAAGCAGTTCACTACAGAGATCCAAACATCATCAACTAAGGGAATGAGAATACAGCTTCTGGGACACAAAGCATGCCAGATGTATGTAGAGACATTTGTTCACAGCAGCATTTGTTCACAATGTAGAATGAAATGGATTTATTCGGGAAATAAAGGGTAGAATCAAATTAGAAAGAAGAAATATATGGACTGATCCACGTCATGTGTAACTCCACATAAATGAAAGCAGAGCCTGAAGAAATCCTTGCCAATAAGGCACACAACAATGTTTTCCTCAGAAGTTCAAACACAAGGTTTCCTCTTCCCTTTTCATCAGGAATCTGTTTTCAAAACTGCAGTGACTAAAACGCTGTCACATAACTACTTATTTAAAAAAAAAAGACTAAAAGTTCTGTTGTAGTCTGCCACTCAAATTATTTCACAAGCAGGCTGTTTGGTGGGGTTATTTTTTGTGGGTGGAGGAAGTGGGTGCGTATTCGTAAATTGAATCTGAATTTGTAAGTACTTCCAAAGAATACCTGTGCAATAGTTTAAATATTGAAAGTTTTACCTATTATATAGATACATCCAAGCTTTGGGATCTTGGAAGTTATGCTTTACTTAAAAAGTGGCGAACTTCTATTCCATTAGTATTTCCCTTACGAGATTTAAAGCTTCTACGAGTTTGTGAGGTGTTTAATTTTTCATAAACGTATCTGTGCTCAGTTTTAGCACTTCTCCCAGAAGTGATACAAACTGCACTCGGTTTTTTCTTCCCAAGCATCCATTGTTAAAGATTCACAGGTGTAAAACCTACCTAGCACCAAGGCCACCCACAAGCTTCCACTGCCTGGTTTTGCTGGGACACCTGAATTCCGATGGGTTGCTCCACTTTGATGTGCAAGCTGGAGCTTCTGCCTCTCAATCAGGGAATGCCAGTCGTGCCAAGTTGTGCAATGACTGATTCACTGGGGAAAAGGGCTAGGTCCAAAACAAGCACACTGACATCTCCTGAAAATACCCTTCTCTGTGTTTTTACTTAATGAAAACATTATATCAAAGAGAAGCCACAAACCAACCGCTTCTGCTGCATTATAGGTGAAGCGTTTTCAGGCAGAGTTCCAGTCCCAGCCAGTAATTCAAAACTCTCATGTATGTAAAGCTTAGGGCAATGTGGGATAAACAGGCAAGACAACATTTGCAATAATGCAGATACTATTCCAAGAGACAATGTCACTACACACAGCACCCATGAATGAGTATCAGCCAAGTCTGGGAAAACCAAGTGACCAAAAGCAGGATAGAGGAAATCTGCTTCAGCCACCAGGGATTGCAACTGTCAGGAAAAAGCAACAGCAACTTCTATTGATGACAATATTTTTTAACTAACAGCAATCCAATTTCCCAAGACAGAGCCACCATGAAGCTCATCTTCCTACAGGAGAGAATAACTAATCACCAAATCTTCATAGAACCAACGAAAAGTTAGCTTGATACTTATTTTCAGCAGTAACAAGCCCCATCTTCTCCTAACACAAGGAACTGGCTCAGCTGTGCAGGTAAGCAAGACACAGTTAAGCCTGAGTGGAACTAGCACCTTGTTAGGGTGAAGGTAAAAGTTTCAAATGTAGTAACAACAATGAGCCAATGTCATTTATTTTCCAGTTTTGTCTGTCAGCAATTTTCCTAATTACTGAAACACCTTAAAGTATGATGTGAGCTCTACTGACTGGGCAGACATAAACAAAGCTTGTCTTTCATATACTGCTGAAAGAACATACATTTGTTTACCTTGCCTGTCTGGAGAAGGGCTCCAGTTACCTGTAAAAGTTGAAAACAGGTGAGCTTTCTGAGGCCCAGCATGAGAAAGTGTCAGTCATTCCTAGTAAGTTCTTTTCAGCTCTTCTCACCTGGTAAACTCCTAGATATATAGGATATATGTGATCTCCTAGATATACAGAACAGTACACTATAAACCCAGAGAGCTGCCTCCTTGTTTCTCTACTCAAACAAAAAACTAGGAGAGACCATGGGTGGGAAATAGAAGAAAAATGGAATAAACTTTTGTTTAAAGAACGTATACAACCACTAAATTCTACTCAGGTTAGGAACTTGAATGCAACTTGGTTGTTTGGGCCACTTACCACATGAGACAAGTGTTTCACTGAGAAGCTGCTCACAAAGGCATCTGCAAGACTGGTTTTATACTTACTACTTTTCTTGGGGAGTTTTATTTAAGGCACTGTTAGTAAGAAGAGATTATTCCACATTATCAAACACCTCATTTATCTCGAATTAAGTGGCCTTTAAAATTAATCTTGGAATTCTGAGACAAAAGTATGAACAGGAACCTTTTGATATTCCTGTCATTTCTGCATCAGCTACCTGAATTCACAAATACTCAAAAATGACACAAAAGCCCTAGTAACCCAAAACTTGGAATTGCAAAGATCTAATGGCTAGGTCTTCCTCACATAAAAGATACATCACCAGAATTCTCATCAGCTAATCTCGAGGTGATTTCTATATCAAATGTATTCTTTTAAAAATCATTTATTGACACAATGTATATTAGAATAACAAATACAAAAAGAACCCCAAACCAGCTATCGAATAACTTTTTTTTTGTTATTTAGAAAAACAAAATGGGAAAAGTAGTGCAGCAGCACACCCAACTGAGGAATAAAATCATTAGCCAGGTGTCCCTTTTCTCTCCATATAAAGTTATAAAGGAAACACCTTTACACTCCTTGAAGAAAGATTTCAAGGTGTATAAGCCAAAACCCACCTAGGTAAGTTTATGCTGTATTGGGTGTCTTTTTATTTCTGTCTTGGTTTTGTTTCAAGTCTACCTGCAACTCTTGTTCAAATTAAGTGTGTTTTTTTTGGTCTCAATCCAGTGATCTTTAGGTACATAAAGGTCTCCACAAAGCTAAGGTGCAACTGAAAATGCAGAGGTGCCACACTGGAGAACAGAGTTGAACTTCAAAAACTTATATAATGACCTTTATAAACTGCAGAAGAAAGGTGACAAATCCACTAGTTATTATGACTTGGGTTTTTTCCAGTAATAGGTTTAAAAAAACCCGAATGATAGCTGAGCAAAACTTGGACATGTTTTATATAGACAAAGTGAGCTCTATATGGCACTCACTGAAAAAATGTGAAAAGCAGTTGCAAAAGTCTCTGGCTTGAATCAATATATGGATAATGATTTACTTACGCAGAGCACTACTGCTCCCCCCCATCACTTATCACAACTTATTTACTGCCAGAGTCTCTTGTCTCAAACCTATCCAGCTCCAATTGCTCATCTCTTCACCCCCAACAAAACCTACAAAAGCAGAGACTCTCCTGCTGTGATGTAACACTGCTTGGCAGTCACCAGAAATAACCTTCTCACCTTCACAACTCCCATATGCTACAGGACGTGCTGAGAGCAGGCACAGATCTCCCTCGTGAGGGCAAGATATTGTTGCTTGCAAAAAAGAACAAGCTGTTAAAAAAACAAACCCTCCACCACACACGTGGGCTACACTTTGTGATGCCAACCTGAGATCATTTCCTCTTACTCACTTCCTAAAACCAAACTCCTTTCTTGAGTACAAGTTCCCGTGGTTCTTACTCCCCAGTTTAATCTCTCAGGTATTTAAGTCGGTCAAATCATTCTTTAAATGATCTTCAGTGCTCCAATCCCAACTAATAGGGGGTTCCTAAATTAAAAATACTGCTTCATAATACCCCATATAAAAACTAATATGCACTAATTGATCTAAATATGCTGCAATGATGAAGTAATTTGTGAGACGTGCAGCTTGAACCATCTGAAGCTCAAGGAAGTGCAGTTTCAAGGATCAGAGAAAGGCCTCAATTCAAAATCAAAACCGAAAGCAGCATGGGCTCCTAAAACACCTTCAAGCCAAAGTCTCAGTGCTTCAACATAACAGGTGACAATAAAACAGTTGTATGAAAAGACAGCCGTGAGGAACTTTTGGATGAACTCTTTGCACGCTCTGGAAGACTTGGGGCTTCATGTCAGGCCCTGCCAGGGCTGAACATCAGCAAGGGGCAGCAGAAAGGAGCCCTCCTTCAGTTCCCTTCCCCAAGGAACAGCCAGCGATGCCCCCCAAGCAGCGAAGTTCCCCAGGGCAGCGACCTGGGGGAAGGAGAGGGCACCAGGCTGCCACAGCCCAGAGCTGCGTGCCCCGCGGGAGGAGCGGCCTGTCCCCGCGGCTCCCCAGAGAAGCCGGAGGGCACAGGGGGCACAGGGGGCAGCTCCCAGCCCTCCTCCTTGCGGGGGACCCCGGCCCCGCTCCGGCCCCGAGGCCCCGGGAAGAGGCGGCTCCAGCGGCGCTCCCCGCCATGCGAAGGGGCGGCACCGTGGAGACCCCACCGCGCCCCCCACCGCGGCCAGGCCTGCTCAGAGCCCCCCGGGCCGCTGCCCCCTCCCCGGCCGGCGCCCCCTCAGCCCGCTCCCCTCAGCCACCCTTACGTGTTGTCCTGGTTGAAGTTGGCGAAGAGCAGATGGCCGCTGCCGGCGTCGCCGCTCTGCCCGGCCAAGTTCATGGCGGGACGGCCCTCGCCACCCCCGTCCGGCGGGGGGAGGACGAGGAAACACCTCCGGAAGGCTACACCCCTCAGCCGCGGCCACCCCGACCCCGCCGCATCCCCGCCGGGCCCTTGTTTACGCGGCGGGCGGCGGAGCGGCCCCCGCGCCTGCGCCCTCCCGCCCCTCCCGGCCGCCGTACGGCCACCGCGCCTGCGCGCGCGCGGCGGCGCCGAGCCGAACGTGTCCCGAAGCTAAGCAGGGCCCGCAGCGGCCGGCCGTGGATGGGAGACTCGGGACACGACCGGTGATCCCCGGCTGGCCCAGGCGCGTCCCCGATGTCCCCAAGCTGAGCGCGGCCACCACGGTCCTGTCACGGTGCCCACGCGGTCACACCCCGCGCTGCTCCCGCCTGCCCGTGCCTGTGCAGTTCCGCTTGGTGCCACGGGATGTCCCCGAGGCTCAGCGGATGAGCGTGCGGGGCCTCCGGACTTGGGAAAAAGGGGGAAAAAAGTCGGCGGTGTTCAGCCTGGAGAAGAGAAAATCGCCTGGAGACGTCAGAGTAGCCTTCAGCATGTTGGTCAGGATTTGTAGGAATAGGACAAGGAGTAATGGGTTCACATTGAAAAGAGAAATAGACACGCAGAAAGAATTCTTTCCTGTGATGGTGTGAGACACTGGAACAGGTTGCAGCAGCCCTGGCAGTGTCCAGAGTCGGGCTGAATTGGGCACCCTGGTCTAGTGAATAACACGAATTGCTGGGGGTAAAAAAGCAACAAAAAACCCGAAAACAAACAAACAAAACTCCAAAACAAATAAGTAAATTAAAAAACCTCAAAACAAACAAACAAACCCCAACCAACCAACCAACCAAAAAAACAAACAAACAAAACCCCCAAAAACCAGAAGATCAAAAAACCCCAAATGACCACCACCAAAAAACCCAACCTACACGGAACTGATGAAGTGATTTCTGAAAATGGGATCAAAATCAAGGGATTAGTACAGAGAAGGGTAAATCTCACAAATATGAGCCACCAGGTGTTGGGTTTGTGCCTCTGTTGGGTTTGTGTCCTGTAGCTCTTCCTACCCATCCAAAGCTTCTTCTCTCCTGGGAGACTTTCCCTCCTGATGGCGGATTTAAATCTCAAATTGTCTCTTTTTATACCTGTTGGCTCTGGCAGTTTCATGTGCAGGAAAAAACGCCCCTCCCTGGGGAAATGGGGTCACAGAATGTGCTGCCAGGAGAGCCCAAAGCTGCCATCCCTGCAGAGGTGTGGATATTCACACTGTTCACTGCTGGGATCCCTTCATCAGGGGACAGAGGTCTGGGAATCCAGCAGAGAATCACAGAATATCCTGAGATGGACACACACACAAGGATCAGAGTCCAGCTCCTGGCTCTGCACAGGCACCCCAACAATCCCATCCTGTGCCTGACAGCGTTGTCCAAACGCTCCTGGAGCTCTGGCAGCCTTGGGGCTGTGCCCGTTCCCTGGGGAGTCTGTTCAGTGCCTGACCGCCCTCTGGGGGAAGAATTTTTTCCAAACTAAACTTCCCCAGACAGCTCCAGCTGTTCCCTCGGGTCCTGTCACAGGTCACCAGTGAGAAGAGATCGAGATGAAGGAAGAAAACATCCCCGGGCTTCATGAGCCATTCCTCATCTAAAGGAAAATTCTGCAAAACCTCCCCAGGTTAGGTGACATGAAAAAACCCGACTGTACCCAGGGTACCCCAGAATATTGGAATTTCTCCTTAACACCCTTACAATTACTCAGATCTTTGCGAGGTGGGGAGAGCACCAGGGATGGGAGAGGAAAGAAAAACAAGCTGGGCTTGCGGGCAGAGTAGAGGAGGAGAGCTGCTGTGCAGGGAGGGGATACATCCCAGTGGGGGTACAGGTGGTGTGAGCGTGGACATCCCCACACCTCACCTTGGAGCAGCCCCTGGCTGCCTGTGCTTCTCTGTCTGCCAGGTTTGGAGGTATTGCTGGGGCTGGAGCCATTCCCCAGCACGATGCTCGAGGCATTGGTTGCCATAACAACTGGATTCAGGCTTCAAAAATAGTAACTTATTTTTCATTCAATTTGCCTTTTGCCCTCTGAGATGGATCTATTTTGGGATGGATTGTTTGCTTCAGGTGTCTCTTGCCAGCACCCTCAGCTGTGGGCTTTGGGGATGGGGGTTATTTTGTTAAATGTGATTCATTGTCCTTTCTTCCTCCTCTCCTCTTCAGGCCCAGAGAACAGGTACAGCAGGGCACAAGAATCATGACATAGGCTCTGCCAGACCTCATCATCTGGGGAAGGAATTTGGCAAAAAAAAAAAAAAAAAAATCCCAGCTAAGTAGCAGAGCGTGGGAGAGGTTTTCAGAGATGATCTCACTCTGCATCTCAGCTTGGACCTGCCACTCTCAGCCAGAGCTTGGCTGTCCCAGATATCCTACTGAAAATGGGGTTTATTTTGTTGCCCCCGCACCTCCTGGATCCTGCTGCCATCAGCCTGGTCCCCACTGGTGTCTCCCATCCACAATGGGAATCGTGCAGGAAGGCTGAACCTGCTGCTGGCTCCTGGGGCGCCTCTTGTGTGCCCTAGGGACACCCCACAACACAGCTGCACTTGCAGCATCCCCTGAGGGATTGAGCTGCTTTTGGAAGGGGTTGAGAGGGTGCCAGGATTAAATCATGCCTTAAATTAAGGGATTCCTTCCTTTTTTGGCTTTTGGAAGACCTGTATGTGCTCGATTCCCCATGGGAATGGCCATAGGAGCTCAACCCTTCTCATCAGGATGTCCTCAGCTGTTCCACCTTCAGCATTTCCACAGCTTCAGCAAGGAGAGGAGGTGTTGGGGTGACCAAGACTCTGCTCCTCCAGTTGTTGCTGACCTCTCCTTTCTTGTCCCTTAGCTGCTGACCTGAGGGTGCCTGCGGTCCCTGGCACAGCGAGGGAAAGGGTGACACCCATCTGCCCCCAGACAAGCCCCCATCACCTTTTGTGTCCCCTCTCTGAGCTGCCCAACCTCAGATGTACCTGGGGATGCCACTGCCTGTAGGAGCCTACTTGAGCGATGTAGAGGAGGGAGGGGTGAAGGCTTTAGGATGGAGATGGGCTGATTTTGGGGCCCTTAATCCTTGCCTTGCTGTCGTGCTGCTTTGTCCCCCTTCCCCCGAGCAGGGAGAGATGCTGGGGTGCTGGAGCTGTGCCCCCACCCAGGGGCACCACGCAGCGACGGGCATGGGGCAGAGCCACTCACCCCGGCCAGGGCCTCTGGAAAATAATGGGAGGGAAAAAAATCATTAAAACCAAATAAATAGCAGCAAAGCCAAACAAACCAGCTCCTTAGGGATGGCGCTGCCCCGGGGGAGGGCTGAGATGCCTCGGGGACCCTCGGGGGGGTCCCTGCCGTGGGCAGCGGGGCCGGGGGGAGCGGGTGGGTACCGGGGGAAGCGGCCCCACTGCCGGCACTCGGCGCTCTCCCCCTCCCCGATGCTTTAATCACATTTTCAATTCAAATCTGCTGCTATTTGATCCCCCGGGGGTGGCAGCGGGGAGGGTGGGGGGATATTTTTAGCTCTGCTTAAAGCTGCCGGGGGGCGGAGGGAGATCGCGCAGGTTGCTGTGGCCGGGAAGAGTTGGAAGGGATTCCCCCCCCGACCCCCCCCTTTCCTTTCTTTCCTCCTCCCCCTCCTCCTCCTCGTTGCACATCTGAGGGCGGCAGCGGGGCTGGCTCCCCCCTGCCGGAGGTCGCCTTTGTTTTCCCCGTGTCGCTTCTCCCGAGCAGCCGAGGGGGCGGGAGGGGGCCGGGGCCGGGCTGGGCTGTGCCGGGCTGGGCTGGGCTGTGCCGGGCTGGGCTGGGCTGGGCTGGGCTGGACCGGCCGCCGCTTCTCCTCTCCGGCCGCCGGAGCTCGCCGAGTTGGTGCCGTTCCCCCGGGCGGCACTTTCCCCCCGGGCCGGGGCTGAGCAGCCGCCGCCCCCCGGGACCCCCATGGCACCGCCGCGATGTTCGCGTCCCGGCTCCTGGATTTCCAGAAGACGCGCTACGCCAGGTAAATCCATCCATGCGGCGGTCCCCGACCCCCGGACAGCCCCAACCCTTCCCTGGGCTCGGCTCCGCTGGGATGGAGCCCGAAATGGTCTTCGAAAGCTGCTGAGTGCCTCAAAGCATGGGGCAAGTGCGGACTGAGCTTTCTGCTACCTGCTTTTCTACATCCCTGAAGGATTCTCAGCATCCTTGGGTGCCTTCGCTGTCTTTCGCTGGGTTTAACTTCACCGCGGCTCTCCTGCTGCCGGGAGAGCCCTTCCCTCTGCCTTCCCGAGGGGACAGACCCTAGAGCTGGCTCCCAACCTCCCATGGAGGGACCGGCGTGTCCGGGGTCCCGCTGCACCCAGGTGAAACCCACCCCGGGGTGGCTCTCCCAGCCTGGACCCGCAGGCTCAACAGGGTTCCCATGGGATGCACCGCTGGTGGATCCTTCTCTCCCTTCCATGAAATCCCCAGGGAGGTTTTCCAGCAGCAGCCGGGACTAGTTCCAAAAGCTCAGGTGTAGCAGGAAACCTCACGGTGTTACCTGTGCGGGGAGAAACCTGAGGATTGCTGGGCACAGGTCAGAGGGCGCTTGGCCACACGCGCGGCCGCGGGATCAGATGTGGCCTTTAGGAGGGAGCTGGCAGGTGACACGGGGACAACGCCTGCCCGCAGCCCTCTGCTCCCCGGGATGAGTCAGATGGCACCGGGTGGGGCACAGATGGGGACCAGGGGGCTGCTGGGGGTGCTCAGCTTTGCACCGAGGACAGGCTTTACTCCCTGGGACTCTGGTGGGGATGTTTTTCTGTCTGCGTAGGGTCCCACAGGCTGGCACAGCTCCTGGGAGCACTGAGCTCTGTGCTGCCACTTCCAGACTCCCAGTGGTCCTGGTAGGGGCAGATACCAGAGAAAAACTTGTGTGAAAAGACGTGGTGATGGCGTTTCTCACCTGCTCCGGGCAGGATGGTCCCTGAAGGATGTTTGTCTGGGCTGGGGAAGGACAGGAGACCATCCTCCAACCCCCTCCAGCTATCAGCTCCCTTCCTTCCAGGTGTCCCATGGAGAAAATCCATGCTTGCGTCTCCAAAACCTGCCTGAAATGTGGCCACTTGCTCAAAGACCTTTTTGATGCTGTAGCTGCCTCCTGATAACGTGGGGGAGAGCCAGGAGGCACCCAGCAGATCTGCACAATGTGCCTGGTACAAAACCTTCTGAAAATGGAGAATTCAAGATTTTTTCCCTGCCAGTTGCCATGCAAAGGCCAGAGCTGGGGGAAATGGAGCTGAGCAAAGCTCTGTACCCTCCAGAGCAGGAGGCAAATCATTCCTTTACCCCACGGCAGGGCTGCAGGGGCTCTTTGGGAACTGGACAGCAGATCAAGGGCTGCTCCACTGGCGTCAGTCTCCCCCAGCAGAACCCATCTGCCAGCCTGTTGCTTGATTTATCCTGAATCAGCCTGCTCCAGCCTTGTGGTGGTCCCTTCTGGAGACAGCTTGTTAAATGGGATGAGGCGTTTCGGAGAGCCTTGCAGGGATGGTGCCCACACGTGGGGCATGGGGAGGGTGGGATCCACAGGGAATCCTCCAGCTCTCACTGTGTGCCAGGGCTGGATGGGGAGCAGCATGGAGATGGATGCTCCCTTCCCAAGAAAGTCACCAGCACGTGATGCTAACCCAGGGCTTCCTGTATCATCGCAGAGATCCTCTTAGCCCAGTGCTCAAAAATAACAGTGGGATAATCCCTGTCCCCCCCTCACTCCATGCACACCAGCTCTGCTCTCCGTGGAAATGCTCTGCTGGGGCATATCCCAGAAGAAACCCTAAAGCTGCTTCTTCCTTTGTGCCAGGGGTGCTCTTTCAGCTGACCCCGAGGTGGGAATTGGGGCAAGCAGGGGACACATGGTGGCACATGTCCCTCAAGGCAGCAGAAACATCTCAAATCCTGTGCTCAGTTTTCACTTACAGGAAAGATGTTGGGGTGCTGGAGCAGGTCCAGAGAAGGATAATGGAGCACATGTGTGATAAGGAGGAGCTGTGGGGGGCTCAGCCTGGAGAAAAGGAGGCTTGGGGGGACCTTCTCACTGACCACGAGTCCCTGACAGGAGGGTGCAGCCAGGTGGGGGTCAGGCTGTGCTCCCAGGGAACAAGGGACGGGATAAGACAAAATGGGCTCAAGCTGCACCAGGGGAAGTTTAGATTGGATATTAGGAAAGAGTAAAGCAGGCTACCTAGGGGAGTTGCTGAACCACCATCCCTGGAAGTTTTCAAAAACATGGATTTGGCACCTGGGGATGTGGTTTAGGGGTGAACAGGGCAGGGCTGGGCTGATGGTCGAGCTCTATCTTAGACTTCTTGTCCAACCTTAACAATTCTATGATTCCATCTTGCAACATCTTTTCAGAGAACGTGGCCTTGCTTATGGTGTTCCTCGAAAAAAAACAAAAAAAATATCAAAGTTTTCCTTGTGGTGGAAAAGCCTGGAACAGGCTTCATTTTTCACGTCATTTTATCTAATTTTGAGCGAGGACCAAGAAGGGAGGAACTTGGCCATTGATACACCCACCAAAAGGAATAAATAAAACACAGTGTGGTGATGAAAGACCTGTTGTGTGAGAACAAAGAGATGAAAAGCAGTGATCAATGTGGGAACGTTCCGTGAACTGCCAGGAGAAAATTCAGGGCTGGAGGGACCCTAGATTGTCTCCAAATCCCTCCTGGCTGTGATTTGGGGATGCAGAGCTGGAGCAGAGGGGAAGGCAGCAAAGGGAGGGGCTGTCACCGTGGTGGCAGCAGGGTGCAAGGCAGTGCCATTTGAACACGCTGTAGTTATAAATGAGAAACTCGGGGGTTTCTGCTCTGCTGTGGGGCCCAGGAGGCTTTTCCATCTCTGACACCGTGGGGAAATGGAGTTTCAAAGCACAGTTGCTGCAAGGCTTTCCCTGTCAGTCA
Organism: Brachypodius melanocephalos; assembly: GCA_013398615.1. Classification (NCBI taxonomy): domain Eukaryota; kingdom Metazoa; phylum Chordata; class Aves; order Passeriformes; family Pycnonotidae; genus Brachypodius; species Brachypodius melanocephalos. The sequence continues at coordinate 5,644,369 of VZSR01003816.1, forward strand.
CAGCCTGCACCCTGAGAAGAAATATCCATCTCCTGCCCAGGTTTAACCACGACACCAGCACAGCACAAAGTGCCAGCAGATGTGATTCCTCCTGCTTTATCCACCCACCAGGGGGTTTTTCCTCCACTCCCCCTCCACTCTTCCTCCCAGCTCACCAAAGCGGTGCTGGGTCCCTCCCAGACCAGCAAATCAGACCAGGCTGCATCTTTATCACTGGGCTCATTGGTCGGGTTACACTGACCTGGTAACCAAACCCTCCTTGCACCTCACCACCAGCTTTGACCCCGTTTTGGCCCAGTTTTAACTCAAACGTGGTCTGATCCTTCCTGCCCACGTAGCTGAGTATCTCCCTGTGGGGACACTGAATGCTTCCCAGACTTTGGCCATCCAGAGCTGTAATTGGAAGGAAACATGATTAATCAGGGAGCTGCTGTATCCGGCCAGCTTCAGCATCTCTGGAGCAGCAGTGGAGAGGGCTTTGCTGGGAGCTGCAGGGCACTGAATCAATCATCCTCACAAACTGATAGCAGCTCCTTTGGTTTGTTTGTGAAAAAGGCTCTAAATCTTACCGTGTTTGCTTGGCTTGCCCTGCATGGGGTAACACAAAGAGGAGCAGATGGGGAAATGCACATTAATGTCTCAGCCCAGGAGCAGGGGCCTCTGGGGGGTCTCTGTGGGTGCATAGTCCAGGCTTGTCCTCACCTCCCTGTGCAGGCATTGCCACCTCCTCACCAGCATGAGGGGATGGATGTCTGAACTCTACACTTGCTCAAACCCAAATCCTCTAAATTTGGGGAAAGGCAGCTGGGAAGACCTTCCTTGTTTCTCCCTGCACCTGTAATTATTGAGCAAGGAGACATTCATCAGCTATTCCAGCATCTCTGGCCAAGAGAGGAAGAGGAGAACCAGCAGGAATAGGAGGAATGGGAAATGTTGGGGTGCTCAGAATCCAAACGCAAGGAAACCAATGCCAGCCTGGACAGAGCAACCACATTGGGAAGACCTGTTCCCCATTGCTTTGCCACAAAAACATGAGCAGCCCTTGTCTGCTCCCACACACTCCAAAATGCTTTCCAAGAGCTCTGCTTCCCCCACAGCCCACGTGGGATGAAGCAGTGAGAAGGGAAATGCTTTCAGTGTTGATACCACAGCCTGAAGCTCCTCAAGAGGCAGGGGCTGTTCACCTTGCAAGCACCAGCCCCATCAAGACCTGAACAGACAGACCCCCCTGATGCAAAAGGCACTGCCCCAAAATGCCTGGGAAAACCAGGATCAGCTGATGTTACCAAGCAATTCCATGCTGGTTGCTTTGTGGAGCCAAGTTGACTCAGACCCCCTCTTAAAATGGCACCAGTAGGAGTTACCTCATGTAGCTCAGGCTGCATAATTGGAGCCAGGTATTCAGGACAGGCTCAGGTGGGGACCACCACACTGAAGGTGTGCATAAGGGGGCAAAGCAAGCCTCATGCCTTGTGCTTTTGGCGCAAGGATGGTCTCTTGGCTGCCTGGGAAACACATGATCTTTCCCCTCCTTCAGCTGGTGTTGGATATCAGCCTGATGTGATTCTTTGGCACAGTTTGCTGTGTCCAGCTTCACGAGGTAGCAGCCAACACAACCCATGGGAAATTCAAGCCACTGCCCAGCACGGCGGGTCAGTGACTGTGAGAAATGGGGCTCTGCCAGGACCGGTCCTGGCCTCCCCTCCCCTCCTCCTCCCTTCCCACACCCCCAGCTCCACAAAGCCATGCCAAGTACAACTCCCAAAGAAAGGGAGGGAAAAGAGCACAACTTCTTCCAGTCCTTCACTCCTGAGGAGTGCCTGGCTGCAGCTGCACCAGGAGTTTTGTTGAGTCGCCAGAGATGCTGCTGCCAGGGGATGGATGCTCAGGGCTGGCTCTGAGAAAGGCAGAGGAGATGTGGCCAAACACACTGATCAGGTCTCTCCAGGTGTGACAAACTCAACATTTTCATGCAGTGGGAGTCGGGGGCCTGATGGGCTCTCTGTGGTAGCACTGCCACCTCTCATGATAACACGACACCACAGGTGTCATATTCCTGCTGGATGAGTCAGATACCACTGCCTTGAGCCGAGCAGTGCTGACCTTCAGGAGAATTTGGAGTCAACTCTGCTCCTGCTCGAGTTTACAGCCCAGGTTTGCTGCTGCTGAGGAAAGGATTTTATGCAGGAAGAGATCATCAGGTCAGGGCAAGGAGTTGCCTCCTCTGGCTGGCACAGCAGTATTAGACACAGCCCTGCTCTCTCTTGTAATACTAATGGAAATCTTACTATCTGCATGCTTGGCTGGTGAAATACATGATTTTCCTTCTGTGCCTTCGCTGTCCAGAAGCATTTGCTGAATAATTTACAGATATGATTTGTACTTGAGCAGCATCTGGGAATCCCAAATGAGAGCCTGGCTGTGTCTCTCAGGCTATGATGTGGGGAGATTTTATGAACTTGGGACATGGTCACCTGCTCATGTATTTCACAGTCACAGCCCAGATTAGAGGCTGGGAAAGCTCCAGCCCTCAAACTATCCAAATCTTCTGCCAGCAGGCACAGGATCCAGTGGTCACACTCACTCCTGCCCACCTTGGGCTATTGCACTTAAACAGGCAGAGCCAGCTCAGGATTTACCCCACTAACTCCTTCCTCAAGGCAAGGCAGCAAGGAACATGCCCAATGACTTTCCAAACAAGAAATTAATGAAAAATAGAGGATTTGCAGTTCTGGAAACAGTCCTTCCAACATTCACGAAACACCTGGGACATCAGAGTCATTTTGTGACTAATCAGCTGTTGTTGGATGTCTCATGAGTACCAAATGAAACAAGAACTCCCAGCTCAGAAAGTAATTTGGGAAACACTCACCAATCCCATCTGTTGTGAATAAACAAACAGCTCTGCTGTGGTTGCAGGGTCATGAATTGCCTTGGAAGTGTTAGAGGTACCATCCACATAGAGAGCTGGGGAGAAAAATAAATATCCCTGCCCACAGGATGGGAATGTGGACAGTTAGCACCACATTGGGAATTACTGCTGAGTTTCCACCACCAACCAAGCCCTGCTGGGTGCATGTGGGCTCTTGTGGGTGCAGAAGTGGTCAATGCCTGCATCCAGCCTCGCTTGGAGCCTCCCTGCTAGGATGAGGAGCTAGACAGGAATTGTGTATAACCTTGGTATGTTCAGGGGAAGAGCAGCAAATTCCCTCCTGCACCCTCTGAGGCAGCAGGATGTGTCAGGGGGTTGCCTCCTCTGTCCCTTCTCAGGGGACATCTGTGCCTGTGGCTCAGAGCCAGGTACAGCACGGACCTGGCTGAGCACAGGGTCCTTGGCTGGGAGCATCTCAAAGTCAGCAGCAGCACTGGCTCATTGTTCCTCAGGGCCTGCAGGTTGGGGAGTGCCAGGGGATGGTTCCCAGCCAGCCCAGGGTGCTGGGAATGAGCACAACTGGGATGGGAGGAATGAGGTGACGGATGACAATCTGATCTGCTGCCTGTTGTGACTCAGTTTGTGGAAGCAAGGCTTGCACCAGGGGAATCTGGGTGGGTTACTCCAGAAATCTGGTGATCTGCTAATTTACCCATGAGAAAGGTAGGGAAATGCTGGCTTAGATATAAACCCTTCCATTTCCTGCTCCCTACCCAAGCTGCCAGCTCCTTGTGCTAGGCAGTGTGACAAAAGAAAACATTGACTTGTCCTGCTCCATCAGCCCTCCTGCCCCTCTTCCATGGGATGGGCTGGAATCCCAAGAGGGGCCCATGGACGGTCCTACCCCATCTCTCCTGGCCCCAGGAGCTGACCCCCAAGCTCTCAGCAGGCAGAGCTTGGCTCTGCAGAGCAGGAGAGCCATATGTGTGCGTGGGAGCATGCAGGCACTGAGGAACAGTGAGGCTGCAGCTCCCAGCAGGTGCCACACAGCCACACATGCCCATGTGGGTGGCTCTGCAGATGGCAGTGCCCAGCAGTGGCAGCCTTGCCATTCCTGCTCCCCAGTGGCAAAGGTTCCCATGCCAATGGGTAGGAAGGAAAAGCAGGATTTCACAAGTGCTCCTGGGCTGGATAAAGTCTGGGGGATCTCCTGGGCTCATGGTGGGCCATGGGTGTTTCCTCGTGGTCTTTCTGAACCCTGTGAGTGTCTGCTGTACATAAACTGCAGCCAGGCTCCATGCCAGCACACACAACTCCCCAGGACTGAGCTAATTACAAACCACAGAGGAGCTCAAGGGATTGAAGCCTCTTACCAGGGATGCAGCTGGAGCATTACCAGATTCCAGATCAGAGGCAGAGCACTTGCCAAAGCCTCAGCTTACGGGGATGCCACCACAGCAGGTCCCACGTGAGCACGAGCCCCAGGACCAAGCCCTGACATCTGTGCTGGGTGTGCAGCCTCGAGGCTGTCAGAGCAAACCCAGGCCATGCATTGAAGAGTCAGAGGCCAGTCTGCCCTGCAGGGACACATCTGCTCCGCCACTGACACCTCAGGCATCACAACACTTGTTCTGCCAAGGGGCAGCCCCAGCAGGACTTACCACCACTGCTGATCAACATCCACCGAATTCTTCCTCAAGCCTTCCTCTCTGACCACCACCAGGATCTTCCTCTGTTACTTTAAAAGCAACTGTGTCATCCAGTCACAAGAGGAAGGAGAAATCATCTCCCTTTGCAGGCAGATCCCAAGAACAGCCCAGTAAGGAGCACAGCTTGGAAAAGCCCCAGCTCCTTGGGCAGGAGGGGTGGATGCGCAGCAAACCCGTCTCCACAGGCTTTAGGCCAACTCCTGAGCAAGCCCAGCCCTTTTCTAAGCAGGTGAAACCTGGAGAGGTGAGCTGCTCTGGGGGAGATTTGTATCACCTGGGATAACCTTGGACGTGCTGAGTGCTCCTTTGTCCCCGTGGCACCCTGCCCACAGTGCACAGACACACAGACACATGCACAGCCTGATTGATGGCAGGGCTGGGGAGGGCAGGTGTTGGAACAGCTCTTTCCAAGGGCAGAAACCCAGCTCACACCTCCCCATCCACATCTGAGGGGTGTTTTTGCACCCTCCTCACGTTATCCACACACCGGCTTTGCCTAAAGGGTGTCAAAATTATTATCCTCACTTGGAGAGAAGGGAAAGGGGAGTAAGAGGGACGTGAAGAGATGGGGCAGAGGCAAACCAGGGCAGAGCTAAACCCCATTTAAACCCCATCTGTCCCAAATTGCAGCCTGGCTTGTGTCTCTTTCGGGGCCGTTCCTCTCATGTGTGCAGGGCACAGCTTTCCTGCAAGTGTCCCATGGCTCTGCTTGTCTGAGTGTGGCGACCATGGAGGGACTGATTCAGGTTCTCTTGGTGCCCTTGGGAGAGCTCAGATGGTCCCACGTGAGCCCTCCTGAGGAATAATGTAACTACATCCCTTTCTTACCTTCCTCCCACTCCAGCAAAGCAAGAGCCAGGCAGATCTGCATGATTTTTGAGGCTGGGATTTCGTTCTTGGATAAAAGTCTTTTAAAAACTCAGTAAAAACCCCTAAAGCTATATTAAAAAAAAAAAGAGCCCCAACCCAAGAGAGTGGGAGAAAGAGCAGGAGAAAGGAGCAGGCCTGGGAAGCCAGCTCTGCTCTGTGCCCTGGTGCCCAGGGACAAGAGGCTCTTTGTTTCCCTGGCCAGAGCCTGCTGTACTGGCCCTTTTCAGGCTCCCTCCCTGGGAAAGGGGCCAGGGGGAAGCAGGCACAAGCAGGGCAGGCAAAAACCTTGGGGATGCTGTGAATAACCCCTGGTCAGACCCTCAGCAGCCCCCCCTCTTCCTACAGGCAGTTGTAGGGAGTCTGCCAGGAACAGCAACGGGAGGAGAAGGTGCCCGGGAACCCTTTGGCTCCCTGCTTCCCACACGCCATCCCTGGAAATGAACGTGCTCCTGTTCCTGCTCTGCAGGACTCTTTGAGCTTCTCTGTGTCTTTTGGACTTTGCCATCCTGAAGCACCTGCTGAACTGCACTGGAGCACCCAGTGGTGTGTAAACACCTGCTCGTGCCTTGCTGGACACAAGAATCACAAATGCTCTTTCCAAGCGTATCCATCTGTCTGTCCAGGCTGGAGCTGTGGTTTGAGGCTGGTTCTGCACACTGTCTGCAGGCTGGGAATGCTGCAGGGCTCCCTGTGCCCTGCCCTACATCCATGCCAGCGTGCACAGGGATGACACAAGGTGGTCCATAAAATCCCTGGAGAGTAGAGGAAGAAATGGCCTCTGCACCCCTGGGGAATAAGGTGCAGCCAGGGACTTATCTCGCCAGGAGATGTGCAAACACCAGCTGCTCCCATTTCTACAGAGCACAGAGGACCACAGAAATATGCCAAATTAGCCCCAAAACACAAGGCAGGTCCCAAAAGTGGGGCTCAGGCTGGCCCAGCACTGTGCAGCCAGGTCCCACATCCGTGATGCTCCATTTCCCACCATCCACAGGATGATGCTCACTAGAAAGCAGGGCAGGAAAATAACAGCAATCTCTCCCCAGGTCAAAAAAAAAAAAAAAGGTTCCTCCTCAAGGCTGTTGTCCCTCTGGGAAAAGCAGGAATTTGTGATGTCCCACACCAGCACGGCTCTGGGCTTCAGGAATATAAATGCTCTTCAAGCTCGTTACATGGGGATGGCTTGGGTGGTCCTTCCCTGCTTTTCTACCTCTGTACCAGAGCTAGGGAGGATATTTGCACCCCAGAGACACCTTCCCAAAGGTCTGGGTGCCCCCCAGCCCTGGGGAGGGGGCTGTGGATTTGGTTCCGTGTTGCTGCTCTGAACAGCCCCAGCCAGAGCAGAGGGGAGATGGAGCAAGCTTTGTTAAAATCAATAAATCCAAGGAAAAGGCCTTGAACGTGTTTCCTCAGCAACTGTGACGTCATGTGGACGTCTGGCCTCCCCTTCTTCCCCCCTCCTTGTTATTAAAAGGGAAAATAAAGGGAAGCAGACAGTGGAGGGGAGCTGGGGACAGTCTCCTGGCAACGCTGGGGACATTCTCCTGGCAACGCTGGGGACAGTAACGTCCTGCCAGGGGGACATGGCACAGGCAGCCCTGCCAGGCCTTGTGGCTGGAGTGGCAGGATGAGGGGGGCATCCCTGGTGTCCCTGGGGTTCGGATGACAGCGCTCTGGCCACAGCCATGTCCCCAGGGATGCCCAGCTTCTTCCCAGCCCTGCTGAGCCCCAGTTCACCCCGTGTGACTCCTCGGTGAGCAGAGCACTGGCAGCTTGGCCCCTCCATTCCCCCTCTTAATTCCAGACATTTTTTGGTAATGAGGACCATGAATGCCTTCCCACGGTGCCAGGGTCTGGCAGGAGGCATGGCAGGGGCTGGGGACAGGGCTCCTCTGTGGGTTGTCACTGTCACCTGCTGGGATGCCCCTCACCCTGCTGTGGCCACGCAATTCCCCCCACACCAAATCCTCGTCATTTGAGCCATTTAATCCATCCTGGCTCCGTTTGAACAGGCAGCAGACAGTGGCTCAGGCAGTGGGGCCAAGCAGGCAGGAGGTGGCAGAGGAGCCACACAGGTGGCTTGGGGACAGGGAGAGGGGATTTTCCTGCCTTTCCAAGCATCCCGGACCGAGGCATCCCCTCGTGCCCAGCAGCAAGGTCTTGCCAGCCCCCGAGCCCCTTTGCTGGGCACAACTGAGCTGTGAAACACCACAGATGGTGCTGGAGCTGGGGGCAAACCGGGTCACAGAGCAATTAGCCCAGGTCCTGCCGAGCAGCCCCGCCGGCAGCCTGACCTGAGCCACAGCAGGAAAGGTCTTAAAACCCCTTAAAACCCTGATCCTCAGGAGAGGGAAGGAGCCCTCTCCATCTCCCTGTTTCTCATTCCCTTTCCCAGCCTCCACTGCTGTCTCCTGCCAGAAGAGGGTGGTGAAGGATGTTCCGCTCATTATCCTGGATGCAGATTTAATTTGTTACATACCCAGCAATGGAGTGACACTTTTTTATCGCTGTGTGTTGGTCCAGCAGGGGAAATCGATACATTCCTGTGAATGCCAAGAGCAAGCTGATGCCTCCTAAGACTAAGAGAAACAGAAATAAAGACACAGGTTCCCAAGGGAGGGCAGTAGGCTTTTCCCCCGCAGCAATCTGTGTTGGGATGTGCAGCCCTGGGGGTTGGGGGTAGATGTAGGTGGTACCCAGAAACCAAAGGCATTGTGGGGATACCTTTTTTGGAGCTGGGGATGCTGCTGTGGCATGAAGGTGTCACCCCTGGATGGGTTGGGGTCTCACAAGGCTGCCCACTACCCTATGTTCCCTCTTTGTTGCTGGGGCTCTTCCCACCTGTGCCCACAGCAACTGGCAGAACTGGCTCCTGCCTTCTGCTCTCCAAGCAACAGCAGTGCCCAGGAGCTGCTTCAGCCTGAGCCGTGGCTGGGCAAGACCTGGGGACCTGGCTCCTGGGGACAGCCAGGTGGACACTCTGTGCTCTGGTGTCACTTCTGCAAGGCAGCTGGAGCAAAGCTGAGCCCTGGTAGGGCTGCAGGCTGGGGGTGGCCCTGTGCAGACCCCTCCAGAAGGGTTTTGCTCCATCCCTATCCCCGTGTGTTTGTCTCCCTGCTTCTCGCTGCAGGTTCATGAATCACCGTGTCCCATCCAACTGCAGGTACCAGCCCACGGAATACGAGCACGCAGCCAACTGTGCCACCCACGCTGTGAGTCCCTGTCCCTGGGGGAGGGAGGATGGTGCCCATCTCTCTGGGGATCCACTGAGGAACCTCAAGGGACACCCTAAAATGTCAGCCCCGGACCAATCACTGAGGGCTGTGATGAGCAGATGTGCCCCGTGTGCTCCCGGGGATTGGGATGTTCTCCGTCCCCCTGCCCTGGGAAGTTGATATGCATCTCCCTAGCTTTCACCCACTCTGGCCCCATGTCCCTGGGGAAGCTGGCTGTGGGCTTGGTGGGGCAGAAGCCTTTTCAAATCTCCCTGAAAATGGATTGTTGTACAGCAAGAACTGTGATAGGTGCCCGTGGGGCTGCCTGTGTAGCAGTGGGACAGACCTCTCCCCCTATCAAGGTTTCATTTGGGAGCTGACAGTTCCCACTCTGAGTCCTGGGAGATGACTCAGAGACAGCCATCCTCCTTGTGCCTTCCTCTTCCTCCTCCCTACCTTCTGGACAAACTATTTTGGAGCTGCACCACGCAGGGAGGGACCCTGCCTGCCCCTTTTGGGTGGTAGCTTTGACCAGAAGCTAAAAAAACACCTAAAAGGAAACGTGGAGGCTCTACTGTAGCTGCTCAATGGAAATGCAGAGAGCCAACAGCGGGTTTGCTTCCCCTTCCAGTTCTGGATCCTGCCCAGCATCCTTGGCAGCTCCATCCTCTACATCCTATCTGATGACCAGTGGGAAACCATCTCAGCCTGGATCTATGGCTTTGGCTTGTCCAGCCTCTTCATTGTCTCCACCATCTTCCACACCATCTCCTGGAAGAAGAGGCATCTCAGGTATCATCCCTGATTGCTCAGGGCTTGGGAAGGGGGAGAGGGACCCTGTGCCCCCAGTGCTGTGACCCTTCTGTCCCCTGCAGGACTGTGGAGCACTGCCTACACATGTTTGACAGGATGGTGATCTACTTCTTCATCGCTGCGTCCTACGCTCCCTGGTGAGTTGCTGGTGGCTGGTGGCCTTCACCTGGCCCCACTGAAGGGGAAAAAATCATCCTGATTCCAATAAATAGAGTTCTCCTCTCTGGCTTTTCTTCTTCTCCCTTTCACAAAATCTTCCCATCCCATAGATTTCAACCTCTTGAAGTTACAAGTTGGGAAGACCCTTTGGTGGGACAGCCATGGGGGTGAGGGGGTGAGCCCAGTCCAGGGTGCTGCCCTAGACCCCCCTCACCACAGCCATGGCTCTTGCAGGTTGAACCTGAGGGAGCTGGGCCCCTGGGCCTCCCACATGCGCTGGATCATCTGGATCATGGCATCCATCGGGACTGTCTATGTTTTCTTCTTCCACGAGAGGTGAGTGCCTGCAGCCAGCCCCGAGCGTTGGGTGGGTGAGACCTGGGACACGGAGCAGGGACACAGGGATGTGCTGCCATGAGTGACCCTGGGACACGGAGCAGGGATGTGCTGCCATGAGTGACCCTGGGACATGGAGCCGGGATGCAGGGACATGCTGCCATGAGTGACCCGGGACATGGAGCAGGGATGTGCTGCCACGAGTGACCCCAGGATATGGAGCAGGGACACAGGGATGTGCTGCCATGAGTGACCCGGGACATGGAGCAGGGTCGTGCTGCCATGAGTGGCTTCCTCCACGTGGTGGCACCAAATAAAAAGCCAAAGGCCTCGGACGTCGCCCCGAAATCCCAAGTGGCAGGTCTCAGGCCAGTCCACACCTAAGGACACGGGACCTGCCGTGATGACGCTGCCATCCCTTTCTTTGTAGCACTGCTGTGGAAATTACAAGGGTAAAACTCAACGTCCCTCTGTCCCTGCTCCAAGCTGCCTCTCTGTCTTTCGCAGGTACAAGCTGGTGGAGCTGGTGTGCTACGTTATCATGGGCTTCTTCCCTGCCTTGGTCATCCTCTCCATGGTAAGCCCCTGCTCACGGGAAGCACTTGGGCTCAGCGTGAGGGACAAATCCCAGGAGGGGTTTGAAAACCTGGAACAGTTTGTCTCTGGTGGGTTGGTCCAGTCTCCAGGCTGCCTGAGGGATAAAGCCATCCCTGGTACAATGTGCCTCACCTTGGTTTTGCAGGTGCTTTGGGTGCCCAGATCTCTCTTTTGGGTGCCCAGATCTCTCAGAGGTGCATGTCTCCCAGATCTCTTGCCTGAGCTCTGTTGTTTGGAAATTGTAGGATCACAGAATCATAGAATGGTCTGACCTGGAAGGGACCTTACAGATTATCTAGTCCCATTTCTCCTGGGGCTGCTGGTCCCTGCTGTCTTGCTGGAGAGAAGGGGGTAGCAGAAGGCAGAGAAGTCCAGAGCTGCAGCTGGACAACACTTATGGTCTTGATGGGGTGGAGGGGAGAGGGCAAACTCGGCCTCACTGAGCATTTTGTGCTCCCAGCCCAACAGGGACGGCCTCCTGGAGCTGATGGCTGGTGGGTTCTTCTACTGCCTGGGCATGGTGTTCTTCAAGAGTGACGGCCGCATCCCCTTCGCCCACGCCATCTGGCACCTCTTCGTGGCCACTGGAGCTGGCATCCACTACTATGCCATCTGGAGGTACCTCTACCAGCCCAGAGCACTGGACACCAAAACCTCCCGGTAGAAGCCTTAAGGACATTGTCTGTGCCACCTGGCACGTGGGGACACAGAGGGCAGAGGGGACACAGCCTGCACCCAAACCACCCCCTTGCCCTGTGGACAGCAGCTGTTGGTGCCCTTCCCACACAGACAGGAGGTGGATTTTAAATACTTTTTGGTTCTAACCTTGGGAACTGTTTATTTTTTTAGGCAAAGGTTTCAGAACACAGTGACTGACTGGGCTGTGGGTGACAGGGGAGTGACCACTCTCTGGGAGTTTCACTCACTCACCTGGTCCTGAGCATCCCATAGGACTGGGAACCTTGGCCCCACATGCCCCTGGCTATGACACCTGGGTTTGGCTACTGGAGTCCTTAGTGTGTGCCACTGAGGGGACTGGAGGGGTCAGGATGAGGGGAGAGACCCAGTAGTTGAGAGGGACATGGTGACACCCCTGTGCCACCTGGACTGGCTCCTAAATCGTCCTAAGTGCTGTCAGCATGAACAGCTCCATCCCAAGTCCTCGAGGAGATGGTCCATACTCAACAAGCCTTACAAGAGATTGAAACTTGAATCTCTTCCAGGGCATCCCAGTCCCTGAGCACTGGGAAACCCTTTCTCTAAGCCAATATTGAAGTGCACAACTCAGTACATCCCTGGGATCCCCTATGGACATTTTCTCCCTGGAGTGCTTGGCTTTCCTCTCCAGCCTGGGTGCCAGTGGCAGCCTGAAGCACAGCCCTGTTCCCAGACCCTGCTGCACGTGTGCCTTCAGCAGGGAGCAGAGCTGGGATCCAGCTCCTGGCATCTCCCTGACTGGGGTCAGCCCATCCACTTCAGGGGATTCCCTTTCTCCTCGAGGGAGGGAAGTGAACCTCCTTGGACTGGGATCACAGGGCTAGCTGCCTTCTCTCCTCCCATTTGATGAACCTATTGCTCATCAGATTTAATTCCACTTTTGGAAAGATTTCTGGCACTTCCAGGATTGCTGCAGGGTAGGAATGCATCCACACGAAGCCTGGATGTGAGCTGTGATGCAGAGATCCCAGTGATGCTCAGTTTTTAAATGCCTAACCATGGCCACACAGTGCTAACACATGGAACATCCAGAATGGGAAAACCACACCTGATCCTGCTCCCCAAAGACCCTGGCAGAGCTGCTGGAGCCAGGAGGGTGTGCTGGGCTGTGCCTGCACCTTCCCCATCAGCCCCCCAAAGAATCAATTCCCCATCATCTCTCTTTGGCCTTTGATTCATCACAGCTGCAGCCTCTGGCACGATGTGGCAAGTGAAGGAGATTTATGGCCACCATCCCACACCTCCTGTTTCTCCAGCAGCATTCCAGGGAGCTGAGCAGAGCTTAGGGCCCCCCAGCCTGTGGCACCCCGGGACTGGCTCTCCAGGGCTGTGTCATTTTGCAGCAAATTACCAAAGAGGAAGCATCTGCATACTCACCCCCTCCTGATGTGGTGGCTGTGGTTGCCAGGCTGGCAAAAATATCTGCTGGGTTTTCACTTCCATAGGCAGAAGTTTCCTGTAAAAGGCTCTGGGAGCTGTACCCAGCACCCCAGCCTGGCCTGGGGCTGCTGGGGGTCTGTGCCCAGACCTTTGGGCTGGCACTGCCCTTGGGGTGATGGGTGGTCTTAGGGATGGGGGTGAATGAGCTGGTGTGAGCCCAGACTCTGCTGCTGCCTCTGCCCAGCCCTGGCCCTGTCCCTGTCCCCTGCTGCAGATGGAGAGGTGGAGAAGGATGAGCTGTGAGTACCCAGCAGCTGATGGAGCATATCTGGGTTGGAATAGCAGGATACAGAGATCCCAGAATGGGAGATGCCATATTTTCTGTCATTATCCTTCTCTGTGCCTCTGCTTCCCCATCTGTAAAATGGGGGTGAAGACCCTGAGCTACCTCACAGGGCTCATGTGAGGACCCCATGAAGCACTTGGAGGGCAGCCAGAGCTTCACAAACACCTCCAAATTTCACTGAGCCTGGGGGAGCAGGATCCCAGAGCCACCGTGGGGCATGGTGACAACTTTGGCTCAGTGTGCCTGGCTCTCCTCCCCTCCTCTGTCACCAAATCCCACGAGGAACCACCCTGGGCTCAGCCCATGCACAGAGCAGTCCCAGGCACAGGCAGATGTCCCCTGGCAGGGGCTGAGGATGCCCAGGGACCACCACCATGTTTTGCCCATAGGCTTCATCCCAAGGGATTTATCTCGAACATTCTGTTTTGCCATTGTGGTCTTTTGGCCCTAAATCTGTCCCAAGGGCTCCTGAGGCACAGGGAGGTGCCAGAAGGATTTTTCTGAGGCTTCTTCATCTCAGTCTCCTGCTGAAAATCCAGGGCAGGACAGATGCCCAGGCAGGAATGGATGGCTGGGCTGTGTTGGGAACATCACCACCCTGCCTTCAGCCTGGATTTGCAGAGTGGGCTTCTCTGTAATTGAGAGGCTCCCCCTCTTCTCTTGCTCCTAAATCCTCCCCTTTCAAAGCACGGGGGACACAGAGCAAGTTCTGGGATTGTCCTCCTGTTTTATACTGATTTTAAATGACTCGTAACATTCAGGATGTTTGTGGAGGAGGGCTCGAGGGATCTTTTTAGCATCTCATGTTTTTTCACCATCCATCCTTGTTCAATCAGTATTTTATATTTAACTCAGTATTGGGTCAAATACAAGCAAATGTAAGGAAGATAACGCTAGTGGACATTGTTTCCTGTGGAGTAGGATCGAAATAAAAACTCAAGATACCTCACTCTTGCCTGCTTGTTAAATCAAAATTAGTTCCCCTGCAGCATCTGGAAATAAACTCATTTTCTATCTGACTCATCCCACATGGTTTTGCTCCCTGGTGAGGAGAGGAGCCACTCAGCCAACTGCAGGGTGCTGAGCACTGACTCACCTTGGTGCAGGGATGGCATTGCCGGCTGCTGAACAAACAAACAAATAAACAAATAAATCAGTGAGTTTGCTGACAGTGCCCCTGGGCCCGGAGATGCTGGCTGAAAGACATTTCACATCATCTTCAGCACAGAGCCCTCCACGCCTGCTGCAGCCCTGCCATTTCCCCTCCTCCCTGGCTGAGTCAGGAGGTGTGGAGCCCCAGGGCTGGCACTGCAGGGGGATGCAGGATCCCAGAACCACGGAGGAGGAAAATCTGTGTCAGACTGGGCAGAGGGTAAGCACAGCTCACTGCTGACCCCACAGGGGAAAGCCACCATCACCCAGCAGCTCCCACCAGCCTCTGGCTCCTCTTGGAGGGGGAGAAGTTGCCCCCACGCTGGAGCTGCCTGCCCTGGCCTCTGCACATCCATTGTCTGCCCTCTCTGCCATAATTACACAGGGCTGATTTCCCTCCAGGCTGCCATGCTCAGCAGCTTTCCCAGAAAGCCAGGGAGGGTTCCCTGCTCCCAGGGGCAGCTGAACTCACCCCAAAACCTGACCCACAACTTCCACCTCGCCCATCAGTTCTTTGCTGCTGGCAATTGGGCTGGACTGGGAGGCCTCCTGACTTTGCCTTGCTTTGGTGCTGTCATTCCCAGAGGGTGTCTGGGTGGCAGGATTGCTTTCCCACCCAGAGCACCCCTGAACAGGGAAACACCCCTTTAAGGAAAGGAGACATTTTCACCAAGGGAAGCAGAGCATCAATGTCCATCTCAAACTGCCCAGTGCAGTAATGATCCATCCCTCACTCCTCTCAGGCACCAGCCTGTGTGCAGCCTCAGCAGTCTCCAGGTCAGCTCTGGAGCTGGTTTGATAAAACCTGTTTGACCAAACCCAGTCTGTGCAGCTGAGGTGCTGCTGCCTGCAGAGCCCTGCCTGGCTCGCTAGAATTTTCATAGAATCCTAGAAAGGCTTGGGTTGGAAGGAATCTTAAAGCTCATTTTGTTCCAACCCCTGCCATGGGCAAGGACACCTTTCTCTAGGCCAAGATGATCAAAGGCACTTCCAACCCAGCCTGGAACAGTTCCAGGGATGGGGCAGCCACAGCTTCTCTGGGCAACCTGTGCCAGGGCCTCACCACCCTCACAGGCAAGAATTTATTCCCAGTATTCCACCTAACCCTGCCCTCTGTCAGTGGGAATCCATTCCCCCTTTTGCTGCCACTCCATGCCCAAAGTCTCTCTCCATCTTTCTTGGAGCCCCTTTAGGCACTGCAAGAGGCTCTAAGGTCTCCCTGGAGCCTTCTCTTCTCCTATGGAGCCTGGGTCCAGAGGAAAGGTGCTCCAGCCCTCAGAGCATCTTTGCAGCCTCACTCCAACAGCTCCACGTCTTTCTGTGCTGAAGATCCCAGTGGTGCATGCAGCTCCCCAGGTGGGGTCTCAGGGAGTGGGGCAGAGGGGGGCAGAAACCACTTCCCACATCTGGACCCTTCCCCAGTACAAACCCTTTCCCAATCTCGACCCTTTCTCAGTACAGACCCTTCCCTCCTCCCGACCCTTCCCCAGTCCCGACCCTCTCCTCATCCCGACCCTTCCCACACCCCAACCCTTTCCCAAATCCTGACCCTTCCCCACATCCCGACCTTCCCAAATCCTGACCCTTTCCCAAATCCCGACCCTTCCTTTATTCCGACCTTCCCCTCATCCCACCCCTCCCCTCATCCCAACCCTCTCCACATCCCACCCCTTCCCTCATCCCCGCGCTCCGCTGCCCGGCCGTGCCGCGGGCGGTTCCGCCGTTGGCCGCGGGGGGGCGCCGCAGCCGCAGTCGCTCCGCCCCGGCGGGACGGGTCCGGCCCGCGGTCCCCGCGCAGCCCCGGCGGCTCCGGGCGCTGCCGCCGCCGGGGTCGCGCCGAGCCTGCCCCGCTCCGACGGTGAGTACAGGGGCCGCGGGGGGCGGGGGGCGAAGGCGGACCCTACCCCAGGGATCCCCTCTTTCTTGGGGGGCAGATCCCCGCTGTTGCGTCCCCGGACACCCTCGGTGGGTCGGGCGGGAGCGTTTGTTTCTCGTCCCCTGGGAAGCGGAGGCGAGAGGAGCGCGGCGCTCGGGGCTTGTCCGGTTGCCGTGGGAGACCCGCGCTGCCCGCGGAACAGCACCGGGCACGGCCGGCGGGAGAGCTGTGCGGGAACCGCAGAGCCCGGGGGTCCCTGTCCCATGGCCGGGCACACGGGGAGCCTTCCCCACACTGCCTGTCCCTTGGGGGGTCCGTGTCCCGTCGCACATCCCTCGGGATCCTCCCCGTTCCATACCCCTCGGGCTCCTTCTCCCCATTGAACTCTCCTTGGAATCCTTGTCCCCATTCCATACCCCTCAGGATCCGTCTCCCAGATTCACGCTCCTTGCCATCCTTCTCCCGGTCGCATGCCCCTTGGGTTTCTCCTGCCCTTTGCACACTCCCTGGGGTCCCTCTACCCATTCCACATCCCCTGGAATCCTTCTCCCCGTTGCATGCCCTCCCTTGGGATCCTTGTCCTCTTGCACAACCCTTGGGATCCCACTGCTATCCCACACCCGCCATTTCACCTGTTTTCAGCTGCCTGCGACTGTGGTGGCATCCCAGGCCATGGCAGGGAGGTGCTGAGATGATCTCTGTCCCTGTGAGGCTGGAGCAGTTTCGTGCTGAGTTGTAACTTTAGCAGGGAAAACTCAGGGGAGTTCGCCACTTGCTTTGGGAAGTGCTTATTTTCAGCTCTCTCCAGGACCAGTTAATTATCGCTGGGAAAAAAAAATAAATTATTGCTAAGATCTTATAATTAGGCAGCCTACGGAGACTGTGGAGCTCGGGAGGCAGCAGAAAGCAAATGCTCTTTGTGCAGTGTGTTCTGGGCTGTGTGAATAGAGCTGCCGCGGCAGAGGGCTGGCATTTGCACTGGTGCATTACCCCAGAGCTGGTGCACGTTGGCGGCTCAAAACACCCTGCAAAATAATTACAGGGGAAAAAAAATACCGAGGAAAGAAAACCTGCTGAAAGGACTCCTGTTGTCCTTGTGGAATCAGACTGTTACAATGTTTGTGGAGCGATAGGTGCCTTTGGGACACGCTGTCGGTGTTTGCGGAACCGGGGCTGCCTTTTCCATCCTGTTTGAAGAGTCCCGGGATCCAGGCTACTGCAGGGTGCCTGCTGCTAAGAATAACGTGGTAAGGAGTTTACCAGCCCTGATCCGGCTAAAGACGGCACCGAGGGAGCCACGGACATCATCAGCCTCCGATCTGCCCCTAGATTAGGTGGATAAAACTCGCACAAGGAGAGGCCGGGCTCTGGAGCGGAGACTTGATCCCGACAGGAAGGG
>VZSR01003816.1:5661909-5672684 GCA_013398615.1 Brachypodius melanocephalos
TTTCGAACAAAGATCTGAGGAAACAGCTTTTCTGGTTCCTGGTCTGGGGTGGTTATAGCTGAAATCTCACCACCCATTCCCTGTACCGGGATGAGCCCCGGGGAAATTCCAGATGATTAAAAAGTGTTTTAATGGTGTTGTTGCTGTTCCCAGAAGGGAATAAGATGACCTGGTAGCTACAGGTTGATTGGCTTGATAGCATCCCCACAGGGAGAAGCCTGGCTCGGGCTTGAATTGATTAAAGACTTCAGCACCAGGAATAAATTCCTGCCATCCACCGTGGCTATATGGAAAATAACTCCTGGCAAGCAGAAATTATTTCAGTCTCCAACATGAGAGGTGACTCTCTGGCTGTAATACACTCCTGAGAAGCATTTGAGTTATGGGAGGTGATATTCTTGTAAAAATCTGTACTTTCCAGTATTAAAAAAGTCAATCCAGTCCAGTATTTAGAGCTGACATTGCACAGTGTCAAGAAAGCTGGTATTAAATAAATGTGATCCATTTCCAAGGCAGTGATCAGGGAGATTATCACTGCTGGGCACTGCTAGCTGGTAATGTGGACTTGGTGTTTTTATCACTAATCTGGAAGAAAGGAGATGGAAATGATTTCTGGAAAAACCTGGATCTGACCCAGGGCAGCTGAGTGTTAATGGTTTGTACAAATCCGGGTGGTAAGCTGAGTGAGTGAAAGGCATCCCAACTGGAGCAGAATGGAACATGGAAATCTTTCACACCCAAAAATAATAACTGTGGCTCTACGTGGTTTCCTGATGTGGATGGTGAATTTTCAGCTGGAGCTGCCTGCAGATGCTGGGAGAGGCAGCACAGGGGTTCACCAGGCAGCAGCTTGGGGGATGGCTGCCTGTCTGTCCCCATTCCTGCACTGGAGAATTGAACATTTTCAGGGTAATTTGAAATTTGGCTCTGGGAAAAAAAAAAATAGCAGTTATTTGTATTTCTGGTCAGAACCAAATTTGGGTTTTAGCCAAATCCAATCTTTCCTTCTCAGCAGAGGAGATGTGGAGTCAGAGGGGAAGGGACCAAGGGGCTGCAGAAAGGGTCTTACAGCTGGGGAGGAGGGGGCCATCCAGTGAGTCCACCCATAAATCAAATCAAAGAGGAAAGAGGAGGGCTCGGCAAAATTTAAATACTCTCGCGGAGGAGAAAATATGTGGTAGCCAAAAGCTTGTTAATTGAGCAGAGAAAATATGGCAAGAATCAATATCTGGCAGCTGAGGGCAGACACATTGGAAATAAGGCATAAATATTTTACCAGGAGGAGGGATTAATCATCAGAAGAATCGTGGAGCAGCAGAGGTGGGGTCAGCACTCTGCCATTCACATCACCACCCACAGGCTGGGCCAGCAAGAGGGACTGGATCGAACCACACCGAGGCCCTGGTTAGGTGATTTAATTAGAGGATGATGCATTTATCTTTAATCACGGTGGAGCCATAGAAAAGAGGAGTTCTTGTGCCCTGATGGCTCCTTCCAAGGAACACCCGCGAAATCCCTGGTGGCACTTGGCAGGTTCCTCTTTTAGCTTTGTCTCTTGGTCATCGGTAGTTGTGTTCTCGCAGATCTGTGGTGGCAAGGCCAGGGGACAGTGCTTGGTGGCTCTTCTTGATGTCCAGCAAAGCAGACTGAGATTCAGGAAAGCAAATCTCAGTGAGCAGCACCCCAGCATGCTGTGGCCGCTGGGGGAAGGAGGTGATCCAGGGTTTGCTTGTCTACCTGTGGGTCAGAGCATCCCCAGCCTGGCCTCCTTGGGGACACGTGTGCTTAGGAGAAAGAGATAAAAGTCACAGCCCTGTTGCTGGTTCCATCTCCTCCCCTTCTCCTTTCCTTTCTTTTCCTCCTGCTTCCTCTCCTTTCCAATTTCCTTCCCCCTTCTGTTCTCTCCCAGTCTCTCATGCCGTGGGGTAGGTGCTGTTGGTTATGGGGGTATAGATGTGGTTCAGTAGCCCACATGCAAACATCAGGACCGTGTTGCAGAACCTCTGAGCCTTCCAAACCCACCACACCACGAGCAGCTGATGTCTGTGAGGAGCCCAGGACCTCTCCTCCTCTTCCTCTCTCAGAAAACGTGACAGACGCCTGCCCAGGATGATGCACAACGAAGGGCAAAGATTGTTGTGAGAAGGAGGCTGAATGGAAGGGAAAAAGGCACGTGAGAAGGATGGCAAGGTAGGGAGAGGCTTTCCCTGAGTACTGGGTGGGGTTACTGGGAAGGAGCTGCTCACCCGTTATGGAAACCTCAGGAAAGTCCCCGGCGGTGTCAGAGTCACTCGTGGTGATGGAAGGAACTTCCATGTGGAGGCCACATGAATACCACGGGCATTTGTCACGGCTCTGCAGAGCTCAGACAGACAGAGCCGGCTGTGGAAAATAGCTGGTTTTGGTGTGGTCAGGCGCTGGCTGTGAAGAGGTGAAGGATCCCTGACACAAATCTGGCTGGGAGGCAATCCCAGGCTGCTGAGCCGTTAGAGGGACAATGGCACTGAATGCTGGAGAAAGGGACTCGTGCTCCATAGCTGCAGGGTCCTGTCCTTCCAGGCCTGCAGTGAGAAAAGGGCTCAGCTGGGTTGGGAGTGTCCAGGAGCACGTGTCCCACTGACCTGCTGGAAGGTGTGACACTCCTGCTGGCTCGTCCCCGGGTGCAGCTGGAGCATCCCTGCTCTCTCAGGAGGGCTCACCACGTACCAGAGATTTCTTCCTGGCACCAGAGATTGCTTCCTGGTGGGAGATGCCGGTGTCCAGCGTGCCTGAGCACACGGATATGGGAGGAGCCCATCTCATTATCATTTTATCCTGTTCATTACAGTCCTCAGGGGGATTAAGACTGGATGTGCTCTGCTGTCTCCAGCAGAAGGCTGAGATTTCTCAGGTCACCCAGGCTGGTGCCTGGTCAAATCACACAGGTGCTGCTCTAGATGCTGAAAATTGGGGTGACCAGGCTTGCACCTCCTCCTGAGCCAGGCTTCTGATTTTTTTTCCCGCTGAAACATCTTTGCCCCTGAACTCTGTAGGAGCTGCATTTGATAGAAAGAGCAGAAAAATAGCTGAGCTATAAATAACACATTCAAAACCAGGCAGGGACCTGCAAGAAGCAGGGATGGTGTCTCTGTGATATGGGCTTGGAGGAATGATTTTGCCACCAGCAGATGGTAAAAGGTTTCCCTTTGCGCTGGGGGTGGTTCAGGGTGGAGGAGATTAAATCTGTGAAACCAGTGATTTGATGACAAAGTTTTGTCTTTTGCATCCTCCTGGTGAATGTTAATGAGGGCTGGCAGGGCCGTGTTGGAGGCCTGGGGCAGCTGTTCCTGAAGCTGACTGTCTGCCAGTGCCCTGACCTGCTCCCCAGGTCGGGGCTGCCGCGGCACTCCCAGGGGATGTCACACAGCAGACATCAAGGGATGTCCCCAGGGGTGTCCCCAGCAGGAGCAGCAGCTCTGGGCTCAGCTGCAGAGGGAGGAGCAGCAGTGTGAGGGGAGCCTGAGCCCCAGCCCCATCCCTGCCTCAGTTTCCCATGTTGCAAGGTGGGAGCAGGAGCAGCCTTACCTGAACCCAGTGAGCTGGGGTGAAGTTCTGGGGTGATGTAAAACACAAGGTCCTCAGCCCTGCTGCGCTGTGCCAGGATTCTCACCCTTCACAGCACACCAGGAGTCAGTTCTGGAACCAGCAGGTTGGGAAGAAGGACAAACCCCAGCATTTTCAGTCCTGGTGGGGCTGGAAGAGGGGAAAGGGGTGACTTGGGGTGCTGCAGCATTGCAGGATTACACAGCTTCCAGCCACATCCTTGGCACCAGGTGCCTCAGTTTCCCCATCTGCAGCATTCCATGGGCTTCTGGCTGTGGGATGGGGGGATGCACATCCTGCAGCAACCCTCCACGCATGGCTGGGAGGTGGTTTCTGGGTTAGAAGGTGACCTCTTCCATTAGCAGCAGGGACTCTCTTTTTTTTCCCCTGAATTAGATGGTGGCTTGGAGGCTTTCCAGGCCCGACATCATTCTGCCTGAGAGCGCTGAGTTTGCTCTGGAGGCTGTGCCCAAGCAAGCTGGGGCTGCAGCTCTGGGAAGCTGCTGGCACCTCCTGTGTCCCCAGCCAGGAACACCTGGATCACCCCAGCTGCTGCATCCAGCTGTGCACAGGACATTTCAGGGTTCCTCTGTGTATCCATGGAGTCCCTGCACGTTATAGATGTGGAGGTGAGGGAGTTCCCAGCTCTGTCCCAGTCAGGAATGCTCAGATTGTCTTTGCAGCCCTGCCCTGCCAGCAGCTCACAGCGTGGCTGTGGGTTATCAGCAAGCACCAGGTGCAACCAGGGTGGGATTTCAAAGCCATCCGCAGATGGTGACAGTGACATCAGGCACGAGTGCTACCCACCTAAATCCACAAGTGATTTGTGGTTCCCAGGCCATTGAGGAGCACTGGGAGCTGCCACACGGCTGTGGCCACATCTCCTCCAGTCGCTGCCCACTCGGGGCTGCCCTGAGCAGCCCTGCCCTGGGCTAACGTGACAAGGGCAGCCTTGTCAGCGATGCCACCCTGGGCCCGAACGTCCTCCACAAACAAGCAACAGCCAAGAGATTTGCCGGAGTCAGGACATTTTTAGAAAAGCTAATTAAAGCCCATTTTCACCCTGTGCTTCTCGCTGAGCAAAAGCATTTAGCAGTGACCTCAGAGTGAGTGAATTTGCACTTGAGCTTTTCCGTTTCACCTCTAAAAAAATGGGATTGCTCCGTAAACTCGTTAGTGAAAGTAACTCCCGATGCCTTGGCTCCCGACCAGGATGGACCCCGCCAAGTCCCGCTGGGCTCTGCTCTCCTCCCCTGCATTTTGCCTGGGTGAGATGGACCTCTTGGTGGATGGAGAAATATGGGGCCTCTCCAGGCAGTGTTTTCAGGGACAAATCCATCCAGGGGTAACTGTGCCGGTGCCAAGGAGCTCGGCTGAGCTGATGTTTTGGCTTGCATAAGGGAAACGATCACTCACCTTGGAGGTGACAGTGGCTCTTCCATGGCCACCCGCCCGCTCTCCCCGCCGCACATCCGCCCTCCAAACCTCTCACCTTCCCCCTCTCTGCTCTTCCCCGCCCAGCTGTGCTTCATGAGCACCTCCCGCACCATGTTCTACGGGCCGTCTTCCACCATGGCCCCGCCGTCCAAGGGTCGCCTGAAGCGCCAGGGCCGCCTCTTCTCGCAGGTTCTCTACCGCACCCTCAGCTACAAGGACCGCGCCTCCTCCTCCCCGCCCGCCGCCGAGGACGACCCGGCCGAGCTCTCCACGCAGCTCTCGGCCCCCGGCATCCTGAAAATCTTCGGGGGCAACATCTGTGCGGGCACCAACTACAAGAGCGTGCTGGTGACGGGCAGCTCGGGCGCTCGGGAGCTGGTGAAGGAGGCGCTGGAGCGCTACGGGCTGAGCCAGCTCAGCGCCGGGCAGTACGCGCTCTGCGATGTCATCGGCCGCTTCCAGGGCCCCGAGAGGCAGTGGCAGACGGAGGGGCTGAGGGTGCTGGGCGACCACGAGAAACCGCTGCTCA
The DNA here is from genome assembly GCA_013398615.1 of Brachypodius melanocephalos. Lineage (NCBI taxonomy): Eukaryota > Metazoa > Chordata > Aves > Passeriformes > Pycnonotidae > Brachypodius > Brachypodius melanocephalos. Next base: position 5,667,458 of record VZSR01003816.1, read on the forward strand.
TCCAGGACCTCTGGAAGCCCAGGGAGGGCTTTTCCCGCCGGCTGGAGCTGCGCAGGAGGGCGGAGGTGGAGGAGATGGCGGCCAGGGATGTGGACACCACCACGGCAGGTGAGAGCTGGCCGTGGGGCAGGGAGAGGGCTTGGGATGCACCCCCAGCAGCCCTCCCACACTGCCACCTTTCACACGTGGTTTGGGTGCAGGGGGTGCTGCAGGTGGGAGGGTGGCCACATTTTAGCTGGGTTGAGGCAGGACTCAGCATTCTCCTGCATCAGTTTGGTATCTGTGACCTCAAATATTTACCCCAGCCCGTTTAGGGGTTAATAACAAACCCTGCCCATGGCTGGGGAGCAGCAGGCAAGAGCATCAGTGCATTCAATGCAAGAGCATTCCTGCTCTTCCCGTCAGTGAACCAGCACCATGGCATCCTCAGCTTCGTGCCTGGCAGAGCACTCCCCTGCATCCCCATCTCCCTCTGGGCATCCCCCAGGCCTGACACCCCGGGCAAATCTGCAGGAGCGATTAAGGAAAATGAAAAGCTAATGAAGAGAGAGAAATGTAGGGCAGGAGAGCCCCTGCAGCAGTGCCTGATGGAGGCCAGGGCTGGCAGGAGGAGATAAGTGCATCATTAGGAAGCAGCAGGTTAATAAGTGACCCCAGCACACAGCAATGAAGCTTTCCTCCTCCCACCCTCAGTTAAAAGCCCTATGAAGATGAGGGCAGAAAGGCTTAAAATCAGATTTTTACTTGCACAATGTGCTTACTGGGTCAGACCTGCTGACAGAGCGATCTGGACCAGGCTCCAGAGGTGTCAGCCACAGGGTTTTGCTGGGATGGGCCCCAAGCAGTTCCTCACTCTTGTAGGAAAGTGCTGTTACTGTCAGAACTGAACTGATGATGATGCAGGATTACTCTGTGTGCTTGGCAAAGAAGAGCCAAGATTTTCCCCCACCAGCAGCAGAACAAATGGTCCAACCTGCCCCGCACACAGCTCCTCTCCCACCCATCCTAACAAAGGCTGGAAGGAACCCAGGCACACGGTGAGGGAATCCAGCCATGGGCATTCCAGGGGAGAGCAGAGGCAGCTGGAGCCCCCCCAGCTGTAATTTTCAATTGGGATTTCACCTGGTACTTGAGGAGACAGGGCTACCTCCATCCTCACCGTGTCCACGCTGTCTGCTCAGGGAGGGGATGCCACAGGTGGTCCCAGCTCATTGCACGTGGGACACAGAGACCCAGAGCTGTCAGAGCCTGGGCCAAGGAGGTGGATGCTCTGCTCTTCCCTTCAGCTCTTTCTCCAGCCAGGATCAGAGAGATGCGAAGCACTTTGGGAGAGCAGCTGCTCTAAAAACAGCTTCTGTTGAATAGAGGGAAGGGCAAGAGCCAAGTGCAGTGGCTCAGCACAGGGTGGGCAGAGCCACGTGGCAGCTCCCTGCCAGAGCCCAAGGTCACATCTCCTCGGCCTCAAATCCTCCCCCTCGGATGCAGAAAGCAACTTTCCTGCCTGGATCCTGGGTGGGCTGGGAGCTGTAGGAGTGCAAGGCTCCCACACAGGCAGGGGAGGCAGCAGGGGCTGGGCTGCCCAGCACCACATCAGCTGGCCTGGGACTGGCACCCCTCGGTCATTCCTGATGGAGGAGCAGTTCCTGATAGGATGCTGTGCTCTGGGTCTGGAAATAAGCCCGTTATGCTTTCGTTATCCCTTCATTTGTTTCAGCACTCCTGGGTGGGGCCGTGGAAATTCCCCATTTTTTTAACCTTTGGGCATTTTCCATAGCTGACCAAGCTCTTCCAAGACAGAAGCTACACCCACAGCCAGGCTGTCTGCTCTGCAGACTGCACAGCCCATAGATGTCTTACCTGGTAAAATCCCACTCCTGCAGCCTTTCCTTTTGGTGGCCAGGGGATCTGTCACCAGTCTCATCCTGTGCTGGTGGCCCTGGGATGCTGTTGGGGCTGGGATCACCCTTTCCCACCTCACCTGCAAACTGCCAGGAATGAATGTGAGTGATGCAGCCTGTGACCCAGCACCCAAAAAGACACAGAACTCCTGGAGCAGAGAGGATTGACCATGAGTGCCCTCCACCAGGGTCACCCTTGTCACCAGGCTCAGGCTGGCAGAGGTCTCCCTGCTGAGCAGCAGCTGCCTGCCCAGGGTGATGAGGCACTGGCATGGAAAACACAACATCTGTGCAAAAATAAAGGGAATTTAGGCTTGTAGCTCCCTCGGAGCAAAGCAGAGGGATGCTCAAATCATCCCCAAGGCAATACCTGCAGGCCCTTCCCCACACAGGGCATTGCTGGAGCAGCAGGACTGGGGTGACTGGGGCCACTGGGGTCATGCAGGTGCATTGCTGGCTGGGGGAAAGGCTCCACATCCATCCATGACCTGTTAGCAAATAGCTTCAGAGTATTATCTGCTCACTTACCCATTATCCTAATTAGTTTATTAGCTGCTTCCCACGGGGGAGGACAGTGCTGGCTCCTCATGCCACTAATTAGCAGCACAGGTAGAGCCACTTTGCAGCAAATGAGGCAGCCCCTCTCTCCCTGCCACCCCCAGCCCTGCTCCTTTTGGGGAGCACAGAGGCAGCAGTTATGGAGATGGAGGGGAAACCCCCACAAATTGCAGGGTGCTGGAGGGAGGTGCAGCACTTGGCATCTCAGTGGCATTAATTTTCCAAAACACCCCCATTTTGTACCAGGTCCTGTCCTAACTGGAGCTTTCCCAAGAGGCTGAACTGCACACACAGCTCCAGAAACTCGGGATTTAAGCCTGTTATCCTAAAAGATGCTCTGGCAAGTGCCTTTGAGGATCTGGCTTTGATATACCTTAGCACAACTGCATCCAGGGAAGATTCCCTGCAGAGTCTGCAGAGCAATTACATTAGGAAGGACCAGCCTGGTCTCGGTCCCTCCTGGGTACATTCAAAGCATTTCTTCTTTCCTGGGGCCCATGGAGTTGTTTGTTGATTTATTTCTCAGCCAGGAAAAGCGAACCTCTTTCCTCAGCTGAAAAAGAGGCAGATCCCAGCCAAGATCCCAGACACCACAACTAACAGTTTTTCCCTTGGGTTGCAGGATGGGTTTGGAGGCAGCAGCTTGGTGTGGTCTGGTGGGTGCTGCCCAAGGGGTGCCCAGCTCTCTCTAAGGATGAGATCCAGCCCTGTGTTAGGATCTGATTAGTGAGAGATGCCTCTGCCTGAATTGAGGTGCAAACGGGACAAATGCTGAAGTAAATAGTAAGATTTTATTAGCAATCAATGTGAGGTAGAGAGAGAGAAAGAGAGAGAAAAAAGGGGGGGACAGAGACAGAGAGAGCACTCTGGTTGTGAGCTGGTGGTTTCTTGAGTTGGTGGTTGTGAGTCTCCCCCTGCCAGAACTGCCTCTTACCAAGTCGGGGCTGATTCAGCACAGTTGCTGAATTGCTTCTATTAACTTCTTCTTTATCTTGGGAGTTCTGCCAAATGTCCTTGTGGCCTGTAAATTCTGTATTCTTTGTGCCCACTATCACTGGTACATTCTTCTTCCCAAGCCTTGCTAACCTCCCCATAGGCCTGGGATCATTGGAGCTTGTTCAGCCCTAAAGTTCAACAAGGCCCAACACCCTGACAGTAGTACCTCCTTTCTACAGTCCAGGTCCTGGCTATCCAGGGAGGAATGTAATATTTGGGGATGCTCTTTAACTCCTTACACCCTATTCCCATCCCAATCTCCATATGGATTCAGCAGCCACTGGCTCTGCCCTGATCCCGCTGCACTGGAGATGTTCAGACTGAGTTTTGGGTGGGATAACTTGCCCATGCTTGGGAGGACAGAACAGTACCAAAGGAGGGAAAAAAGCCTTACCCAGTTTTATGGAAGGACTTTGTTTTGCTCAGGAAAAGAGCTGTGTTTATCTTTCCAGCACAGCCCTGGGGTTAGTGGGAGCCTGTGATGGGGACTCTATCAGCAGTGAAAAAGCAGCTTTTTCCTACACAAAATAAATACAGAAGCTTCCTTTCCCCTCGATAAGGGGCTGCTGATGGCCTGTCTCTGCAGGCCCTCTGCTCTGTCCCACTGAGCTCCAGCTGCTCCCCAGGATCCAGCCCCACTCCTCCCTGCTCCCACAGGCTGCTCTGGGATCTGCATTGTCCCAGCCGTCCTTCATCCCTCTGGCTCATTTCCATAATGTGGGCTGGGGACAGGTCTCCTGGTGGGAGCTGAGGTGTGCTGCAGACACATTTGGGGTGGCCTTTGGCCTGCCCAGCAGTGTGGCTTGGGTGGGCTCGCTGTTCTCCCTGGATGTCACACCCGTGCCGTGGCCGGGATGGGGCCGGAGCGGGGCCATTGCCTTTTTAAGAAGGACACGGGGCACGGGACCTTGGGGTGGCTTCACTGTGCCTTGCCCTAATCCCAAGGCATGTAAACAGCAGGGGCTATTTTCTCCCTGTCCCACCCCCCATCCCCATCTCTTTGATTTTCCCAGCAAAGGAGCGCTCCATCTAAAACAAACAAACACAAAAAATGTATTTCTCGACCGGCAGCCCATTCCTCACCAAATAAGGCAGATGATTTTTTAATTTTTTTTTTTTTTTGGGTCTGAGCTCGTGAGTGTCCCTTTAAGCAGCCCTGGGCACCAGGCTCTGTGCTTTGCCCAAATCCCGCCGGCTGTCCCCAAATCTCGCTGTCCAAAGTCTGCTCCCTGCTCGGCCGAGCCAGCAGCGGGGCTCTGGCTCTGAGGCTGCACTGACAACGCTGCACTGCTGCTCCTGCAAGCAAATCCTGTAGGTTTTTCCCCTCTCTTCGTCCTCTCCGAATGCCAGTGACCTGCTCCCAGGAGGCTGCCCAGCTGAGGTACGAGCATCACCCCTCGGACACACAATTTGCCATTTCTCCTGCACAGCTCAAGCCACGTTTTGCAGCACGGAGGGACCCACCGGGACCCCCTCGGGTCTGGGGGTGCCATTTGAGGGGCTGCTTTTGCAGCTCGGCCAGGCCTGTTCATTCACTCTGGCTCCTGTTTGTGTCACGGACAGGCAGCTCTGCCCGAGCTGATGTTTGGGAGAAGTTAATTACAGCTTGTTCCTGCTGCAGCCCGGCTCCACTGCAGCTCCCATGCCTGGCTGATGCTCCGGGGAATTGGGGGGGTTCCCTGCAGTTCCCACTTGCTGCTGGCGACCGAGTGCCGAAGGGCTGAAAGCCGAATCCGGCTCTTTTTTTTTTTTTTTTTTTTTTTTTTTTTTTTTTT
>VZSR01003816.1:5672784-5822833 GCA_013398615.1 Brachypodius melanocephalos
GGGGCCGGCAGCGGGGCCGCGGCCCGGCTCCACAGGCACTGCTCCACCCTGCCCGGCAGCCCGGCGGCGGCGCGGAGCGGCGGCAGCAGCAGCAGCAGCATGCGGTACTCCCTCTACCAGTCCCCGCACCTCCTGCTCCTGCAGGGCTACAGCCAGCAGCATGTAAGCACCGCGCCGCCTCCTGCGCACCCCCGGCACCCCCCACACACCCCGCTTCCCTCCCGCCCCCCGAAGCCCCCGGGAGCGGGGCTGCTTGCATGGCCGGAGCTGCTGGGGTCGAGGGGAGGTGGTGGTGGTGGTGGTGCGGATGAGCATCCTTTAGGAAACGGGCTTGGGACTTGCAGCCTTGTCCTCAAGTCTGTCCCCAGCTTGTCCCCAAGTAGGGGGGACACGGAGGCAGGAGCCGTGACCCCCTGCAATGCCCCAGAGGGATGCAAGGTGATCCCCGAGCAGCATCCCTGCCCCGGCCCGAGGTGCTGCGGGTGGTGGATGAGCTGCCCCGTCCCCTGTCCGGCTGCCTCCTTAGTGGCAACTCCAATCAGAGGATGCAGGGAGAACAGTGGGGGCACTTGGAGAACTGCAAAGGACAGGGTCGGCTCTTGCAGTTAATGGCTACTTTGTGCCCGTTGAGTATCCGGCTGTTCCGAGGTTTTTGGCAGGATGACACCGGCACTGCAGCCATCCCGTTAGTGCTGCTGGGGAAACTGAGGCGCGGGGTGGTCCCCTGAGCTGCCCCGGGGTGTGCGGGCAGACTGCAGGGAAAGGCAGGGCCAGGGATGGATGCTCTGTCCCCCTGGGCAGGGGGTGCGGGCATCGCTGCAGTCTGGGGGGAGAAGGTGGGAAGGAAAAGCGGCTACAGAAGGGATGAGGGGGAGAGGTGAAAGGAGGGCTCCTTCTGCCCAAAGCAGCCCCATTTACTGCATGCCCAAAGTCCTTGCACCCATTTATTGGCATACCCAAGGCAGGGATCGCTGCTGTCCTGCTTGGTAGCGAGGAGAGTAAAAAAAAAAGAAAAGGTTTTTGCCATGCAAAGGTGCATGGGGGACAGCTGGGGACAGCGAGGGGACAGCTGGGGACAGCGGGAGGCTGCAGCAGTCACCGCATGGCAGGGAGGAGGGTCCCTTGTCCCCCCTCTCCGGTTCATGCTGCGTCTCCTCGCTCGGCAGGACAGCTTGGTTTACCTGCTGAACCGCGAGCAGCACACGGTGGGCCAGAGGACGCAGGCGAGCAAGCCCAGCATCAGCCTGTCAGCCCCCGACATCCTGCCCCTGCACTGCACCATCAGGAAGCTGCGACCTTCCCGGCACCGCTCCGAGGAGAAGCTGGTGCTGGAGCCCATCGCCGGCGCTGGCATCTCTGTCAACTTCTCCGAGGTGGCCCGGACGGTGGTGCTGCGGCACGGGGACCTGCTGTCCCTTGGCCTCTACTACCTGCTCCTCTACAAGGACCCCATGAAGGCGCAGCCGCTGCCGGCGCAGACGCTGCTGAGGCTGCGAGCCCTGCACCCCGAGGGTCCCCACGTGTGCGGGGCGTGTGGCAGCCTGCTGAGGGACAAGGACCCTGCTGCCAAAAAGCGGGGCCCCTCGCCGGCCGGCGGCCCCAGGACGCCCCGCAGGAAGCTGCAGCTGGAGTTCGAGCCGGCGGTCGAGGATGTGCTGCTGCGGCGCATCATGACCCTGATCGAGCCCGGAGGGGATGACCACAAGCTGACACCCGCCTTCCTGCTCTGCCTCTGCATCCAGCACTCGGCCACCAACTTCGAGCCAGGAGACTTCGGGCAGCTGCTGCTCAAAGCGGCCAAAATGATCCAGAGGACGGTGTGGGTCAGTCAGCGGTGGGGCGGGGTATTGGTGGGGTGGGGGTCTTGCTCTGCCACTCCCTGGGGTTTCTCAGCCTGGTTCCTGGTGGCAGTGAGGGCTGATGGGGGTGCTGCTCATGCTGCCCCATTCCCCTGGTTTTCACTGTGCTTTCCCCTTCTCTCCCTGCCCAGGAGCGGACGCGGGAGCTGGCTGAAAAGCAATCCCAGCAGTAAGTGTGACCCTCCTTGGCTGGCCTCAAAATGGGGAGAATTCAGCCTGGTTCTTCCTCCAGGAGTGAGGGAAGCCTGTGGCTGGTGAAACCACACTCCCAGCCTGTCAGCAGTGACGCATGATGAGTTTTCCTGCTAAATCCCACACATTCTGCTCTCTGGTCCTTTAACCACGATGCCTGCACAGAATGTGTGGGTTTGGAAAAGCTCAGGAGGGAACAGGACCTGCAGCAGCTCTGGGGTTTTCTCTCATCCAAGACCTTGGCCAAGGCTTTGCACTTGCGACTTCATCCCTGAGTGATGTAGTAGGAATGTCCCTTATGTGTGAGCCTGACCTTCCTCATGCTGGAGACCCCTCAGTGGTGCTGAGATGGAGCTGGCATTACATGTGTGCATCCAGGGATGGTGGCACAGGGTGTCCCAGTGCTGGGAGCACCATTCTGGGACAATCACAAGGAGCTGTCTTCCCAGCCTTTTCCAAAATCCCATCTCTAAATCGGTATCTGGAGAAACTGTTGGTGCTTTCTGTGAGCTCTCCTTTAGGATAAACTTCAAGGATGCTTCCCAGGCTCTTCCTATAGCAGGAGAAAGTGGTTTAGCAGTTGAGAAATATCCCAGCTTCCCTTTTATTTTATTTTTGAACAGCCCAGGGCAGGTGAGCTGAGTTTAACTGTCCAGAGCTGGCAGGAGCAGCACATACCCCTGGGGAAGGGCTGCTCTTCAGCCACAAGTATTAGTGCAGTTTATCTGTATTAGGGAAAGTCTCACCCAAAAGTGGAACCCAGCACAAAGGCCAGGTGGCCTTGGTCAGCCTGGTCCCCACAGGGTCCCCTTTGCCACCCCACAGAACAGAAACCACTGAATTTTTCCTTGTAAAGGGTCCTTGTAAGGGGAGTGCTGGGCTTGAGGGTGGGGGGATGTGAAAGCTCTCTGGCATTGCCCCAGGCTGGCTCTTTTCTCCCCAAAAGCCTGAGTGGGGATGCTTAGGAGCAGCAGGTGTAACACCTGCTGTGTCTCCCCAGCCAGGACCCTGCCACCCTGTCCCGCTTCACCATCACAGACCTTCTCCCAGATCTGCAGCACATCATCTTCTGGATGGCCAACGCCATCGAGATCCTCTACTTTGTCCAGCAGAAATCACCCACCTACATCCAGAGCATGGAGGAAGAGCTGGACATCAAAGGTGAGCCTGGATACAGCATCCTCCCTGTTTTTCCAGCTGGAGCAACTGAGCTCTGCTAATCCCCAGTCACAGGTGGTGGTCAGTGCCCTCGAGATGCTCCATTAACCCTCCATAATCCTCATCAGCAGGGACATCTCTGTGGTGTGGGCTGGGGAAATCTGTGGGAGGAGCAGCCTCACATCCTGCCGTGGTGCTGCCCGGCTCAAGAGCCAGGCTGTGTTGTGTTCAAGTATCCCCTGCCACCACAGCAGCTTGTGGTGTGGCTTTCTTCACTCTGGGTTTGCAGGTAGCCCTGCAGAACTGCTCACTGTTGAGCCTGTGTTAATGGAAAAAAGGGGGAAAAAAAAGATAAAAAGGTATTAAACCAGCCTCAGAAACTTTCTGGTCTGTGCAAAAAGTTGAAATGTTCTTAGGCCAGGCAGGTGCTGGAAGGGAGGTGCAGCCCTGAGCTGCCAGCAGAGATGGGAGCTGTGGGGGATGGCAGGTGAGAGCTCCCCCAGGGCAGAGGAGCCTCTTTGCCCTGTTGAGGGATTCCATGGGGATGATACAAACCTGGAAATTCTAATAACCCACCCCTGGGAGTTTGGGAGCCTTGCTCCTCCATCCTCCTCTCCTCCCTGCAGGCTCCAAGGAGTCTCTGTTCTCCTCGACCATCACGGCCAGCGAGGAGGCGATGACGGTGCTGGAGGAGGTGATCATGTACACCTTCCAGCAGTGTGTCTACTACATCTCCAAGGTACAGTGCCACACGGGGCCAGCACCAGCATCCCCAGCGCTGTGCAGGAGGGTTTTTTTAAAAGCTTTTACTCCTTGGCAGTTGCACCACGCTGAGGTGTTTTCCTTCGGGCTGAAGTGCCCCGATTTTTGGTCGCAGCCCAGGAAATGTATTGAATTACTGCGGCGTGTTTCCTTGTCTGCAGTGCAGCGGCTCGGGGGAGGTGTTTGGGGAGGGCTGCTTGGCTCGGGCCAGCGCGGCATAAATGGTGTGATTCAGGGCGTGATGGAAAGGGGCCCCTGGCCCGCTGGACCGCGAGAGCCGGGCGGCAGCGGGGAACAGAGCGGGCAGTGTGAGACACAGAAAGGCTGCCCTGTGCAGGACGGCTCCTGTCCCCTGGCACCGGCACACGGGGACACGGGGGCTGCTCCTGCACCGCTCCGGAGCAGCACCTTCCTCCCCTGCGCCCTCCCCTTCCCTCTGCCCTGGCAGGAGCGAGTGCAAGGCGCTGCTCTCCCATTTGAGCGATATGGAAAATCATCCCCATCGATCCCGACTTTTCTTTCACCCTCGTGCCCAACTGATTGGTTGCTGCCCTGGTTCACATCAGATCTTGTAGATTTTAGCTGGCATCACACCCCATCTCTTCCAGCTGCTAAAAGTGACCAACGTTAATTTTAATGATTTTTTAAACTTTTGCACAACACTGGAGTTCATGGAGGCAGGGGGTGAATAGGAGCAGCCCCTTGCTGGAGCAGCGCTGGCAGGGTTTGCTTGGCTTGAGGAGGCGAAGGAAAGGCTCGTGCAAAAATAGAAAAACCCAACAAACTGAGCCTGCTGTGACCTTGCTGCTCTTCCTGCAGTGTCTGTACGTGTCGCTGCCTGCCCTGCTGGAGTGCAACCCCTTCCAGAGTGAGTGCCGGGAGAGCTGGCGGGGCACCCCGCCGCTGCCCGAGGAGCTCCGCAGGGTCGTGCTCATCTACCAGGCTGTGCTGGACCTGCTCCACCAGTACGAGGTGCACCCCGAGATCACCTCCCAGATGTTTGCCTACCTCTTCTTCTTCTCCAACACTCTGCTCTTCAACCAGCTCCTGGATAAGGGTCGGTCCTCCTTGGATTGGGTAGCACATAGGGGACTGGGTTATTGGGATACCCTCCAGTCCATCCCAGTGCCACCTTAAGGGGTACAGGAAGGAAGGGGCTGGAGATGGACAGGTCTCAGCATTGTTCCAGGGAGGCCAAGCACAGACCCAGCTGCTGGCTCCTGGGTCCCCGTTCCCAGGAGACGCTAAACCCCACAAGGATCCCATCCCCATTCCACTGCCCCTTTGAGCCTGAGGGTAGCTAATAGGGGCAGCTCATTATTAAACTACAGCAGCCTGAGGTGCTCATTAGCCCTCGTTAACGCTGCTGCCCCACTCTAAGTGCCAGGCAAGGTCCAGCCACCACCAGGAATTACAGCCACAGCACGCTGGGGTCGTTAACCTGGGGCAGGGGCTGGGGGACAGAGGGGCTGTTCCCTGCTATGGCTGATGGATGCTTTGCCTCCTCAGGCTCCTCTCTCGGCTGCTATCACTGGTCTCAGGGGGTGAAGCTGCGGGCCAGCGTGCGCCTGCTCCTGGAGTGGCTGCGCGGTGCCGGCTTCGAGCAGCTCGCCCAGCAGTTCTTCGCCAAACTCGCCAGCGTGGCCAACCTGCTGGCCATGCCCGGCTCCCAGCTGGTGCAGGTGAGGGATGCCCAGCCCAGGGCTTGTGGCATTGGGATGGGCATGGGCAGGAGAGCTCTTGCTCTGTGTCTGGGAGTCCCTACACTGATGTGTCCCTTTTGCAGCCTGCCACCAGCCGCTCTTTCCCAGGGTCTGTGGGTGGGCAGTACCCAGGAGAGGATGTTCTGCTTCTCCCTCTTGCCCAGCCTCTCCCTCCTGTGCCCCTTGCAGGCTCCTGCTCCTCAGAGGAAGCAGTTTCTCACCTCTGCCATTTGCCTGCTGCTCTGTCTCCTCACACAGATGTCCTGGCCCTCCCTGCGAGCCGAGTTCCCCGCGCTGAGCCCTGCGCAGCTGCACCGGCTGCTGAGCCAGTGCCAGGCAGTGATGGACGTGGGCTGCATCTCAGTGTGGCAGCCCAGCGAGGAGGAGAGCTCCTTCCAGCCTGGTGAGTCCTGCTCAGCCTGCTCCAGTCACATACAAACCAAACAGATAATTCCCTTCCCCCTCCCAGGTGTCCTGTAGTGACTTCAGCAATTAGTAATAACCATGGCCCCAAAATGCAGATATTGCAAAGGGTGCAAGGTGCATGGGGCTTTTTCTGCTGTCCCAAGTGAGGGATGCTGCTGGCTCAAGCTCACTAAATCCCAGCTGGGACACTGCATGGCTGAGAGCTAGGAGGCAGAAATGGGGTGCAGCCCGAGCCAGTGCTGACCTCCATCCCTCTGCCTTTCAGATGAGGTGCTGGAGTCCTTTGACAACCACCCACCCATCATCCTGCCCAGCGGGGGCTTCAAAGTGGACCTGGAGGTGGAGACGTTGGATGACAACATCTACAGACAACTCCTTTACATTCGCCACTTCCTCTGGAGCCTGCAGAGCAGGAGCCCCCACACCAGCGAGGGGCCAGGCTCAGCACTCCCAAAGGTAGCCTGTATCCCACCAGAGGGGGATTGTTCCTCTCCTGGGTGGGCAGGAGGGTCTTGGGTCCCTCTGCAGACCCCTCCAAGCCCAGTGCCAAGGGCTTGCTGCCCTCGCCTGCAGCCTGGAGCTGTGGCAGTGCCCTCCTGGAGAGCTTCTGGAAGGATTAGTGCTGCTAATCCCCCAGCATGGGGGGCACGGGAAGGTGAGATGGCAATCTCAGCAGTCTTCCCAGCAATCTCCTTAGCAGGGAGGAAGGGGAGATGTCTGTGGCAGTGCTCCCGTTCTCCCTGTGTGTCCCCTGTCCTCCCTGCGCTGCACCCTGCCCGTCCCCAGCAGCCAGGCTTGCACAAAAGCACTAATTAGCTAATGCCGGTAAAGCACAGGGAGGGTGGAACGTGCTGTGGGTGCTAAGCTCAACTACCATGTGGAGGATGTCACTCCAGCAGGTCCCCTTGTCCTCTCCCACCCTATCCTCAGTCCCTGCAGCACTCACAGGCACTGCTGCCTCCTGCTGTCACCCCGGGGCCACATTAACTAGCCTTTGTGGCACAGGAGGAGCTGTGCTACGCCAATGTCCCCTTCCAGTGGGACCCCCCAGCAGGGCCATGACCAGGAGTCACCTCCTGGCTGGCTGTAAACATCCCCAGCATGGCCCTGGCCACCAAACTGGGGTGTGGGAGCTGTGCTGGGAAGCCTGGCAGTGTCTGAATTGCCAAGGCTTTGGATGGGTCTGGCAGCCAGGAAAGCACCGGGGTGGTGGGGTACAGGTGGGGAGTGAAAAGCACACGCAGGGGGGTCCCACAGCGTTTTCCTCCTTCTTAAGAAAGAGGCATGCACGACGCCGGAGGTGCTGGAGGTGAGCGAGTGCCCGGTGGCCGCCCTGGGGAGCTCCATCGCCCAGGAGGATTTCTGCTCCCTGGGAGGCTGTGCCGAGCCACAGGGGAACCCCCAGCACTGCCTGCCCACCAGCGCCTGCCCCTGCGAGCCCCCCGCCGGCGAGCCGCAGCTCCAGGAGAAGCTGAAGCAGCTGCAGCTGGGCAGGAGCCCGGTCCCCAAAGCGGGCACGGCGCCCACAGACTCCTCCTGCCTGCTGACGCCCCCCACCACCCCCCTGAACTTCGACTCCGGGAGCCCGGAGTCACCGCAGGGCACGGGCAAAGGGCTGCAGGAGCCCCGCAGGAACGGCATGAACGGCACCAAAGGCGGCACCCCCGAAGGTACCGACGGCAGGCGCTGCCCCGGGGCTGCGAGGCCGGGCTGGGGCGCTGCCAGAGCCGTAAGCCGCTCTCTCCGCTGCCAGGCTGCTCGCCGACCCCCTATGATTACCCCACGCCGGAGTCTTCCAGCCGCAGCTCTGCCACCGACGACTTCTGCTACGTCTTCGTGGTGGAGCTGGAGAGGGGCCCCATCGGGCTGGGGATGGGGCTGATCGACGGCGTGGTGAGTTCTCAGCTGGTGCCCCTCGCACAGCTGGAGTGGGACACGTGGGACGTGGTTTATATCCCAAGAAAAGCCAGCAGAGAAGCTGATAGCTTCCCAAGGGAGTTAGGCTGCTTCTGCTGGGGACAAGGAGGCACAGAGGGATCTCTCAGTGGATCTCTGCTCGAAGGTCACTGTGCTGTGCATGCAAAGTCCACAGCTGTCCTGCAGCTGGGAAGAGCAAACAGGCTCAGCTCTCTTGTGGAAGGAAAATGACTCAGCCGAGGTCTTTCCTCCACCCTTCAGGGGTGGCAGAAGCAGAGAGGAGCAGGGAGACTCACAGGGTGTCACAACAGCTCCTCCTTTGCATAAGGAGGAATCTGGCATTGTGGGGTAGATCATCTTTTTAAATGGCCTTTCCCAGCTGTGCTGTTGGTCAGAAGGAAACAGAGCATCATCGAGCCCTGGTGTGAGCGGAGTTCCCACCCCAGCACAGCTGCAGGTTAACGATGCTTTACTCTTAATTAAATTGAACAAGAGCAGATTGCCCCCACCTCTCCTTTCTGTGTGTAAATTGGTATAAAACGAAAGGATCGCATTTCCTCCCTGTTACTGTTAGCACCATCCCTATCATGTTCCCAAGCATCCCCAAGGTCCCACTTGCCATCAGGCTTGGTTGTGAGCCCTGGGGGAGAGTTATACCCTGCCGGAGGAGCTCAACCCTTTGGGACCACAGATCTTTGTGTCCCTTTTCTCTCTCCCTGCCTTCCCGTGCCAACAGCACACCCCTCTGTGCTCTCCGGGGATCTACATCCGCACCCTGATCGAGGACAGCCCCGCGGCTGCTGACGGCCGGCTCTCCATCGGGGATCGCATCCTGGCTGTCAACGGCACCAGCCTCATCGGGGCAGACTACCAGAGGTGAGCCTCACCTCGCCAGAGGGCCTGGGGAGGTACCAGCACTGGAGGAGTTACTGTCAGCTCCAGGGTTCTGGTTGTTTTGCTCCCGGAGTTGCCAGTGCTGCAGCTCTGAGGATGCTGCAAGGAGAGGAGTGACCTGCACAGCACACCAGAGAGGGGGGAAGGCTGTGGGTTTGGAAGAGGGATTATGGAGCAGCAACTGGGGAGCATCTGTGGGGAATAAATGAGAGCTCCAGAGGTGGGTCTCAGCAATGCAGAGCTGCTCCACTCCCATCCCACCCCAGGTTTCCTCTAGAAGGTGGTGGGATGGGGCAGCTCAGAGGCAGAGCCCAGGTGCCCACAGCACAGAGCAGCTTTGGGCTTGTTTGCCCTCATCCTGGCACCACTGACCTGGGGGCCAATCCCTCCACAAAGCTCCAGGCAGGAGAGAAACAGCCCCTGCTTGTAGCCCTGGGCAGGCACAGGTGATTTGCAAAGGGGGGGGTATTTTGTGAATGTCCATGACTTGGCAGGCTCCTGAGGGGCTGCCAGCCCAGAACTCACCTCTGTCCTTGTTGCTGCTCCCTGCAGTGCCGTGGATCTCATCCGCTCCGGAGGGAAAAAGCTGCGGTTTCTGGTTGCCAAGTCGGACATTGAAATAGCCAAAAAAATCACTTCCAGCTCCTCTTCCTCTTAGTCCTTGTGGTACAAGGATCCTTCTGCAGCAGCTTGTGGCTACAGCTCTGGTTAAGGCTGACCTCAGGGAGCCTGGAGTGCAAGATGGAGGACCAGGACTCCACAACAGCCCTCGATGTGCTTTTGGACACTTTGCCCCTGCACTGCAGCAGATGAAAGGACACACAAGGATGGTGCACGCTTCTCCCACTGCACTGGCTGGGAGCGTCATTCCTGATCCATTGCCCAGCCTCACCTTATACCCAGTGTTGTCCTTCTCAGGAGCTTTCCTGTTCCTTTGCCCCCTCTGGCAGGGGGAGGGAATGCTCCCACCATGGGGACTTGTAGGCAGGCTCCTGTTCCTCTAGGCTGGCAGCCCTGTGTGATATTTTATGCTGGCAGGCAGAAGGCTTGAAATACTTTTGGGTTTTGAAGAGAACACGTGGGGAAGGCCTGGGCTTCACTGTGGCAGTGGCCACCTGAGGTGCTGGCACATCAGGCTGGAAAAGTGTGCCCAGCTCTGGAGGTGGTGAAGGCAGCACAAGCACCAAGGAGTGGGATTCCACACAGGATCCATTGCCAGGAGTTAATTCCCCTGGTGCCATACACGAGCTCAGGTGCCTTTCTGCTGCTGGGCTCCAGCTCTGCCTCAGGATGGAAAGCAGCTACAGCAAAGGGCTGATACCACCAGCAGTTCCTGTGAGTCCTGGGGAGCGCTCCCTGCAGAGAAGGACTCCCTTGCCCTTGCTCCCTGGCTCTGGCACCACAATCCCGCCTGAAGGCTGCCAGGATTGATGGCAGAATGTTCACCACAGAGGATTGGTGTCACCAGGAGCCTGAGTGAGCCCAGCAGCGCTCGGCATTGCCACCAGCCCAGGCAGACGAGCGACAGCTTGGCACCATGTCCTGCTCCTCCTCCTGCAGCTTCGCCGGCCCATTGCGAGGCCACCCTGTTTCGTGCCCTGCTCGGAGCATCTCCCCGGTGTGTGCTGCTGAAATGCCGACAGGTGATGATGGACAGCAGAGATTCCCTTTGGGAGGACACTGATGAATATCCCAGGAACCGCTCTGCTCCCTGCTGCCGACCCCGGTGTCATCTCAGCCGAGGGTTCAGCTCCATCGTGTGGCTGCCCAGCCCTGCACACCCGGCTTCCTGCCCGCCGAGTCCTCCCTCTGCTTTTAGCACCATTAACGGGATAAACCCGACCTGATTTCCACATATAGACAGATACTGAGACCTAGTTTAGCCAAACCCTATTAAAACAGCCTGCAGCAAAGCCCTCCATCACACCCTGCACGGTCCAGGCTCTGGCAGTGGATCAGATACTCACATGGCATCTCACAACAGCAGCACTGTTGGATTGTGATGCTAAAACAGGGTTGGCTTTAATTAGGCCTCACTGCTGCAGTTTTGGTTCCTGTGCTTAGTCTTGCACATCGTGGGAGGAGAGAGATGTGTGAACACTCCATGCAAGGGAAATGCTCCACTGTTGGATTTCAGTGCAGCCTGGCTGCTTTTCTAGGTAGGATGGACCAGGCACCTTCCCTGAGACATGAGTGCCTTGCTGCTCTGCTGGGCCACGCTCACAGCCCTGGCCTGGGGTGCTGCCCCAGCAGGGACTGGGAGCAGAGCATCCTCCTGCCACTGACTCAGCTCTACCAGGCAGGTGAGCAGAGGCTCAGGGCTCCTGGTGATTCACTTCACTTTCAATCAAGTGGGTATGCTGGCCTCTCATCCTCCACAGAACTTGAAATGGGCTGCCTAAAGCCCCTGGGCAAACTGCATGCACTCCTTACTCCACTCTGCCCTGGAGCCAGGGCTTGGGGGGAGGCTTGGTTTGCACTAGACAGTGCTGAGGCTGCATCCTGGCACGTTCCAGCAGTACCAGCACAACCCACTGAGCACCCCTGGAGCTGGAAAACAGCCCCAGAGCTGTTGTGTCGCTCACAGTGCAGTCAGGTATTGAAACAGACTGTAAATAAACCCTGCTATTTACTGGTGTGCATGAGGGCTGGCTTCTCCCAGGAGGAGCAGTGGGATGGATTGACTTCCCTGTGTGTTAATAGTGTACAGCTGAGATGTGTACAAAGCTCTGGTGTAGATACTGAGCACAGCATGGCGCCTGTTGGACACGGTGGATGTTAAGAAATGCTCTGTGTCAACAATAAACTGGATCAATAAATCTCTCTAAGCCCTGCTCTGGCAGCTGTCTCTTGGATCTCTCTGTGTTCACTCCAGTGGTGAGACAGAAGAGAGGTGAGGGCTCCCAGATGTGATGGAGTCAGTCCTGCTTCCTCCAGCTCACATGGGCCTGTGCCTGATCTGCTGCAAGGAGAGGCAAGAAAAACAGCATGTGCAGGTGTAGAGAGAGCAAAGGGGAAGGGAAACAAGGCAGAGGAAGGGAGGGAAGAAGTACATCTCCAAAGGGACAGGGTGTGCTGGCAGGGTATTAATGCACCATTCACTCTCCTGCAACATTTGCACAAATCCACTAGGATTTTCACTGCGTACTCACCAGGAAGGGATAAGACAAGCTTAGGAGATAAAAAAGCAACAGGCACTAGGACACAGAAATACAAACAGCCTCAGCTCTCCTTATTCCTGTTCTCTGTTTCATTCACAATCATTTGTTCCTCTTTTCCAGTTAAGATCAGGGCTTTAGCCTTGAGTGTCGGCAGTGTCCAGTGAGTTGCTCCAGAAACCTGCTGCCCTCACACTGGCGTGGAGCCTGGAGCAGGCTCCAGGAGTTGGGTGACCATCCTCAGGGCCACAGGGAGGGAGTCATTCACCTCCCTCTGAAAGCGTGTGCTGGCCACAGGTGGGGTGAACACAAACTGAGCCACGCTGGGCATTTTCAGCAGGTTCATGAGCTCAGTTGCCCGAATAAGGATCTCCTCCAGGTCTTCCTCGCAGTAAACAGAGGTGACAGCAGGGCTCTGCACAAATGTCCTCATCTTGGACAGGAACATGGACACTCTGCAGGAAAAAAGGACACGGATATCAGCTGGCAGGACCTTTTCACCCAGCCAGGTCACTAGTTAAGTGTGTAAACTCCAGGTGACAGAGCGTTAGTCAGCAGACGAATCCCACTCCTCCAAACTGTGCCCTTCCACAGCTCACCTCTGTCCTTTTTCAGCTGCCAGACTCAATTATTAATTAACACCCACGTTCAGACCCACGAGATCTGCATATCTCAACCCTTTCCCAGTGCTCACCTGGGGATCAAGTCCTGGCTGCGGGCTGCCAGCTTGGCCAAGGTGGCCATGAGGACACTGATGGCACGGGGGGCACAGCTCGGGGTGCTGGCCTGTGGCCTCAGCTGGGTGATCTCAAAGAGCACGGCCTCGAGGCTCTCAAAGAAGCGCGTGATCTGCTCCACCGTGCAGCGCCTGTCGCAGGACACCGACAGGAACTCGCCCACAGCCCACACCTGGGCAAGAGGGAAGCACAGGGAAAGGGAACTGAATGATTCTTAGGGAGTAGAAAATCAGGTTAGCTAATGCTAGGAGAGAGGGGGAGAGGGAAGGTGAGCAGCAGAGTGGAGCAGCCTGTGGCAGCAGCAGGCAGCCCTGCTCACCATGTGGGTGAAGATGGCCTCCTTGCTCTGGATGTTGCTGACTGCTCCTGAGAACTCCAGGATCTCTGTGGACAGCTCCACCACAAGAGCAGGGCGCAGCCCGCAGAGCACTGCCAGCTGTGAGCCCAGCACCCTGGAGCAGAGAGAAGGGCACAGCTCAGAGCAGAGCAAGGTGCTGATGCCCAAAGCCAGGAGGAGCTGGCAGCACCCAGCCACTGGCACAGGGCTGTATCCTCAGGATGTTCCCAGCTGGGATGAAGGTGCAGACCCCATTTTGCACCCTTCAAAGATATGTCACAGCAGGGACTGTGCCAAAACTAAAAAGGCTCCTGGGCTGCCCTGGGATGCCAGGAGGAAGGCTAGGAGCTTCCTCCTGTCTCATCTCACCTGTACACATCCTCTTTAAACGCTGGGATCTCATAGAGCTGGTCACTCCTCTGCAGCAGCAGCACCACCAACTGGTTTATCAGAGACCCATCTGCAAACTGAAAGCCAGCCCTTGTTTCAGCAGCACCAGCGACATCCAGCAGCCAAACCCCAAAATAACCAGCCAGGTGAGACAGCTGGCAGAGAAACTGCCTGATCTAGAAGAGCAGTGCACAAAGCTGGTATCAGGCACTCACTGTGGGCTCATCTCTCTCCTTTACAGCTGGCTGAGAACACAGAGTGAACCTGGCGCTGCTCCACAAAGCTTTTCTGTTTCTCCGGATCAAGTAGCCAGCTCAGTGCTGGTTCATGCCAGTACCAATCCCACCCTCCCCTCATGCACCCCTCTCTTGGAGCTGCAGCACCTTCAGAGTTTTGCTGCTACGATTGCTCTTCACATAACAAGAGATCCCTGTGGCACAGCTGGGAACCAAACTCCCCCAAAAGGACCTACCTCTGCCACCACCCTGAAAAAGAGCTCCAGTAGGACAGGGACAGTCTCTGCACACTGCACCACCCTTGGGCTGCCAGCCAGAGATCCCAGCAGCAGGCGAAGTGGAACCAGACTGTGGGCAGAAGAAGAGTTACTGTTCAAAGTTTGTTCCCAGCTGCCTTTCCCTATTCCCCACAAGGCCTTTGAGTGCTGGCAAAGCTGAGAGAGGGAAGAGAGATCCACCTCAGGCCAGCTCAGAGCAGCTCTGCCTTTCCCACTAATCCCAGAGCTGCCTCCCAGAGCTGGAGGGCTGAACCACACTCCAGGCAGGCTCGTACCTCTCTGGGGCATCCTGGGGAGCAGCCTTGGTGCGCAGGAGATACTGGAACATGCTCCTGTAGAGGGGATGGCGAAAGGCCTCCAGACACGTGGCTGGTTTCCCAGCTGGGTCACCCCCAGCCTTCTCAGAGGCAGGAAGAGCAGCTGCCCTAGCAGGGAACACAGAGAGTGGGCTGCACTGTGAGAAAGGGCCAGGGCAGAGCTGGGATCCTGAGCAATGAACAGCAAACTGGTTTAATCCAGGCTCTCTGAAGGCCAGACAGCCAACTTGATGAGCTCAGCCCCCCCATATTCAGGCAATAGTTTCAGATTTGCTTCTGTGACACACCTGGGAAAGGGAAAAATGGCATCCCTCAGTCATCCAAGCCCACCAACATCTGCCTCTAGGATGACCCTCTTCCCTAAGCACCCCAGAAAGAGCTGTAATGTCAGGACAAGGTAAAGCAGAGGTGCAGCCAGTTCCAGTCCTACCCCATTTTCATGGAAACTCACAGTTCCTAAGATCTCAGGAAGAAAGTTTTCTGTGCCTCCAGGAGAAAAAAGCCAAAAACAGGGCTAAGAGCAGGAAAGGAAGAATAGGTATTTCACCTTGTGGTAGCTCATGGAAGCCTCAAACATGTGGCAATTATCTGGAGTTGGACAGGAAGGGGAATGGCAACAGCTCCCTGAGCCCCAAGGACAGCCCAGTACCAAAATGTGAGAGCTGGTCACCTTCTCTTCCCATGTATAACACATTACTAGAAAAACTGTGCTGACATCTGTGCAGCGTTGTGTTAACCTGACTGCAGTGATGCCTCCTGCTCTGTGCCAGCTGAGGCTCAGAAGTGTGCACTGGGCCTTGCTCAGTCTTGAGATGCTGATTAACAAGTGAGAGGAAGGGAAGGTGCATTACCTCTGCTGGATGTCCAGAGCTGCTGTCAAACAGGGCAGGTCAAGCAGCAAATGGAAGATCTCAATGGTTGTGCCTGGATCCAGCAGAAATGGGAGAAGGTCCACAAACTCAGAGATCAGGGATGGGCTGTTCCATGCCAGGAACTGCAAGGAACAAGCACAAACTGCTGCACTGCCCCTGCTACTCCACCACACCCAGGCAACCCCACACTGTGACCAGATGGGATGGGGAAGGGAAAGTCACTTCTGAAAAGCAAAACCAGAGAAGTCTGAGGGTTTGGTCAAAACCCAGGAGCCTGTTAGAAGCTCAACACAGCTGGTTCAGTGGCTGGCAAGCTGCAACTTACTAAACTTTTCCAGAAACAAAGTTCTGTGTCCTGTGTTCACTGTGCTTCCCAGCCCTCTACAGTCCTGCCAACCCAGACTATTCTGGCAGTGCTACACATCCAGAACCCTCCTCCCCTTCAAAGTCACACTCGTTTTGTAACAATCCTTCTTGCCTGTGCTCTCCCTAGCACTGCCATGGAGGCACATGGAGGGCTCTCAGGTGCAAACCCAAAGTTCTAGGGCACAGAAGGGGATGTGAAGCAGGCTCTCCCCTCTGCTGCTCCAACACGTTGTACCTTGAAGAGATTTGGGAAGCTCTGCCTGAATATGCTGGAGGAGTCTGTGAAGAGCTGGCTGTTGGCTTTGCAGAACTGGACAAATTCAAAGGCCAGTGACGGGTTGTGGAAGAGCTGAGCTGGGATATCAGTGAAGAGGTGTTTGTAGATGGCATCTGAGTCCACAGCTGCCAGTTTGCCTGGGAGGACACAGCACCTTGCTGAGCACAGCCTACCCAGCAGCCCTGGCAGGGCTCCAGGGGCTAAGAGAGATCTGGGTTATGCTCCTCTAAAGAGCAGGGGACACCCCTGGGTCTCCTGGGGTGGGATCATCCACACCAAAGCATAGGCAAGGTGAAATTACCAACTCTGGCAGGCAGCAAACTGCCAGCACAAAAGGCTGTGCTGGAATAGGCAACACTGGATTGTGGAGGAGGGGGTGGGAGCTGAAGACTTACTGTGGTTCAGGAAGAACTGGGCAATGGGCAGCAGGGCCCGGGCATAGGTGGCATCCCCACAGATCCTGCTGTGCAGGATTTTCAGGAAGGAGACAGCACGGCACACGTAGGAGGAGTCCTGTTTGCAGATGATGTCCATGATTGTCACTGCCTCAATGAGACACTGCAGGAGAGCAGAGAGTAAGATTGGAATGGGGGAAGCCACAACTCCCAGAGCTTGAGCCCCACCTCTGTGAACTTACAGCTTTTTGCAGGTCTCCATCATCTTTCTTCAGGGGTCCTGCCAGAGAAATGAGTCCAAGTCAAGTTTTGAGCCCACACAGGAACGTGAGGCTGTCACTTTGAGCACTAACCCTGGCTCCAGGGCAGGCAGGAACACACACTGACGCTAAATCAGGCCAATGAGAACCAAGTTTCACAGCCTCCCCTGCAAACCGAGGAGGCAGAACATAACTGTTGCCTCCAAATCCTTCCCAACACCCCAGCTCAGGGCTGGTCAATGACCCCAGCTGCTGCAGCAGGCCCTATCCCTAGGAGCCTAACTGTGGATTCCAGGGAGCGAGATCCCAGCCCAAACATGCAGAGAACCAGAAACACTTTGGAGAACACTGCCCAGAGGACTCCCAGGAGGGCTCATGGCAAGACTCACGGCGGTTGCTCTGCTCGATGAGGCGCTGGCAGTACTCGAAGGCTTTGTCCCGCAGACGCTCCCTGGGGGGAAGCAGCTGCCCAGCCCTGGCTGTAGTGGACACCATGGATGTCACAGACCTGTCCTTTCCTGCTTTGTCATCTGCACAGTAAATGTCACACGTGTCAGCAATGTCACCCACGCAGCAGCTCAGCAACAGAAAGGCAGCTGAGTGTGCCCAGGTGCAGAGTGAAGAACAGGAGGCTGAGGGAGAAGGGAATGTTACTGGAATGCTAAGGAGATGCTGTGGCCCATCGCCCAGGCCTTCTTTCCTAGGAATCCATGGGGCTTTGGCTGAAAATGGGAGACTCACCCAACAAGTAATTCCCCAAGGAAGGACCAATAAGTATCAGTCAGGAGGTTTAGTGATATTCCTACCCAGACTTTCCCTGCTCCTAGTACAGGATCTCTGAACTCTTGCTTATATCCCTGTCACTTAGAACCACAGAATGAGAGGATGGTTTGGGCTGGAAAGGACTTAAAGCTCATCCAGCTCCAAAGTCCTTGTCATGGGCAGGGACACCTTCCACTATCTCAGGTTGCTCAAAGCCTTATCCAATCCAGCCTTAAGCACTTCCAGGGATGGGGCAGCCACAGCTTCTCTGGGCACCCTGTGCCAGGGCCTCTCCACCCTCACGGGGAAGAATTTCTTCCCAATATCTAATCAGTCTGAAAGAGAGGAGATTGCTGGGTTGCTGGTGCAACCACCTGATATGACATCTGAGAGCACACAGCCCTCTTGGGGCTGCAGACCTTCAATCCCTACCTGGATTAAGGGTATTCAGCTC
Organism: Brachypodius melanocephalos; assembly: GCA_013398615.1. Lineage (NCBI taxonomy): Eukaryota > Metazoa > Chordata > Aves > Passeriformes > Pycnonotidae > Brachypodius > Brachypodius melanocephalos. The sequence continues at coordinate 5,690,535 of VZSR01003816.1, forward strand.
CTTGCCCCCATAGCACAGCAGCCAGTTTCTCAGCATGGAGAAGGTCTGCATGTTGAGCCACTGGTCCTGTGTGTAGTGCTGAGCCACTGAGAGCACTGTGAAGAAGTCTGTGGCAACAGCACCGTCCATCTCTGTGATAGGAGCAGGCTGAGAGAGAAGAGGCAGCAGGTCAGAGCCCCAGGGAAAGGCAAAGTGAGAGGGCAGAGAAAACCCCACTGAGCCCATAGAGACAAGCATCCCTTGTTTGGGGTCCTGCAGGAGGGCAGATATCCAGAGAGAGGAAAGCCAGCTGTGCTGGATCCTTCTCCCCAGTTAAAACACTCAACTTTGCTACTTTGACACTAGTCTCACATTTGCAATTACCTTTAACTCTGAAGTACACAGTCACTAAAAGGCTCCTCTCTAAAAACAACCTCAAGGATCAAAGCTCTGGCTCTACAGCTGAACTCCTAAATCTCAGAGCTGTAAATCCCCCTGCTTTGCTTTCCTGTGTGTCTCAACCATGTATCCCACAAAAAATGCTGAAGAACAGCAGCACTTCTAGGCTACTGTTTTCCAAACGAAGGTGACTCTGGGAAGCCAAAACAGCAAGTAACAGACCTTGTGAGGTCACTATGGCAACTCAGCACTCACCTGTTTGGTTCTGGGACTGGAGAAGAAGCCTCCAGAGGGTTGAGCCACTCCTTGCTGGATGCTTGCATACCTCAGCCAGTCAGCCAGCTTTCTACTGACAACATTGGTCTGTTCTGTACAAGAGAAGTGACAGGGTCATTGCTAGGCCGGGCAGAGAAGCAACCTCTGCAACTTGTCCCTGTTAACCCTCCATTGCTGTGCTTTTTCTCCAGCCTGGATCACTCTCTGATCCCAGCTCAACATCCTCCCCAAAGCTTCTCTGGCACACTGCAGGAGGTACACAAACCTCACAGGAAACTCCCAGAAACTCACTCTTGCTCACAGCTCTCCGGAATTTGAGGCCTGGAATGCTCTCCTGGTTAACTTACCACCACCCATCCAGTGCTGCCTCTCTGATGAAGAGCACCTCTACTTGTTTCTGCTGCTTTCTTGACCAGATGCACAGCTATATCTCTGTCTGTCTCTCTCTCTCTCTTGGGTTGATGCTCTTCAGGATGGCTACAGTGTCACACTCCTGCTGCATCTGGAGACCTCAGCTAGCATACATGATCCTGGTATACAAATCCATGGCCAAGATTTGACCGGAAGGCCCAGTCACACAGTCTGTGTGGTGGAATACATCTCACCCAGTAAGTTCCCTTTCCTCAGAGCAGAGATGTTACTTCTGACAGCAGTTTCCAACCGAGAGCCTTCTGATCACCATCCAGACCACAGCCAGGTGGCAATCTCAGCCCTTCCTATAGATTTACCTTCTGTTAGAGACTCTGGTGAAAGGCTGATGACATTTGCCAGGACAGGAAGGAGGAACCGAGCACTCTGACCCTCAGGCAATCTTCTTTCAAGGACTTGCACAACACGCTGCCCCACAGCTGCCACTTCACCTGCATTTTCCTGAAAAAATAAAGCAGAGTTAAAGATAGATAATCCACCACTACTAGAGACCAATCTCCTCCACCAGGCATCAATACCAAAGTCAAACACAAAAAGAACTCACAGCACAGGGGATTTGACTACATTTTACAGAGATTTTCTGCAATTTGAATTCACAGATCCCAAACTATGGGGCTGCTTATGTGTGTTTTTAGCATTGTGGACCTGCAGGACAGTCTCAAGGCTGGATATGGGAGAGAGGAGCTTTGTGAGGCAGCACATAAGCAATACATTGCTGGTTTCTGTTTCACTTCCTTTAGTTGAGTAGACTCAGAAACATTGGAGACATTTCTAAGCACACAGTGAAACTCAGAACGAGAAGTTTCACAAAAATATTTCACATCTAACAGGCACAATAAAAGTAAAAGAAGGAGAGGAAAAAGAGAAGTTTCCAGCTTGCTCCCCAGGCAGCACTCAAAGCAGTTTGCTTCTCACCCTGGAGAATCTGGACCTTTGAAGTGCCATTTGCATTTACAGTCTTACATGTTTTATAGGCTCTATATATGTTTCTTATATGTGAACATGAAAGCCACTATCATAAGAATATCTAAAATCTTTTGCTTTCCTCCCCAGGTTCAAGCAATCCTGATCTAAAATCCATTCCAGCAGCCAGCTCTAAAGGGTTCTTTTTTGCTTCCAGGACCTTAGTGTCTAAACATTACAATTTTAAGCATTTTTAAGTGCCATTCACAATAATTTGCCATTTTTTTCCCTATGCAAAGCAGAATAATGAGATCCCTTAAATGAACACTGAAATGCCTCTGCTTTTTCCTACATACTTCCAATTGATTTTCACTCTGTTTGAGCTCAGGGAGGAGCTCAGGAGCAGGGAGCCATCAAACAGCAAATCCATATTGACAAGAGAAGATCTCTGACTTGACAGGTCATTTACCTGAGCCAGAAGGATGGAGGATACCAGGCTCAAGAGCTTTGTATCTTGAATCTCATCACAGGAGAGGATCAGATCATTGCAAGGTGACATCTCTCTCAGGATGGCAGCACATAACACCTGGATCTGCTCAGGACTTTTGGGTGAGCACAGCACTGTCTGCAACAGCTCCACAAACTTGCCATCGAGCCTGCAAGAGTCACAGTAAACACCACTGCAAGGCAAGAAAAGATCCAGATGTGTATTTCCTGCATATTCTTGGCTTTGGGATGATCCCCCTTGACAGTGACTAATGCCACCCATCATCTTCATTTCTGAGGGCACTCTGACTGAGGGCTCAGTGACACCAACACTTGTTAATCTTGCTGCAAAAGGAGATGGGCACCTTCTGCTTAGCAAGGCAAAGAGGGGCTTTGTGTTGAAATTGAACTCAGGGTTTTCAAGGCAGCGTGTTATTTTAAAGCCCTAACCCACGCCCTTCCTTTATTTTTGGTTAGGAAGATAACAACGCTGTGTTTCTCCCAACACCCGAGGCACACACGGGCACTCACTTGCGGGGGTATTTGGTGGCGGCCACGGTGAGGTGCAGCCTCTGCAGCCCATCCACGGCCTCGGGGCCCGGCTCGGGGCCCTGCAGCAGGGCGGACACGCGGGCGGTGAATCTCCGCAGCTCCTCCTCCTGGATCTCCCTGCCGGGGCAGTCGGGGCTCTCAGGAACCCGGGCCCCCATTCCGGGCCCTCTCGGGGAGCTCCGGGCTGGAGGCTTGATACACACCGCACTCCCCCCCGCCCGGCTCCCCGCTCCGCCTCGGGCACGGCGGCCCCGCCAGCAAACCCGCCCGGCCCGAGGGGTCCCTGGCGCTGTCCCCTCTCCCCCTGTCCCCCATCACACCTGGCCTGCCTGAGGAAGCTCTCGGCAGCCGCCGTGAACATCCCGGCCCCGCCGCCGCCCGGGCCCGCGCCACGGTACGCGGCCAAAGCCGCCCCCCATGGGCGGGCGGTACGCGGCACCGGCTCCGGGGGCAGGCGGCGGCTGCTGCGCGAAGGTTCCGCCCGGCGGGAAGGGCTCGCAGAGGCAAGAGGTGACCAAAATCCTCGCTAGTGGCTGCTCACGGACTGTTCGAGGTGCTGCTGTCATTATTTCCCACCTCAGGAGCCTGGGGACAAGCTGGGCTCTGAGGCCACCGCGCGCTAGGCACTCAGACGTATGGAGAACATCATTACACGGCAGAGATGAGAGCTGGCGCTTTCACGGCTGTGATGGTGAAAGAGGATGTGTCAGACTTTCACAAAATGCAACCTGTTCGTAAAACGGAGCTTTCCAGAACATCTAGGAGATGTTAAAACCACCTGGTCAGGTCTTCAGCACCCTCAGAAGTTAAAACTCCATCAGGACCTTTTCTCCCGACTGCTAACAGGGCTGAAGCTCAGCCAGAGGAGGAGATACCAGGGGATAGAACTTGGCACTTCGCCCTTTGGTAATTCCCTGCCCTGTGCTCTCCTGGCATTAAAGTTCATTAACACCATGCCTGGGCAATCAGCCAGCAGAGCAGCAGCACGTGGGGAGCACGTGGAAAGAGACAGGATAATTTTAAAGACATGCCCCAGAGTGGGCTCTGGATGAATATATTTGCTCCCCTGTGTACTATGTTAATAATTTTTTAATTAGTCAATTTTTAAAAAATGCTCTCAGTACCTGAAGAGAGACTACAAGAAAGTTGGAGAGAGAGTTTTCACAAGGGCATGGAGTGACAAGACAAGAGGGAATGGCTTCAAACTGAGGGCAGAGTTAGATGGGATATTGGGAAGAAATCTTTCCCTGTGAGCGGGGGGAGGCCCTGGCACAGATTCCCAGAGAAGCTCTGGCTGCTTCTGGATCCCTGGAACTGTTCCAGGCTGGGTTGGACAGGGCTTGGAGCAACCTGGGATAGTGGAAGGTGTCCCTGCTCATGTCAAGGATTGGAAAGAGGTGATTTTTAATGTTCTTTCCAACCCGAACCATTCTGTGGTTCTAAAATTCTATGAATTACAGCTGCTTTATGAAAATCGAGGCCTTAAAAGATATTCCTATTTAATTTTCAGCTAAGAATGTTCAGTCAAAATAAACCCAGAACTTAAAGTGTAGCTGCATTAGGAGGACAAAGGAGGAGAAGTCTAACTACATGACAGATAAAGTATTGTCTTCTGACCTCACAGGCTTAAATGAAAACAATTACTCTAAATTACAGGGGAATAGTTTAACTTTCAAAATAACAATGTTTCACTTCATGACAAAACAAAGCTGGAGCTGGAGGAAGAGTTTATAAGGCCCAGGGGAAGCATCACAGATCTCAAACACACACGTCCATATGTTCACTGTGCTGCGAGTCAACAGCTGCCCAAACAACTGACAAGGGATCAAAAGTGGGGTGTCTGAACTCTAAACAGTGCAAGGTGTGCAGATACTCACTTCCTTCCTACATTAAAAAAAAAAAAAAAGAAAAAAAATATTAAACACACTGTCCCCCCAGTGCTGCAGGAAACTCAACCCCTCTATGATGCTACACTGGAAGGGTCCAAGTCTGTCACCCAAAAACAGCAAAGCAATTTCAGGGCATTTTCTCTTTCATATATAATTTTATTTCTGGTTATAGAAACAAATGCTAAGAGGAGAAGCAACATTCCCCAACCACATACATCAAATTAAGGTAACAGAACAGTTAAAATAAATGAAAAAAAAAAAAAAAGTAGAAATTTAAACCTTTGTTATAGCTTTAAAATATTAATGTTCTCGATACATTAGAAATCACATTCAGATCTCAAATTATTTAAAAAAAAAGTATGGCTCTATATTAAAAAAAACAAACAAACAAAACCACTGTATCCCATGTGATGTGGAAACACAGGTCCTGCTCCTGGGATGCAGGATCCCACACCCTGGTGGGAGCCAGGGCTGCCTTGAGCATCTCACAGGAGCAGTGCTGCAACATGGCCAGAGAAAGAGCATGAACTTCACATCCACTGCCCCACATGGAGCTTCCCCCTTGGGATACACACCTGCTTTTGAAAAAGCACTGATAACGACAAGAAGTCACAAACCCCCCCCTCCCCCCCCAAAAACAACTTTTGATATCAGCTGTAAAAAAAAAAAACAACCCCACAAACCCCAAAACATCTGGCTGGAGGTGTCTTGCACAGGCAACACCAGGAACTGAAATGCAAGCATGGCTTTAGTTTCCCCTTTCCATCACCTTCTTGTTTTATAAAGTAAGTGCCAAACCGAGGTGAAAGGGGTAAGGCTGGCCCAGAAGTCTGTAGCAAACCCTTCTGTGAAGCCATTGAGGTATTTCAGGTTCTCCTCTCAGCCTTCCCCGGGGACTCGGTGGGAGTGAGCATCTGCAGAACAGGGCGAGAGTCGGATTCTTCGCAATTTGTTTCTTATCAGAGCAATTATTCAGAGTTGGATGTGAATTTCCAGCTTTACCATCCATTGCTCACACACAGCTTTTGATTTATCCCTAAACAGCTTTTAACAGTCCTTTGGATAGCTACAGACTCTTAATTTGCTCTTTTTGGCTATGTGGAGGTTGGCTGGCAGGCTGGACAGGGCCAGACTCCTCAGCACACACAGCATGTCCAGAACCCAGCATAACATATGGTCTTGTGAGATTTTCATATTTTAAAGCCATTTTCTGTATCACTACATTTGAATGAGTTTGGTTTTGCTTTTGTTTTTTTTTTTCCTCTCTTTTTTTACATTCTGTTTTCTATTAAAGCAAAAAAATCTTACAAACAATACTCTGTTTCCCTCTACTTCAAGCCCATTTGAGGGAGAAAAAAAGGAGAGATTAAGCAAGTTTAGGTTTACAGTAATTCAATTGCTACAGAGCCAACTTAGCAGCCTGCCCACCTCCCAAGAGCAGCATATAAATCAGCAGAACACCAGGATGTTCTGCACCAGACTTTTAGCAGCAAGACAGTGAAACAGAAGGAATTCTCACTTTTTCTGCTCCATTTAAATCTCATTTTTCTTCAGCTACCAGACATTTCTCCTCACCATTGCCCTTTGCTTTAAGGAAGGTTCTGTCTGAGACTGCTTTAAGTGAAACTGAGGTGGGGTAGAAGCAGGACAGAGAGGCCCAGATCATAGCATAACTTGGCAGCAGTATTAGGGGAAGTCTGGGTTTCACAGGGGTTGTTTTCTGCTGGATGGGGAGGAAAGCTGCTTCCTTTCACTGCTCCTATTCTGGTCACTCTTCCTATCACCTTCCCTGCAGGACTGAAGCCCCATCACCAGCCAGTGATTGCTGAGGTGAAGCTTTCACTCAGATCCTCATAGAGAATTTCTGCTCCTGGAAGAGCAATTAGGATTAGGAAGTCACATATCACCTGCTTTTATTTCTCAAAAGATCCAAGTGGTTCAAAATACACCCTTCTCTGAATGTAGTGATCCTTGTGGAATTAAACCACACCTGAACTTTGGCCAGTTTAGTAAAATTTACTCCCTGTGAGTGGAAACACAAGAAAAACTCTTCTGTGCTTGTTTTTAAGGAGATACAGATACAACCTCACCCCACAAAGAGACAGAAGCGTGATAAAAGGAAAATCATCTCACCATAGAGGAAAAGAAACTATTTCCCAGTGCCTCAGTGTTAGCTTAACCACCTGACAGGGAGGAATTCCTCTGCCTTACAGCATCCTCGTGGACCCCCCCATAAAACTCTTGTGTTAGAAATAAGGTCCCATTACTTACAGAGCAGAATCTGTAAAGAGCTCCCTGATACTGCATCTAGAGAGAACTGCAGACAAGAAAGGATTCCAGCTTTCATTAGTGCCATTTGGGGGGTTTTCTTGCCAGAAAAGCAGCGTGGACTGGGGTTGCCGAAAGCAGGACAAAGGCAGAAGCAGGGGATCCTACACAAGGAAGATGCAAGTACCAAGCTGCCTATTCTGCTCTGTGAGAGGAATGAAAGCAATCACTGAAGTAAAGCTGCTTCCACTGGCTGCTCACATTCGTTACAAAAACAGGTTCATCGTTCTTTCAGAGTCAGTGCCTGGTGCAGGAATTTACCAACACACTGTATAAAAGTCTGTGTAAGTACCATTCAAGAGAAAGAAATAGTCATGGACCATTTATATATCTATATTGACACACACGCTCACACACTCACACATTAATAAATATAAACTTTATGTTTACACAGATCTAATTTAATATTCTCTGAAAAAAAAAGTATTTAAAGGGTTTCTTCCTTAGCTGCCACCCATGAATTGTCAATGTGGGTTTTTTTTCTGTCTTGAGAACAAAGGAGTAGATTTGGCACAACTACCCTCGTGCTCTGAAACTTAAAGTGACACATAAGGAGAGGACCAACCATACATTCTGAAAGATTTTAATTCAGTGTTGGTAAATCGAAAAGGTATCAAAAGGATTTTCCAAACATATAAATACAAACGTCAAAAATGGATTCAAAATTTGGAATTTAAATATAGTGCTCCAAGGAAACCAAGTATTTTTCAAAATGTCTTGCTCAGGCCAAAGTAAAATGCTCCCTGGTGTATTATTGCCCCATGAAAGAGACCCTAACAGTGAAAGCCCACCCTCACAGCTACGGAATTCTCACTGCTGATTATGGCATGGGAATATAGCCACACCTGTATGCACAAACAGTGCACTGACCTGCCAACAATCCACCCAGCACAGAGAGATGCTGATCTAACAAATCACAGCCTGACAGCTGCCAGGCAGCCCCAAGAGGGATTCCCCAGCCATGTTTTGATCAGGTGCAGATCAACATGCAAGATGGCATTGCCTCCCAATCCCAGCAGCTCCAGCAATCCAGATGACCTTGTAGTGTAACTGTTTTCTGCAGCACAGCTGGCTCCATTGCAAGCTACACTTTCCAGCAGTAGTGTATGCTATAGTAGCAGCAGCTTGGGCGTAATTTTTCACCCAGAAGGACACAAAAAAAGTTCTACAACAGATTGTTTACTCATGTAACTGCAACCTAACACAAGAATCCTCGCCAGATGCAGAGCTTCAAGCAATGGAATTAAATTAGGAGTTGGACCAAAGGATTCTGGAGTTGACAGAAATAACTACAAATAGAGAGGGAAAACTGATGAGGAGCAGAAACAGGAGCTGCCAAGAGACTGGCTGGCAAGAGAAGACAGATCATTTGCTGCAGGATGGCATTTGCAAACTCAAAAACTCAGTGTGCAGCAAGGGCAAAACTATGAAGCAAGTCCTGTTCCTCTGGAGGTTCATTCTTAATGCCCATGTCCAACTTATTAGCAGCAGGACTTTGAAAACCTCAAAGATTTCCAGCAGGAAGAAACTCTAGGCAAGTTCCACAATGGATTGAAACTATCACTTGATAAGATAAAGCACAGGTATCTTTAGAAGTGATCAGGATCCTGCAGTGCTGCCTCCTGCTCAGTAAGACCCAAGCTAGGACTGTCCCTTGGAAGAGGGGGACAACATGGTTGCATCTGGACAAATGCAATCCAGTTCACTTTGTGATTTGTTCCTTTACACTTTACATTTGTCTTGCAGCAAGAGACCAAACAGGTACTGGGCTGTGCTGGCAAAAGTGTAGCTACCAGGCCAAGGAAAAGGATTCCTCTTCCAACCCAACCAGCATTCCCCAGACCACGTCTGCAGCAGTGCCTCTGTGTTTGGGCTCACAGTGACCTCCTGCAGCAACTCCAACTGATGGGCAAAAAGAGACCAAGATGACCAGGCTGGTTCAGCCTTAAGAGAAGGAAGCAAATTGGAAAAATCTTTCTGGAATCTTCAAGTACCTATCTGCAACGTGCAGAGGAAGCAGAGCTGGGTTCTCCTCAGAGGAAAGGAACAAATGCAGCTGCATGGGAAATTCTTCTTGCGTTGCTGAGAAGTTTTCACCTTGTGTGGTGATAGTGGATTCTCTAAGGAAAGGTACAGAACTGCGCTGGTGAAATCCTTGTCATCCAAGATCTCCAACCCCAGGTAGGGCAGGAAACACTCCTCCTTTCACCCTACATTTGAAATTTATTTACACACTACATTTGAAATTTATTTCACACCAGTGATACCAAATAAATTCCCCCTCGCTAATACAGAGGAAAAGCTCCAACACCAACTGAACATGCCCAGCAGGCAGGAGAAGTGTTCCACACCACACTGCAAGAGAGTTCAGGTCAGATGCTCTCACTTGCTTAGATACAGGTCCCTAGCCTTCTGTGCTTTAAGTTTCATTCCATTGTGGTCATTTCCCTACTGAAAAAGGAAAAAAAAATGGAAATTAACTCTGAATGACAACTCTAAGTCAGTACACAAGACCAAACATGCAAAATCAAGTTTACTCTCCCCAAAATCTGATGCTAGACCATGACACTGATGGCAGAAGCACTGTGAGAGCTTGAGCTATTTCTTTCCTCTTACAAAGGAAAGATGTCTTAACATGTCTCTGAAAACACTCTCCTGAATAAGCTCTGCCCAACAGTAACATGTCTAGAACACAGCATGAAATTAATACAGGGTGACCAAATTGACCTTTCTCAACCTGCTCTGGAGCTCCATGTATTCCACAGGTATTTTCATCCTTGAGCTTAATGCAAGGTGCTGCTCCTGTCAGTGGATAAAAATGACTGGATATGCTACAGGGGACAGCATTAATGGTATGGGGGAGGGAGGAATACGGGAAGGAAAAAGAGTTGAAAAGAATATATGAGCTAATCATGAACTTCAATTTTGTGCTCACCACTGTGCTGTGTTATCACTAAATCAGATTAAATTGATCTTTCTCTAAAAAGCTTTCTGTATCATAAGAGCCAAGGTCAAGACAAACAACATGGAATTCCAGTGGAATAAAACAAAGAACGACTGCATTCAACTCCTGCAAACTGCAGCAAAGAAAGTTGCTATAAACTAACTGATCAAAGTAAAATTAGTCAATGTCATTGCCTAAGGTGAAAAAAAAAATCAATAGGGAATGGTGGAAAGTGAATTCATACATTAAGAACTTGGCTTTACAGTTTTCCCAGGTTTAAGTTATTGCAGTTTAAATATTCAATATGCCTCGACCTTCATTACATAGACAGCAGAAAATCCAGTAAAGCCTCCACCTTCACTTCCCCTCAAATCTTCTTTAGTTCATGTAATCAAAGATGAGACGCAACTTTCTAGACAATAAAAACAAGTCAGATTATCAATTTAAAACACTCCGAGTACTGCATATAATCATTAAGGTAAACATTTTCTTTCTAGTCGAAGACTTAATTCTACCACCACATGAATTTTCACGCCTCTGCAGCCTGGAGAATCAGGACTGCTATGTAGAAAGAATGGTGCCGTCTTCCAGACTGAGCAGTGTTGAAAGAATTCATCTTGAGGCCTGAAACAAAATGTCTTCATCTCACATGTTCTGGATGAGGACCGCAGTTTTCCACAGCTCTCAACACGATTTAGCAAGAACAGTTATTTTATCAGGCTATGTTTAGGCAAACATACAAAAAAAATCTGCAAGTGACAGGTCTGCTTCCTACAGTAGCAGAGGGATGCAGCAGACTGATAAAGCAAAAACCCCCTGACAGGATGAACTGACAAGTTCCAGACATCTCAAGCAGAAAGGGTGAACAGAACAAAGATATTTGCTTATCCTCAACTCCCATTTGAACCAGCAGGTGTTGTGAGACACAAAAAGAAGAGAAAGTGTTATTCTGTTCTAAATACTCAGGAGGCAGACCTACACATGCAACCTGAGGATGGGCTTCCAAGAGGTATCTATAAAGCAGCAGCTTTATGATGGATGAAAACATTGTCACTCAGCTGATGTCTTTGGTGCTGGATTAGTTTACAGAAGCTCAGGGCTTAATTATTTAGACTCTTCAAGAGAAACGCACCAGCAAAGAAAAATCCACAGAATCTTGGCAGCTCCACATCCTGAACAGTTTTCTGTTAGTTTTTCATCTTGCTCTGACTCACCCAACATTCTGGAAACCCAAGGACTGCTGCGCTTCCGGAGCGCTCCCAAGCCTTGGGGCTGTTTCAGAGGAGTGCCTGTATCTAAACCAGCAATCACCCAAAGTAATGATTCATCACAGACAGACTGTGCTGCACTCTCACTTGTGCCTTTTGCCTTAAAGTTCATTTTATTGACTCCCGGCTTTGAAAAGGCTACAGAAAACAGAGCTAATCCATGTGCTTTTCTGCTGTGCCACACCTTGCCTTCCTAGCGGGAGAAGGGACAGCTGGAGGCCAGCCTGCTTCAATTACTTTGTGGTCTCTAACAATTCTCCTTCACAAAACCATTTCAAAGTACTAAAATCCCATTTAATAACTTGTCACTAAGGGCACACACCTGAATTCTGAAAGCCCAGCTGAGATAAATGATCTGCCATGAATATTTTATGTACCTCTCTCCGCAGAAAGTAACCGCAAATCATGAGATCAAGAAATTCTTTCCTTCTTTCAGCAATATTTCTCACAGAACAATGGACTTGAGAATTAAACATGTCTGGGTTTTATTCAAGTGGTGGGACTTGGTTATTGTATAGGATTTGGCAAAGACAAAGGAAACCTAGAAGGGAACAAGTGATATCAGCTGTTACCTTGTGGATTTCCTGCCCAGATTCCAGCAGGCACTGAAGGGCTGTGCCTTACCCCTAATCCCCATGGATATGCTGACAGTATCATTTACTGCACACTGGGGAAGGCTTTTTGCAATGTTTCTGCAGTGGGTTTTGTCTCTCTGCCTTGTCAGACTGCACAGGACAGCAAATCAGTACAGATGGGGGACAACCCACCAGAGGCACACCCCACTCCTCTTAAGTCTCTCTTGCCATTACAAAGCTGTAACATTTGCTAAATTAAAAAAATCTCTGCTGTGCTGCCAGAAGACATGCTAGCCAAAGGACTGCAAAGGGTGTAAAGCCAAAGGAGTTTGTTGGAGGCTGCAGGCAGGGGGTGGATTTCTTTGTCAGCCGTAAGATGTCACAAGCACAGACTGCTGCATGTGGCTGAAGTGAGTCAAATCTGCCTTCCTCAAAAGACATCCTTGTTCTACGTGAGGAGCCTGGAATACAGCTTGAGTAAAGGCCTCCTCCTACTGGCCAACTCAAATGGTCCTCAAGGCAGGAGAGATGGGAGAAGGAGCCAAGCAATGAAAGCAAACCTCCAAATCAATTTTGGTAAAACTGTTTGAAGACCTCCAGGGAGTTCTGCCACATGGAAAATAAAAAAGAAGTCTTTTGCCTTGGTCTACGACACCCTGACAGAATTTGAATGAACCATGGTATGACCTCTGCTGCTTCTCATCCAAGCCCTGAAGCTCTCTCTCCAAAGAGTAACACAGGAATTTTGCTGGTGGCCATGGAAGAGGGTCAGCTCTGACCTCCTGGCCATGGTCCATCAAGCTAAGGACCACACCACCACCACCACCAGGAGGTAAAGGTGACTGCTTTAGTGCAGAACATCAACCAGTATTTTCTCAAGTTCACAAAGACAGTGGCCATGCCTTCATCTACAGTGCTAATTTGAACAAAAGCTGGTGCTCCACACAAGCTGTGATCAATCAAATGCACACAGACACCCTTCCCCACGTGATCCTCAGGCATCAAGATACTTTGGCTGTTCTCCAGAGCAAGTGATGAATTGGAAGAAATTATTTGTAAAGATACAAATCCCTTTGTTTTTAACATCTTTACAGGAACCAAGTTAATACAGTTCCTCTGGCCTCCTATTCTCCCTCAGAGGGAATGGAGAGAAATTCCATCTGGAAATCCAGGTGGCTGAGCCCTGTAACTCTTCCTCCTGAATCCCCATATAAATAAGCATTTATATTCGGAATTTTGTTTTAAAAAACCAGAATCATTTGCCTTTTTTTTCTTAAGCTTGGTACCATGTTTCTTTAACGTTGCTGTGAGATATTGCACCCATCCTTCAGCATTTGATTGCCTTAGGTGACCTTTTAAAAACAGTCCTATGGTTCAAAGCTCTCAGAAGTGTGGTATTAAGGCATACAATGTGAAGAGTTTTCTTTCCAGGGAGCAGACTGTATTTGTGTTACATTCTTTTAGATTCTGAACTGCAAATCCCATCCCCTTGGAGACCAAAGGGAAAAAGATAGTTAAAAATATCCCAGCAGTCATACAATCAGTTGTCTGTATTTTTTTGAATCTTAAAAAAACAAAACAAAACAAAACAAAAAAATAAAACAAACAAAAGAAAAAGAAAAAGGAAAAAAAATCCCATAAGTAGAGACAGAACAGAGTTCCAGATATGGGTTCTTGGGAGGGATTTTCCATTCTTTTTGGCACCTTGTGATTCTAACAGCTGCTGTCCTCCCATTGAAAAATCTGCCTTTAAAAAGAGCTCTTGATCAGCTGTGTTTTGAGCTGTTACAGTTGTGGTTGGTTTCCCATGAAAGCTGCTTTAGGGCTCCTGCCATCCCATGCCCACCCCGCCATCACTCCAGCTCCTCCCACCGGTTCTTCATTCACTGGTTGCTTGTCCCTGTGGCACTGTGGATGTGATGACTCCGGGCTGGGCTGGCACTGCTCCACTGGGCTCCTCTATCCGTGCTCTTTTCACTTCAGGTTCACTGGAGGAGGCTGCTGCCGTCTCTTCGGTCCCTGGCTCGCAGACCCGGCTGACGACAACGGGAGTGGACGAGCTGGCCTGGGCTGCAAGGAGCTGCAGTGGATTTGTGAGAGCTGGGAAAGAGGATAAGAGAGAGAAGCAGAATCAGTGGGGTGAAGCAGAACAAGTGTTTGCTATTCCAAGAAAAGCAAGAAAACAAAACCCCACCATCAAACGTGACAGCTGGCACACGGTCAAGTGTTGTCTCCCTGTGCATTTTGACAGCCTGGCTTGCCTTGTCCTCCCCTCTCCCTCCACCACCTCAGCTTATGAGGTTTACCAAACCAGCAACAACCTCTCTCACAAGAGAACCTCCCTCTTCCCATCCACTGTCAAACAAGGCATTGCTAACTAAGTATTTGTCCCCAGCTCTAGTTAAAACTACAGCACATCTCTTTGAGAACTAGTTCTGATTGTAGGTGGCCAGAGAATTTCTCATGAACTCCAACATCCATTTGCTGGGCCTTTTATTTGGAGGTTTAGAGGCTCTTCTGAGCCCTGCTCACACAGGAAGAACAAACCAGGCTGTTGGGAAATAGAATCCAAATATTGAGTGTACTGACAACCCATTTGTAAAAGGGGCAGGGAAAAGCTTACCCTAGACAACCGCACAGAAATGGGATCAGAACAAAGGAATTTCTGGCTTCCAATCTTGTACTGCAGTACTGACACGAGGTCTCACCCTCCCATTAATAAAAGTGGTAAGAAAAAATATGATTTAAGTAGTAACCCTCTGTAAAAATGTCTACAATTCCTGGTTCCAGACAGAGAATGTGCTTACACACTGACTTTGGCACACACCACTGCTTGGAAAACAAAACACATGCAGTTTTTGGACTCTGCATCAATCAGAGAGGAAGCCAAAGGAGACTCAGGAAACAGCACATCCTCTGCCCTCCAGACTCATTTGCAAAGGATGGAATGACTGAACATCAGTGCTGTGCTCACTGCTAAATGCATGAAAAAATGAGCCCTAGGATAAATAAACAAAGCCGACAGAATAAAGGCCCTCAGAGTCCAGTAACTTCTACCAAGGCATGAGAAGAAAGCTGTAGAGTATCAAGAGGATGAAGAGAAAAAAATAGGGTAAAGATGAGGGCAGTCAGCAATTAGAGCTTAGTGACTTAGAGAACCTAAATCATGCAGTTGAAGAGAAGTCAAGAGACTCAGGCTTTGTTTTGTGAACCAGAAAATTTACTGCCACTTACAAAAAAACTCAGATGCAACTGGAATACTTCCCACTTTGATGAGTTAAAAAGTTCGGTGAGATGAAAATATTTTAACATAAAAACTCTAAATAAAAAACTGTTTGATTCTATATTAGACAAATGCTACTGCTGATTAGTAGAAGCTTGATCTATCTGATCTATTAATATCTTATACTAATTGCATAAAAACCTTATCACTATCATTTTTTCAGAGTTCCAATGAGATTCTTGCAATTCAAGTGCACACCAGGTAGTAACTGTGAAGAGATGTGGCAGAAAATTCTGTAGAAACACTTCTACCTTCATGACAGGCATCCAAAGCCCAGCAGTGCCCTTTATTTCAAACTCCCAAAAGCACCAGCCTGAGGCAGCAGAAGTGCTTGGCCTCTCAGTGAAAAAGCCATAAGAAACCTGGATATTCCCATCCCCAACTGAATAAAATCTGAGATGCTGAGCAAGCAAGAGGAGGCTGCCAAGACAGGGCTTGCATGGAATTTCAAAAAACCATGCTTGACAAATGACTAGAACACATCCTGTGTATACAAAACCCCTACATTCGTTCACCTGGTGAAATAGATCTTGTTTCTTTCAGGCTCTAAGACTGTAAGATGGGAAAGTATGTTATTTTCTTATTACTCCACTGAGTCATGTTTCACAAGATCTAAAGAGCACCATGGAAATTTTATTATTTGGCATGCTGCAAGCAAAGGCCATTGGTCAGAAGAAAAGAAATGAAAACAGGCTCTCCACAAGAATCACTGACACTTTCAACAAGTAACCTCAAGAGGTAGAGAGTCTCAGTACTAACAACTGCATAGCCAAAGGCAAAGGAAAGACAGAGCTTTTCTGACAGAGGCTTTTTCCCCAGGAAAAGCAGCAGAGGTGGACAGAAGGAAACCTCCCACTGATTTACAGCCCTGGAAGCAGAAGACTTGCAATAGCTTTGAGATGGACACACGGAATAACTTGATACACAGAAAGCAAGAGGAGAGAACGCTTGCAGCTTTACACCCTTGGCTGCTAAGCTGGGGGAGCAGTGGCAGCCAGGAGCTGGGGGGCAGCCAGGAGCTGGGGGGGCAGCCCCAGACCCACCGTAGGCGCTGCTGGCGATGCTGTTGGTGGGCACGGCGTGTTTGCCGTTCTGCGTGACCGCCCGCACCGGCAGCTGGTGCTGCCCCAGCGCCACCGGGGCTGCCTGCTGCAGGATGGTGACAGTCTGCCCAGGGACACCCTGTGCCATCTGACTGGCCACTGTCTGGATGACACGGCTGGCCGTGGGGATGGTGGCGAACGCGATCGCTGGCTTCTCGTCCATGCCTGTGGAAGAGCAGAAGAGACAAGGATCAGTCGCTGCCCTGGCTTAGAGGCAGGTTTTATTCTCATTAACACTTCAGCAGGGATACATAGCCCAGGATTACACAGAAGGTCAGGGATGAGTATTTGGAAACACTAAAATATTCTCTATGGCACATTTACTCTATCAATATTAAGAACATTTTTTCTTACAGCATAAGCCACAAGAAAAATGAAAAAAAAAAAAAAAATCAAACCCATCAATTTGACCCTTTGCCCTAAAAAGGCATCACCTCCCTTATTGGCACATCACAGCTGTGATATGGACAGCAAGTACTGCAAATCTCATAGCTTACTTTGCAATTTCAAACAAACTGGCCTGACTTTCAATACCACACAGCAGGAGAAGGCATTAAGATCTTAATGCCTGGAGCCAGAAGTCTGCAGCAGCTTGCTGTCAGGCCTGCATGGAGGCTGATTTACAAGGAGGTCTTCCCACAATTGCCAGCTTTTGCTGTGGAAGTGTAGGAAAAAAAAAAAACAGGATGGAGGAAAAATAAAAAATACAAAAGGAGAGCAGAGTTCCTGGACAGAGGTAACTGCTTGAGAGCACTAAACCACTTTTCTCACTTCCCAGGATAAGTAAGGGGTCAATTCAGCAGGTATGCAACGGATACAGGACAGCATCCTGCCAGGCACGCAGGAAAGGAGAGGAACCACTCTTCCAGGGGCTCTGTGGGGCTCAAAGGAGAGAGGGCAGGAAGCACAATCTCATTAGTCCTGTAGGAAAAGAAGGCCTCTCCCATTTTAACGTTTGCACACAGTGGAGTTAGATGGAACATAAGCACAGAGCTGAAACCTGCAGGCAAGTTGATGGGAATAGGGAGAGAAAAGGGAAAGAAAGCAAGGAGTTCAGGAAGGAAAACGCAGCAAGCCGGGGAAGTAGAGACTAGAAAGGGATATGAATGGGACAAGTAGGGAAAGAACAGGCAACAGCAAGAACCAGTGAATGAAAGAAGGGAGCAGGTGAGAGGCAGCTGCAACTCTTAGTGCTTCAGGAACACGTATGGGATCCAGACAGGAATTTCTAGAGAATGCAAGTGAAACTCAAGCAAGATAACCAGTGCTGAACTAAAAATGCCAGTGGTCCTGCTGCTGTAAGAGGGGAAGCTCTTTGTCATTTTTTCCTTCCCTTAGAGAGAGGGACCATTGTCCCACTGCCCAAATAAAGGCAGTCAGAGAGACCAGCCTTGCTGCTGGTGTAACACACACTGACCTTGCAGCACTAAGACCTTCTGAAATGGGGAGCAGACAAGGTGTTGTCTAGATCACAGCAAGAGAATATTTAACTCACTAAATCCCCCAAGGCTGGAATTTCCAGCTTAGGGACAAAAAAAGGCCTTTGTTCTAACTGGTTTTTGAAGATTGCTTTAATGGGGCACTGCCTGCACTTCCAGAAGCACATGCTTTCCTCTAGGAATCCAGGCCTGCAGAAAAGAAAGGTTCAGTCATTTATTTACAAAGCCATCCTGAAGCAGAGTTGCAGCCTTTCCCAGGCTCTCTCTTTTAGCTGAAGATGCACACACTTTCATAGCCAACATACAGGCATAATATTGGTACTGGGGATAATTACAAAAGCATGGAGAGACAGGACAAGGGGGAACGGCTTCAAACTGAAAGACCAGGTATAGGTGAGGTATTAGGAAGAAATTCTTTCCTGTGAGGGTGGGGAGACCCTGGCACAGGTTGCCCAGAGAAGCTGTGGCTGCTCCATCCCTGAGGTGTCCAAGACCAGGTTGGACAGGGCTTGGAGAAACCTGGGATAGTGGAAGGTGCCCCTGCTCATGGCAGGGGGATTGGAATGAGATATCTTCAAGGTAGCCTCCAATCCAGATCATTCTATGGTAATAAGCAAATTTTAAGCACTGCATGTTTTTTCAAGCTCCAAAGTCTGTTAGTTTTGCTCCCCAGGAGACAAGTGAACACAGTTTTCCTGCTCTCTGGTGGAGACAAAAATAATGAATGAGCTCTCATTTGGTTTGAGTTTCACCTGGAGGAACACCTTTCTGAACAGCTCAGTGCCCAGCGAGTGAAAATGTTCAACCACTCTCCCCTCCGAGCCTGCTCAAGACATTAGCAGAGTAGCAAGGGAGGTGAAACACTACCTCGGTGGTCACCAGCTAAGTCCAACACTGCTCCTGCAGCTTCATGAGCTCCTCCTGCTGTGCCCTGGTTTGTGAGGATGTATCCATTTGCAGAGTTTGCAGAGGAGGTCACCACTCGGACCATGGTGACAGTGGGAGCTTGCTGAACGACGTGGATTGCGTGGCACGGGGGCTGCTGAGAAGTCACTATGGATGCTGGCATGTAGGCCACTGGTTTGGCCACCAGGGTGGATGGTCGGGGAGGAACAGCCATAATCACTGGCTGGGCACTCACTGGAGATCCTTAACAGAAAAGAGAAGCACATGTTAACAGGAAAGACAAAAAGACCCCCATTTATTTAATCTCTGCACTTCCAGTCTACTCAGTGCTTCAGCAATGGAGGTAGAAACAAAAAAAATCAAGCCTTCAAAAACACCACCATCGAACTTCTCCCTATTGCACAAAAACCTTACCTGTCACCTGAGCACATTTCTGTGAATAAAAGCCATAATTAAACATTAAGAAAATATCCCAAACCAAGCCTTCCTAAATGAGCTTTGCCTTCCGACCTCACCCTACACCCCAGGTCAGCACAGCTGACAATCAGATTATTTACCAGGCCCTGGCCACAGCATCAGAACTTGGTGTAGCCAAGCTGATCTTATCCAGAAGCTGGTAAATGACAACAAGTGAGCTGTGGTGCTGCCATGGCTTCTCTGCTGTCAGATCTTTACAGCTCCTTAGCTCAAGGTTAGATCAGCTGTCTCTAGACATTCTGCCCCTCATCCAAAGAGGAGTAAGAAAAACGGTTTGAACTTGTACTTGCACCATCAGTCTCTAACAACAAAGCGGAAAGAGTCCTGGATCCTCCAAAAAAACCACTGTAGAAACCTTCCTGTGGTGTCCTCAGCATGGCACGTGGGGCAAGTGAACAGCCAACCCCTGGAACAAGAGCTACTCACCGGGTGCACTCTGGGAATAGCGATACTCTGGAACTGAGGCTAACTTTGACCCAAAGTCGTGATCGTGTGGAATGGGTGAGCCCTCCCGTGACAGGCACTCTGGAGTCTGTAGGCCACTAGAGTGAGGGGACAGCAGGCCAGGGTGAGTAGGGGAGGCAGGAGCACTCCTGAAACACCAAAACATCGTGTTGGCATGTGCAGATGCATTTTGACCACAAGACAACATCAGAGACCCAGAGCTATGTCCCGTACAGGATTCTCTAGGAAGGACAGACTTTCTTCCACACCACCCACTGCAGAACTGCTGGGAAGACCTGAAAGGTACACAGAGACCTCACAAACACTCCAGCTCCAAATACTGCTGTGTTATTCCTTGTTGAAGGAAACTGGACCCTTCAGAGTAGGGTTAACATTTCATTGTTAGACCCACTGCTGACAGAGAATCCCCAAATGCTGCACACTCAGATCAGTTTTACAACTTCAAGTCATTCTTAAAGAACTTATGTCAGAGTTTGAGAGTGACAGGGAGAAGAAGATGCAAGTAGAGGCAAGTGGCTGGCCCTGCATATGCTTACAGAGCAGTTGCTTCCCCTTGTCCCTCTTGCCTCCCTCCCCTACCACTTGGTTCCTGCCTATGGTTCCAAACACGTGAGGAACTGTACATTTCTTTAATGACAAACCAGAATAAAAAGCTGAAATTTTCTCCTCCTGTTTCCCCTACATTTTAACAGAGAAAACAGGAGGTGTGGGAGGAATGTTCCATGAAAACTGCTGCAGCTAGTGCTGAATTCCAAGTCTTCTCCTCACAGCTACAGGGCTCAAAGAAGCTGTCAGTGCACACGGCAGTGGAGCTGACTGGAGCAGCCACACAGAACTCCTGTTGCTTTACTGCTGACAACCACCATCAACCTGATCTTCCCTTTAGTAGAGTGTTTTAAATACCACAGAAGTTATTCCCACTATGATCTAATCCACATCTAAACACAGCTTTCCTGAAATCAGAGATTGGCATCTGAAAACACTCACTCCAGTGATAACTGCTTTGAATTTCTTTGAAATGATGCCAAAACAGATATGTTATTTGATGCATTTCTGCAGTTTGATTCTGGATTTTTTTTTTGTTAATCACTTAATAAGTCAGAACAATTTTCAGATAAGGCCTCAGGACTAACTATATCACCCCTCAAACTATAAACAGAAGCAAACTTTACTCACTGTACTTCAGGAGAAGTTCTAGTTTATTTTCTTTGTAATGAGTTTGGCAGAGAGATGAGAGGAAATTGCAGTTACCTGGAGGAGAGGGGCCCAAAAGGTGTTCGGAAGCAGGACACTCCTCTTTGCCTTCTTTTTCTAAATGCTTGTTCTACAAGTTTGGCTTCAGAGGCAGGGTCAATTCGCCAAAAGGAGCCCTTTCCAGGTTCCTCTTGGGAGCGTGGGACTTTAATAAAGTAACGGTTCAAGGAGAGGTTGTGCCGAATGGAATTCTGCAGGAAGCAGAGGAATGAAGTGATTATTTTGCCATGAAGAAGGAGGTAACAAAGACAAATGGGCTGCACCACACAGCTTGGATAAATCCACAGTGCCAGAATCAGTGCTGAAGGTAGGAACAAGTTACTCAACTCACACAGCTCCAAAGTCACAGGAGAACAGCAGCAGAAAACCTGGGGGAAAGTGTCAGAGTTTCTCCTAACCACGCTGAAAGATGGGTTTGCTTGGTACTAAGCATTACTTAAATACATCTGGAGCCAGGCAGAACAGTGACTTCTCTGTGGAAAGCCATGAAAGCAGAGCTTTTGCTGAGGCAGGGGGAAATCACTGTAAACCACATCAGAACTCTCAAAAGACAGGCTTTACTCTTGGCAAGTGGAAAAAGTTGCCTGAGCCTGTGCTAACTGCTCACCTGCCAAACGATTACCAGGGTGCCCAAACATGCCCTAGAGGACATTGCATCTCACAGTAATCACAATGCAAGGCAGCCAACATGCCCTCAGCCAGCTCTGGGAGGAATCCATGAGCTGTGTGGCACTCTGCAGCTCTCTAGATGATGACAAGGCTGTTTATCCTTTTCATTGCAACAGCCCACCTCTTACAGGGTGTAATGCTGCCTTTTGGGCTGGGGAAGGGCTCAGCAAGCCTCCATGTGCACAAACTCATCCCTCTTCCACTTTCAAAACAAAACAAAAGCTTTTCTAGTGGGTTTAGACATGCTCTTCACTGGTGAAGCCTTACAATGCCACTGGAGGGGAGAGAAAAAGGCAACTTCACTCCCTGCTGAAATGCAGCTCTCTGAAGCAGGATGCAGCAACTGGTTCAC
The DNA here is from genome assembly GCA_013398615.1 of Brachypodius melanocephalos. Lineage (NCBI taxonomy): Eukaryota > Metazoa > Chordata > Aves > Passeriformes > Pycnonotidae > Brachypodius > Brachypodius melanocephalos. The sequence continues at coordinate 5,712,511 of VZSR01003816.1, forward strand.
AAAGCACAACTCTGCCGAGCAGGTTAGGGCAGGAAGTGAATTCCACAATTAATTAGAACTGCAGGGAAAAGCCAGGGAGGCAGAAATGTATTTATTCCAACTGCACTCAAAGTGCACCAAGCAGTTCTGCTCCTGCCAGTTGCTCACAGTGAGATCAGCAGCTGCAAGAGCCTTTGCAGCTGTATTAGTGTATTACATTCTAATGCCGACACCCATGGCAGAGGTGTGATGCCAAGAAAAAGTCTCGAAGCAGGTGGAGTTGAGGTTCCTGGAACTTTGGAAGCAGCCCTCAAGTGAACATTGAAGTTTGATCTAGCATGTGTTAACTACATCCAAACTCTCCTCTGAGGCGGGTCAGGTTTTCCTGAGTAGCACAAGGAGTGCATGGACTCCCAGTTTCCCAAATTCCCACTCAAATTCAGAACCTGCAAACTGTGACTTAGGCAATGCAGTTGATACACTGGGAAAACAAAACATCTCTAATGATTTAAGGTGCTATGACTAAAAACTGAAGCCTCAGTTTTAGGTTGGATATCCTGTGCCTGGAGAAATCATGCCAAAGATGAGGTGAAGGATTAAGCAAGCATCTGGGCAGAGGAGTGACTGATAGCAAGGATGAAGGGAAACAAAATACAAAATGAAAGACACATGACTACAGCATTGAAAGAGGAACCAGAAAGCCCAACAGCAACACACAACATTGCCTTACAAAGTATTCAAAAAAACCCCAAACTAATCACCCACAAGTGAACTAGTCAGCTTGTGTTAAACAAATTCACTCTGGGAACAGTCAAAGCAGCTCTATTCCCAGTGCCCCAAATCTTTAATAAATGCATTTCAAAGCAGATAAGCCATGTCAAAGTAGTTTAAAAGCTTGTCAGTGTCAAGAACTCACCTGCCAGCCCTTGTCAGCAGTCCTGTAATATGGATAATGCTTGGTAATGTGGGCATAGATCCCACTTAGTGTTAATTGCCTGTCCTGTGCTGAAGATATAGCCTGCACAATTAGCTGAGCATAAGAATAGGGTGGCTTGGATTCATCCTAAGCAAGAAAAAAAACAAACAAAAATTTAGTCACTAACAAATAATTCCTATACGGCAGTGTACCAAAACCCAAACTTAAAAAGCACATTGGTCTGTAATTGTCACTGATGCCAAGAGAGCAGCGGGCCAGCAAACAGAGCATCAGCTCTCCCTTTACTGTTTTATGCTGCCACCACTCCATTTAGCACAAGCATTTGTGTGCAAACAGAGCTACAGGGCTGAGTAAAATGAAAGTATCTCCTTCCATGTCTCCAAATACACATAAACCTCAATTTCAATCTGATTCCATTCCCCACACATGCTTACACCAGCACAAGAAAAGGGGTCAAGACAGGCAATTAGGATCAAGAAACAGAGTACAGGTATATTCACTGCTTTCTGTGTTCATGAATTAAAGCCTTCAGTTCTGCCCAGATACAGCTCCACTCTGCTAGAAATTCAGGCAGTGTTATCAGCCCTCCTCCCAGCAACGAGCCCAACATGAAACCTGATCCCATCCCTTCCCTTCTCCAGCAGGATTTGTTTCATTCTAGGAACTTTAATTTGTTTGCTAGATCTCATATTTCCAACTCTTCACATTACTCCATCAAGAACAACCCTTCTTGTCTCAAGGGAGAATTAAATCTACAAGAAAAAGCCATCTAGTAGTGTGCTCCTCCACCCAAGCCCAAATCAGGTGGTTTTGGATATGGAACTTTTAACTTTGATCTGAAGATCAGCTCAACAAAATTACATTTTATCATTCTAACTAAGTTATTTTTTAATCTAAATTCCACTTGCTTCTCTCGTCGTTTAACGCCTACTTGGCAGGCCTTTGTGTTTGTTTTAAAGTCTGACTACAGACTTCTCATGACAAGCATCTGATTTTTCCCCTGCTTCTGCTTTCTCCAACTGTTTTGCAAAATATCATTAGTTAAAAGAAGAAAATAAGATGTTGAATTTTATGTGCCTCTTCTTTATGGGATCTTGATTTATCAAATAAGCAAAAAAATTATTCCTGCTTAAACCCTTTAGTGAGTGATTTGAATACATTTTGGGAAACTAAGCAAGCAGAGACTACCACTAAGCCAAGGATAGTTTGAAGGAATGACCTGAAACCCCTGAAGGACACTGTACATATCACCCTTATGGCCAAGGTGTTCTTAAACCCCTTTAAACTCTAACCAGGACTAGCAATAAAGCCTCAGGTTTTACTAATCCTCCCAAGGAGCACTGCTGGGTAAGAAATGTTTGTGTGAACCTTTGGGCTGTCCCCGCCAGATGCATCTGCCTGCTGCTCTGATGCTGCCTTTGCTGCATACTCTGCTGCCAGCTGCAGATCCGAGGTAATGTTGTGAACAAAACGATATCCTGAGGATCCAGCACCACGTGGACTGGCTGGGCAAGAGTTGGGAACACTGGAGAGGAAAAAAAAATAAAATACAGTTGTTATTTCATTTATTACCAAGGCACGCAGTTCTTACTCTCGAAGGTACAGTAAAGCTCTCTGGTCATGGAGAAGCAAATGCAATGGCCTTACTTTTACCCCTGTGGCTTATCCAAAGCCCAGACAGATTGAGAAAAAAACCCACCAGAGACAGAATTGGAATTTCTACAAAATCCTGACACTCTCTGCCATATACACTTCCTGCAATCACAACAGAGCAGTGTTTCAAAGCATTAAACTCCTTTGCATTTAGAGAAGCACTTAAAACTTCAAACAACATACAGTGTATCAGGGATGAATATTTAAGCAAACGAATAGTTTGTTATTATGACTTGTTAAGCAGCATCACACCAATTTCCTTGTAACACAGATAATATTTAATCAATCCTTCTAACAGACAGTTCTACAGCATCAGAGCTGAAGCACCCAGAGGCAGGGATCTGCCATGAAGGTCCCTAACACTACATCTGAGCTTCACAAGACCACACAGCTGGGGACAGGTGTTTCCTTGATTTACCCCACACTCATGCAGCCAGCAAAGGGGAGCTGCACTCATTGCCTACACACAGAGGTAGCCCAGCATCAGTTTGGGCTGGAAAAGGCACATTCAGAGTGGCAGGGCCACCACAAGATGGCATTACAGGAACGACTGAGCACCACAGGCTGTGAAAGGTGATAAAACGCTACAAACACATAAAAGGGGGCTGTAATTTGCAGTATCACTCAGGCACACGGAAATGAGTGCTACAAGATGAGAACTAATTAGAAAGGCTTGTCTAGGAATCGCATGTCCTTGATTTGTAGGGCTGGAAGAATCAAAGAATGGTTTGGATTGGAAGAGACCTTAAAGATCACCTTGTTCCAGCCATGGGCAGGGACACCTTCCACTGGACCAGGTTTTTCCAAGCCCCACTCAACCTGGCCTGGAAGGATGGGAGGAGAGGGATGAGTCTGGGAAGCTGAAGTTCCCTTTTTCTGTCTCTCCCTTGTCCTGTGCTGTCCAGAACTGAGGGATTCAGTGGCAGAACAGCAGGATGCACAGCCAAATCCCAGGATTACAAATGTCTTCTAGGAGCAGAGAAACAGTAAACAAGAAAGCAAACCAATACACAGAAGATTTACATAGCAAAACAAGCAGTTCAAATTGCATGAAAAGATGCAAATTGAAGCTCACAGCTGGAACTAGAATTCAGTAAAACTGGCATAAACAATCCTCTTACTGCTGAAATGCCCAATAACTGACACAAACAAATGCTGAGACTCATCAGAGCACTGCACCAAATGCTGTATGAAAAAACACAGAACATAGTCCCTTCCTCAAAAGGTGACTTTCTGGAGAGCTTCCCTCACATACACACAGGGATGCAGACACAACCCTTGTTTGCTCAGTGGCAATACCTTGGGTGCAGAAGCAATTTGTCAGTGTAAGGAATGACCATTTCCAACCACAGTCCAGCCTGTAAACTGAGAAGTGCTGCTACTCCTTGTGGTGTCTCTGCAAATGGCTGCAGTGCTGAGCTCAGCACAACCCAGACTGGCTTCTTTTAAAAGTGAATTACAGATTGGGGGGGCTGGGGGGCAGGGAAAAGGCAACAGAAACATCCAGCCACAACAAACCCTTGCAACAGGGAACCCAAAGCTCACCCCTGTCCCATATACCAGCCTTGTACCTGGTAACCCCTTCAGTGCCCAGCAGTAGTCCTGGGCACGAATGGGCGATGCTGTTCAGGAGCACAGCAGAAGGTAAAGCTTTAAGGTACTACAAGGCAAAAAAGGTTGATGAGCCCATACTTACAGATCTTCCTTTGCCAGAGATAAAGGCATTTCTTAGCCAGCCTTTCAAAGAGCAGAGACCCATTTGTGCAGGAAAATGAATGAAAATTTGCTGCTCCAAGCTTTGGAAGCGGGTAATACTAAACCACAGAAGACACTCTTGATGTCTTAGTATTCACATGAGAAGCTGGTGTGAATTTAATTATTCTGCTGTCATTTTTCAATAGCTTCTTCACATACACAGTTCTTATAATGTGCAGATAATTACAACTGAAAGCCATCTTCATACATGAAACAATGACAAACCAAAAACACAGCGATTCTTTTTGTGTTTGGCACCCCAGCAATTATTGTAACACACGGGCTAGAAATGGAATAGGATGAAACAGAGTTTTCTGATTTTGTTATTTGTCTGCAGAAATACACAAACAGCAAACCACAGAGACAGAAGCCAAAACTCAGGACAAAGATATGGAAGAGAGAAAAATTCTCCAATAAATCCATGCTCTGCAGAGCCGTATTTCTTGCTTTTTCTTTTAAAATAAATATATAAATAAAAATAGATAAAAGAATTAATTCCTTTATTCAAGATCAGCAGAGCAAGCAGCTCAGTTTTTGCCTCTCCAGCTCTAGCTTCTGAATTTTCGTTTAAACAAAAACAAAACAAAGCAAAACAAAACAAAACAAAAAAAAAGAAGAAAAAGGGGGAAACCCATCCCTTGCAGGGCTGTGATTCTCTGGAGTGTTGACAAACCCCCTCCAAACTAAAGTGTTAATAACTTGTAGAAAAGCCAGGCTCTCCCAGCAGATATTCACTGAAGGACACGATCGTGATCACCCCCTAAAGAAGCAGCTGCCTCTTGGGCCAGCCACAGAGATAGCCAAGGATTTGGAAGAGATACTAATCTTTTATCAGGATGAAGCCCTTTTGTCCAGGTATATCTGCTTCCTTTCAGCCTGGATCAATGATCAAATCAGGAGATGTGGGGACAGAACAAACAGCAGTGTTTAGGCACTCCATGCACAGAGGGTAACACATGCTGCTGAGTGTTCAAGCTCTCAGTCAATCATCACATCAGAGGGGAGGCAGAAAGAGCTGACTGCTGGAAAAAACAAGGAGACACAATCTGTTCCCCTCCCAACATGGGATAGAAGGAGTGAAGAAACAGTTTTACTAAAAATACCCCTCTGAGGGTTAAGTTAAAATTAAACATTAGGGCAGTCAAAAGAAAACAAGCAAACACAATGCAGTGACATCAGTTTCCTGGAGTTCCTGGAATTCTCCTCACCACCCAAAGCCAAGGGCTGGCCAGGGATGCTTGCATGCACTCACACCCCCTTAAAAAATATTATGAAACAAAAAGTTTTTCCCTACAAACACCTGTTTGTGCTATAAACCAAAAATCAACCGTGAGGACAGTAATAATGATTTGTTGGATATTAACAAGGCATCGATACTTGGCCATAACTTGATCCATGTTGATACTATAACCTTTCACTGAGAAAAGCACAGCTATTGCTGTCATCCATGTTCGCTGTCCATGCTGGCAAACTTCGCTTACAAGCAATCCAAGCTAATTTGGGTTAAACTTGCTTGTTATGGAAGAGAACATTTTGGAGAGGAAGCATGTGTTTTACACCACTAAAGACACACAGAGCTTGGAAGCAACCCAGCTGCAGCTACCCACAGTCTTAATCCCACAGTACCATGGTTAATGCCCCAAGTGCCAGAGATCTTTGATATCCACTGAGGATTCAGCATCTCAACTTGAAACAGTGACTGCAGGCAGCCACTGAGCCACAGTTCTCTAAATACCATGCTGAGAGCTCAGCTTTAGAATGAGACTACAACCACGTGCTGAATCACACCAGTCCTCTGCAGCATGTTTTCCACTTCAGACTTAACCCTTCTTTGGCAAGAAGGCCAGAAAGATGAGGGTTGAAGGCAGTATATTCACCCGTGTAAGTGGCAGGATGCCTTTTAAACACGGGGCTTGAACGTTCTTTGTAACACCACGATTCGCTTTCAACTCCTGCCAACAGGAACTCAGCCTGTAAGTTCACAGCACTTGCTAGGAGCAATTAACTCTAAGCTGCTGGAGAGTGTGTACAACGTGCTGCCTTGCTATTGGAATGTCCACAATCAGTTTGTTTAACCAAAGAATCAGCCTGCAAAAATAGGACGTACCACTGTGTGTATGGTGCATTCACACCAGGACACTGTGTGTTGCTTGTCTACTCTCATTTAAAAAAAAAAAAAAAAAAAAAGAAAAAGGATAGAGCAGATCCAGAGAAGGTACTGACAGGGATAAGTAGGATGACTGGAGATATGGAATGGATTTCATACAAGAAAAAATTGTTTAAGACAGAAGCTGAGGTGCAAAGTGATAGAGCTGTAAAAACAAAGCTTCTGGCCTCTTGCACCAGAAGAGATGGTGAGCACAAAATGAAACTAAGCAGCGTGTCCAAAACAGAAGGAAGGGCTTGTACTTCAGTGGCTAGACTGTGGAGTGACATGCTGTAAGACAGGGCTGATGATAAAGTCTGTGTGAATGGAAAAGGCCAGTACACGAGATCTTGGGGAAAGGGAAAGAGAGGGAAACCATCAGGGGCTTTAGAAGACGTAGTCAGGAAGTCCCTGTTCCAAGGCAGTCTCCTGTCCAAGAAAATGGAGGCAAACTACACCCAAGTCAGCATTACTCTGTCTTCTATGTTCTTATATGATCCCCAAGATACCCATGTTTGAGGCAGAACATTGCTAGAAGGATCTGTTCCCTGGGCACACTGAGGCTCTCACATAAAGATTTTCACAATCTCTCAATACTAGGCACGTTTTATGGTCTAGGGGGTAATAAAAATAAAAATGGAGCAACAAGTGCTTACATTATTTATTTACGGTCATATTACAAGTCTGTGAACAATCTGGAAGCCAAAATACTCCCAAATTCCAGTGCCAACTTCCCCAGAAGGAGAGGCAGTAGTAAAAAGCAGGAAAGTTGCCCTGTTACTCAATCAAGGGCTAAAGCTATGGAGGTTAAATTTAAGCCAGGTATATGGAAAAAGCACCTATCCTCTTAAACACAAAGAGGAAAGATTATCTGGGATCCCATAAAAAATTATTCACCTGACTTGGAATCTTCACTGCTAAAGAAGAACAAAACCACTGCTGGTTTAGGATATGGTGTGCACATGGTAGTGCCTTTGAAAAATTCCCATGTGCACATTTGTGAAGCAGGTACAGAGACACAGCAGGGATTAGAGTTACAGCCTTGGCAACGCTGCCAATATACAGATTCCAGTCTGACTGTGCATTTTTTAAGCCCCTGTTGGGTACAGAGAAAAAAAAAATCAGAGAAAGAACAAAAAATTCTTAAAATCCTCCCCAGTCTCTTCCTCGAATGCAAGCTGGAGGTGCACTGCCCTGGGCACAAGGACTATGGTTAAAGAAACAGCATAAACCTCTGCCTACCCCAATACTCCACTTCCTGAGCCCACAAAAAGGGGCACGAAGATACAGGGACGCTTTTTATGTGCAATAAGCAAGAATCAGGTCAAAGTACAGCCCTTGGACTTGCGAAACAAGCCTTTCCACAATACACCAATCAGCAAGAATGGCTGAGAATCCTCCACTGCTCTCACCTTCCCCAACCTAGCCCCAAAATCGTAACTCAAAGAAAGGCAAGTCCTTGCACGTTGTGTGTTTCAGACAGGTTTCAGAAGCAATCAAGCGGTAAGACTGCCAAACCAAGCTGGATTTTGATGTGAAAGGAGAAATCTGAGAGCTACCCTGCCTGCTTAATGCTGAAGAAAACCAAAGCTGTCGAACAAGCCACAAGTGAGAGAAAGTGAGCTATCCACGAAAGGTGAAATTGTTATTACTCGTCAGTGCTCCAGTGGTTCCCCCGGAAAGGAAGTGACTTCACTCCAACTGTGGATTCAGTGAACATTTTATACTCATTGGGGAAGAGGAAGTGCTCCTGTAGCTGGTGACATCTGCAACCCTTCCTCAAGCACATGGCTTGGCACATCTCCTCCAGCACACAGTCCATTATCTGCAATAAACATGCGTAGGAGCTCCCCAGCCCAGCAGAGACTGTTGCTTCTCTTATGTGATGTATATGCATCACGCTCCTTGGCTTGTGGTTTGGAGACTGGAGTGATTAAAAATAATCACCTTTCTGTCCAACTGTGGGAGTTGCCTGAGCTGTGCATTCTGCCTGAGTGCAGGAAGTAATGTATAACTGAGACGATGCAAAAGAGCCTGCAAAAAACCTGCCTTGGAGCTCTTCAGCAGTGTTTCAGTTCAGTGGCTCACAGGGCTCTGGGAAGAGGCAAAGCCTGAATGAAATGGAGCAGGGAATATTTATGCATCCTGCTCCAGTGAGTGAATGCATCCACTGAAGCCAGGCTTCATTCAGCTTCCCCCTACACACCTTCAGAGTAAACGTGCAAGTGCAGAGTAAATCCCAAGGGTTGTGAAACAGCAGTGCATGGCTATCCTAGAGCCTATAAAAAGCCCACCCCCCTTTTTTCCCAGCCAACTCTGGATCAAAGCAGAGCCAGCATTTGCAGGTCTGCTGGAACATGGCTCACACACACTCTTTGTCATGCTTTATGGAATAAGAGCTCAATACATAATTTATCTACTACACACGCTTGTGAAGTAGTAATTACACTACGCATGCATAAAAATCAGACAATGAATTTAAATGACCTGTTAAAGGCCACAAAACAAGTTGGTGGCTAAGTCAAGATAATTGCAGCTACCTCTGAGTAATCCATTATCAGAGCATGCAGTGTGTTACTGAAGTCATTTCTCTTAGTAGAAAAGGACCATATGAAACCAAGCAATGCAGCTCACACCTGGTTTACTAATCAAACTTATACAATAAAAGAAGTTGATCTTTCATTATTCATACTATTAACTACATTGTAAACTAGTTATCAACCCTTCTAGTAACAGCCAAACATAGGCAGGCACATTAAGTACGAACAGTTAAAATAAAAATTTGGGTTCACACACATATATTTTTGACAGTTTAGCTGTTAGCATTGAACCTCACCAGGCACTTTTCAAGCAGTGGTTCTCACAGGGCCCTAAGGACTCTTACTCCTACATGTCAAAGAAATTTTTTACTGATAAAGACTGTGTTTGTGAGCTAAGAATCCATGCCCTTTCTGTGAAAAAACCCAAACAAGTACAAGATAAAACGTTCAAGCCCAAAGTTATTCTAGTGCAAAGATAAGGCAGAAGTAGCAGTTGTAAAATATGAATAATAATACCGACCTCCACAGTAGGACACTTAGTATTTCTCTATTGTAGTGTGTCTCTATATATCTATATATCTCTCTATATATCCCACTGAGAACATAATTGCTGTTTAGACTAGGGAAGCAAGTACAAAGAAAGAATTTAATTTTCATAAATATTAAAACCACTCCAGCTCTGAGGGGCAAGGCTGCAGAGAGAGATGCTGTTTGGTAAACTGAGTTAAGTTACTGCTACAGGGGCATTAATAACGACTGGACTATAGTAAAAACGAAACTAAACACTGTAAATCTAAATTCCAACTCAGCAAGACTTTGAGACCAGGAATAGAGTCCTGCATCACACCTTATCTCTGTCGATCTGATAATAATCCAAGCACAAGCCACTCTGCAGACTGGGTTGCAACACAGAGTCACACACATGTAGATACTGTGCATTTATCACAAAATCAGACAAAGGTAAGTGTTTGCAGCATAGGTGAGAAGCTTTGTGGAACCACTGTCATTCAAAGAGGATCCTCCACATTCAAGGTGCAGAAGCTTAAACCATGTACTGACAGACAGTTCCTTGACTCCTGAAATTCTGACTCAGTTTTATCTCCTGAAAAGTAGAGCTGAATTCAACCAAACCCCACATGATTTTCACAGAGCTTTTCAATGCTTTGAACCTACTGAGGAGTGATTTGGTGCTCCTCTGCCCTTTCATATGTTGTGTAAAATGGAAGGCTGCTTCTACTGAGTTCTTACAACCACAGCGTCCTTTTCCTTTCTGGAACGTGTAACTCTGGGTTTTTTTTTGGAAAAGGAGTTTTGAACTCAAAGCAGGAAGAAATAATCCATGCCTGTTTGTAACCCTCACAGCATGCTGCCAACCAACATTTTCCCTTACAGCTGTACAACAGCATTCAAAACACATCCACACACAGCCCCTCCTGGAGACAAAATACCTAGCTGAGAAAACAGTGAGCACATTTCTCCCCAGGAATAAGCAGGAATCTTGCTTTGCAAAGCTGCTGAGGGTGGCAGGTTTGGTTTTGTTTAACTAAAGCTCATTCCCTCTCTAGGCGCTGCACTTTGCAGAAGGAAAATAAATAGGCTGGAAAAAACCCAGCAGCTTGCAGGGGAGAACCTGCAGGGAAGCAAGCTACAGTGTAAACAGGGAGGCAGAGCAGGGTTGGGGGTCAGGAGGGCAGGGCTGGATCTGGTAGGGGGAGTGCAGGTACAGCCCCTGCCCTACACCAGGGCGGAGGCAGGAAAAGGGGGCCAGGAACCACTTTCCAAAAAGGAAATTTCACCCTGCCCAGGATTTCCAAACTGCAATAATTTTCCATGGGCCAATCAGGGAGGAGCAAGGCAAACGCACCAAATTAGGAAAGTAAATACTAGAAGGGGGAGAGGAAGGAGGAGGAGGAGAAACCAGCAACCACCTCCCAAAGCCAGCAGTGGGAGAGGGGTCTGAGTTTCAGGCTGAGCCCCACCAGCCCTCCCAGCTCTGCCTCTGGGAAGGAGGAGAGGACACTGTGCCAGCCTCACCCAGCAAAGTGAAGCCACCAAGAGAGCAGAGAGCTGCCCTGGAAGTCAGATGGCCAGAATGCAGAGCTACATGCTCCCAAAGGAGCATTCCTTTTTCAGGCAGAAACACCCAAATCACTTCCCAAAGGCTGCCCCACAGGGGAGAGCTGCAAGACCCTGCTGGGGAAGAGGGGAAGGCTGAAGGGGCTGAGCAGGGATGTTTACAAACGTGTCAGCCCCTCCTCTGTAAGAGGAACTCGGAAATGAAAGGGCTTCGGCAAGCGAAACCTCAGATGTCTTTTGAGGTTTTCTGAAGACTTGGCTGGATTAGCTTCTGCTCGAGACAAACGGATGCAATCATTAATCATCCTCAGTAAACACTGCATTAGGGGCTGAGCACAATTCAACACTACTATTTCCACTTTCTCCTTATGCAAAAGAAACATTCTCAGGGAATCAAATATCAGTTGCAGGCATATGCCAGAGTCAAAAGATACAGCCTCTGTTAGTAACACAAACCACACTGTGCTGCCTTGCACAAGATGACTGAATGGAAACTAACTACCATATGTTGGCAAAGGAACCATCCCCCTCCCCTCCCAGCAACAAGCTTCGTCTAAAAAGAGAAGGTTAAATATAAACTAAAAGCAGTCCCTGAACAGAGGACTAAAACCACAGCTACCTCCAGCCCCCTCCTTCTAGAATATCTGCACTGCACATCTGTGCAGCTCTGTAAGACGGTCGGAAAAACCCAAACAAGCCTCCAGATCATGCAAACCCAAACTGGCTTCATTGTGACACTGAACTCTCGGTCTCAGCCATGCAGATTTGACTACTACTCTGTGAATTAGTGCTGTCAGAAGAGATTTGCATATTATACCTTTTTACAAATGTACAGACAAGAAAACCCAAAGGCTACTACTATTACCAGGCACACTCTTGCTGTTTTGATGCCCACACGTTTTAAAATTCTAATACATCATCCTATATCATGAATCTCCTTTACTTTATAAAACTTCACTTTATTTACTTTCTAAAACTTACTATACTTCAAGTAAAAGATTTAACTTTAAAAGATTTCACTGAAACTCTGTAAGCTCAACTCTTCGTCGAAAAGGAAATAAAATATTCCATACAGTAACTTGATGTTCAGCTCATTTCTACTGCACATCCACAGATCAGATATTCTGCAAAACAGGATACTCGCCCAGATGTACATTTAGATTGCTACAGCCCCTCAGTACATGGTCAGCATCCTACCCCCATTTCCTTCCATTCCCAGGAAACCACGTGCCAATGGCCACCCCGTCCCTAACTTCAGATAACAACAGCACCACCCAGCAACAACAGAATATTACTGAGATAAAAATAAAACAGGCAGTCTTAAGATAGAAAGTATCTGCCTGCTTTCTTTTCTCCATGCATATAGGTAGCTCTCAATAAATATTTCTGATTCCACTGCCAAAGATAGACTCTCTGTGTAACTCTATAGTGTGAAACCAACACTCACGTTTACCCTTGAACCCTCTGAGGTCTTAAACAAAACCCTTGTGCCCTGCTGCTGGCCACCATAATGGGTTTTTTTAGCAGTCTTCCATCGTTTTGAACATCAGAGATTTAACTAGTTATTTTTAATGGGGCATTTCTTGCACCAGGGATATCAAACAAAACAGGGCTGACAGACTGATGTCAGAGAACATATTTTTGAGAATTTACATCTTACCTGATAGTGCCTGTGGGGGATGGGAGGGGACTGACCACGCTCCGGAGATCCGGCTCCGGGATGTGGATCTTCAGAGGTGATATTTGAGGGTAAAGTGGCCGAAGGGGATGTGTTGAGGCTTCCTCTTTTACTTCCTCTTTATGGTATAAAGATGTGAACTGGATCTTTATAACCGTGCTAGGGAATCGGAAAGTACATCTGGAAGGGAAAGAAAGTGAAAAGTCAGTTTTACACACGATACTGAACGTATTTAAGAGGTTTTATATGCGGCTGATGCATCATTAATTAATTCAAAGTCCACCATTCTCTACTGATCTTTCTGCCCAGTGTCTTGGGCAGAACTACTGATCATTCATGAAGCTCTGTAAATACATCACAGTGAATCATGGGTCATCTAGAGATGAGATGCAAACTGAAGGTTTGGGTACGTTTCCTCAAGGCCATGTATTCAATCAGTGACTAAGCAAGATGCACTCCTGTAACAACAGATTCTTGGGTTTCTGCAATGTATCAAGGACTAGGATCTATTTTTAATTAGCTCATTGCACACATCTCAGGAAGATCCAACTCAGTAGAAAGTATCAAACAACAAGCAACAGGGAGCAAAGCAGCCATAAAGTCCAGGCAGAGCAACAAACAGGCTCCAGGTAAGACCACAGAGCACTATTTAAAGACTTATCTCTATAAACTGTATAACTGATATCCATTTATAATTGTGCACATGATGTTAAAGGATCATCTAGCAGGTTTCAGATTCAAATACATTCATTTAGAAGTGCCTCCCTTTAGGGTTACAGCTAGCAGGCTTAGAACAGGGCCCCTCCAAGCCTGTGGGGCCTTATTTCTCCTCTAAGTAACACTTCTTTCCAATTGTTATTTAGGAAAAAAACAAAATCACACAAGTGCAGCCTTCAGGAGATGCTTGGAAATTCAAAAGGAAATAAGCACTGACATTTTCCATATTTGAACAGAAAGCTTTCTAATTTACAGTGTCTACAATGAGCACAGAGCTGTAAGAGCATTCTGCAGTGTTCTGCATTTCTTCTTACTGCACTTTAATTAGACAATCATGTGCAATCAATACAAGCTTTCCAGGGATCATTTCACTGATACTAAGGCTAAAGCAGCAGGAAATAAAAACCAGGTTTCACCGTGGGAAAGGCCAGCAGAGCACAGTAATTGTGCTGGATTCCAGCATCTTGCCTATAGAAGGAAAGGAAGGGATTTGGGTAGTGGTGTTCTAGCACTGTAAGTGCTGGTGTGGGCTGAGCAGAATTCTTTTAACCAGTGCATTAGTGAGTTTTACCAGGTACAGAACAAGGTGACACACAAGTCAATCTGTTTTTGTGACCACCTTATCTTAATGCTGCTATTGACAGAAGTCCAGCTCTAAAACACACTCACTTGCTCTTGGTTCTTTGGCACAAGCTGGTTGTGCTGTAAGGTAATGCTCGAAATTATCATTCAGGCATGGGAAGCTCATTCCCATCTCCCACCTCATCTCTCAAATGAGCTGGCTCAGCGTTCAGTGGCTCACAATGGCTCTGCTAGTACAGCAGGAGTTTGCATTGCATTTAATTCACTTCAGAGGTCCTGCCACCTGCAGTCATTAATGCATTAAATAAGAACATCATTGCTAGCAATGCAGCCTAATTGTGTTTATTTAACCCTTCCAGACAGGGTGCCCGGCAGACTGAACACGAAGGCACAGTTCAAAACAGCAGTGCCTTGCAGCGTGTGCCAGCAGCAGGCACCAACCTCCTGAGATGAACCTGAAACAAGGATGTTGAGCCACTGCCCTGGATTTTAAGCTTTGTACTGCTGCATGGATTTGCTTAAAGAGAAAAAGCTCAAAGTACATATATTTGCAATGAGCATCACATGGACTAAGGCTCAAAACCAGTATGAGCAAAGCTTCATCATTTCTCAAGCACTTATCAGGGAAAAGCTGAGCTGCCTGTCACAGAGTGATGGAATTCTCTGCTGTAACACCGACTGCTCAGCATTTTCCAACACCTGAGTCAAGGACAAATCAGTCCCTGTCCAGCAGTGTCCAGTGCAATCCCAGCCTGCTGCTGATCAACAGGCCTGACTGCACAGAGCCCTAAGGCAGTTTTGCAGCACTGCTGGGGGCAGGAGATCCCCCACTGCAGCCTCATAGCAGTAAGGAGCACTGGCCACTTTTGTCTTCCTTTTCAGAAGGACCCAGTAATGCAAGATCCATATCTCCTAAATTGTTCTAAGGTAAGGTAACTCTTTAACTCTACCCCACTTACCGATGCTGCAGCAATATTAGATAAAAAGTGATACCTGCACTGAACCACCGTGAGAGGCTGTCCCATCAGCCTGTGAGTGTGGGCAATCTCAAGAAAATCTGCTACTTTTCTAAAATCATGAGTCAGCCTGAAATGTGAAGTCTAAACCAAGGCAGTAAAGGTGCTGAAAAGGCCCATCCCGCACTGCTTTTCCCTGCGAGCCTCCCCGGAGCCACCCGATCCAGCCATGTGATTTACCCACAATCTCAGCCTGCAACCAGGAGAGAGAAACAGAGCCTGGCCTGCGCTGACTACACAAGCAAACAATTTGTTGGCTGCTGTGATTTTGTTTTTAGACAGACAGGCTTCCCAGTTCACTGAAGCAGAACCCAGGGTGTACAACCAGCTTTCATGGATTATGGTAACTAGCATGAACACGGCCATTTTGCAAGGAACCAGTCCCAGGAAAACTGAGGAGTGAATATCTGCAAGGGTGCTCACAGCTTTAGGAAGCCCTGCAGCCTGCTCTGTGCTGCTTCAATACTGACACTGCCTGCAAAGCCAAGCTGGGGGTAATGTAGCCGAATTTATGCTTTTCCTGATGTAAAAACCTGCGACCCAAGAAATGGAAATGCGATGCAAAACAGATTGTAAATTCCTGCGGAACCCCTCCCTTCCCTCCGGGGTGAGAAGGTGTCCGGGATTAAGGTTATTGTTCCAGTCTATCACAACAGTGCAAACGGGAGCACCAGCACAGCCCGAGCCACTGCTTCAAATCGACACAGCCTAATGCTGGGGAACCGTGTCAGTGAGAAATCAGAAAAACATGATTTTGGAAGCCTCTTGTCACAGGAAGATCACTTTTCATTACATTGAACCTGAATGCAGTTTTAATAAGCTTTTCTATTGTTCCCTTAATTACCCTCTTTCCAGCCAAGAGGATAAACTTCAATTGTATCAGGCAGTCCTATTTAGGAGTGAGGCACAATAGTGCAGGACTTAAACCTTTGAGAATTACACTTCTACAGAAGATAAGCAGGACAAGACAGACAACCCAAACAGAACTGAGCATGCATTCCTTAAGATTACTGTATATATTTGAGGTTATTTAAACTGAGTTATACTATTTGATCCATGTTGCATGATTACTATCAAAGATGCAATAACAATTTTTACTGCTGCTTAACATTTTCATTATGAGAAAAAGATCAATCTGAAAGCACAGATTAGACTCGATATAAAAAGCATAATGAAGTTAACTGGTATTTCCAAGGGTGCCCAAGAGGCAATTCTTTCAAGCACCTCTGAAATTTCCAGCTGATCAGATGGATGAATTAATGGTCTGCAAAACCTTTGGTTTTGTTGCCAGCAGGAAGAGCCTGCCTCAGTTACAGATCTGCTGAGTTTACTCAATAACCTGCTACAGACAGGTATGTGCTGTAATCATTCCCTGGCCATAGAAATCATATGGACTGAAATCACATTTACAGTGTGGTGCATACATCAATTCCTTATGGGAAAGGGTTCTAATTTCTCCAGGATGCCTTGCAAGGCAGTGAGAATAGAAAGATTTTTTTTTTTTAGAGTTTTTTTTAGTTCGTGTTAAAACTCAAAATACACAAACAGCCTGCCCCACCTCTACAAACTGCACAGAAACAATTCCTTCTTAGACCACAGGCAAGACAGAGTCACAGAAAATGGATTGCTGGCTCCATGCTGCCTGCTGGAGTGCACAGAATCCATAGCAAGTGGCTGAATGCATGCTATATATACATTGGAGACCAAGGGGAAGAGAAGGAGTGCACATTCCACACATGGTTACAGTCACATAAAAGACGTTGCTACAGTTTTGTTTGCTTGTTTTACACAAGACAGATTCTCCCCCAAGTTTCCTGGGCAAGCTCCTCCCACTGACAGCACAGCTCCCATGCTATTAGGCATCCTTCATGTGGTGAACCAGTGACAGTGACCACAAGCATTTCATCTACATAAAGTCTGAAAATAAAGTGCTAGGAAACACTAGACTTTACATAAACAGCCACCCTACAGCAGACTTCAGGATAGATGGTTAAGGAAAAAAAACCCAACAAAATGACTGCATACCCTGCATGGCTCTATAAAAAGTAGACATTTTCCTCCTCCTCAAAGCACCTTTTACTCACAGATGCAAAGGGAATGGAGATGCATTTGCCAAAACATAGTACCGGGTTCAATAGAAGCTATTACAGTCACTGACCTCTTTGTTAAAGCACCCTGAGTGCTGTTAGCACCAAATGACTTCTGCTAGGATCTGCTGCCTGACAGCAAGAAAAGGCTATTTAAAGATTTTAAAAGGAGGCAGGAAGCTGTGCTGGATTTATGCTTTTACATTTACACTGAGGAAAAGCACAGTGACAAAAGAAGACAAATCGTGAGAAAGCCAAGGTGAAACATATATATAAAATATACATATAACATGCATATATAAAACTTTGAATGATATTTATATGTATTTTATTACATATAATAAACATAATGTAGTATGTTATGTTATATATAAACATCATTCCAGTTCATCATGCAAAAGGAATAACCAGAAAAGTAAGCTGGAACTACTCCACATGGGTTGTAATCAGCAGGTTGGTACCATCTTTGTCTACTTTATCTCGCCACAGTTTATGAAATCCTGTTATTCCTGAATGTTGGGGGTATAACTGCACCAGAAGCATCTGTGGTACAGTGCTGAGATGCAGGTCAAGTGAGAAATGTTGTAGGAGGTGCTCTGTTAAAAATATCACTTTTTACAGTTTGAATCAGACAGTACCACAGGCCCCACAAAAACCCTCGTAAAAGAGAAAAAAATCCCAAACAACTCCCATGAAACAGCTGTTTCTCTGTTCCCTGTAATTTCTCTGAAAATAATTTCTTTTGTGCCAATTACACATTGCTCACCCCGAAGAATACAGTACCATTTCTACACATGAAATTCCAAAATCATGTTGGGTTTCTCAGTACAAGTGAGAATTTGCTGTCAGTCATCTCTGTCAGGCAATTACCCTTACCAGCTATTTCAAGATACCTGACATAATTCTGCTGGAGGGTAAGATGGATACTTGTCATCTTTTCAGTGAGTATGTACCATAAATACCAAAATTTCAGGCTACAATCAATGTGCAGGTGCTGTAAGAGCAGCCATCACAGAAAAGTGCTCAATTACCTCCTGTAACCAGCTAAGCAAAGAACCACATGCCTGCATCTATGAAAATCCTAAATCCACTCCTTATTCACAAAACCCTTTGAAGCAGTGTGAAAGGATGTGCCTTGGACAACATGAAGGACTCACTGGGAAAGTTTAAGCACCTGTGCACCAAAAATGAAACTAAATTTGGTTAGAAAAAGATAACAGTTTGCTTCACTTAACTAAACATATATCTAAGCCCTGAAGGTCTGCCCACAGAGAGATAAGAAAACTGAGACAAGAACTACATGAGATTCTGATTTCTTCAATAACAAGGCTCTGAGAATTGCTGTGACCTCTGCAACAACTGAGCTGGGAGTATTTATTGACCAAGACTTGTTGCTTTGTGATGTTGCACTCTGCCCGGGGACAGCAATGCTTTTCAGAACTTCAGCTTTTCAACAGCACAAAGCCTCAATGCATCGCCTAGTACAAAACAAAACACTTCAACTGCAAAACATTGAGAAGGATGTCTCCCATTTCAGTAACTAAAATAACCAAATCAATGTTCTCTACCTTCACAAAAATAAACTTGACCTTTATTTCCCCACAGGAATAATCAACACAAGTATTTTGCTCAAAATGATTATGTTGCTGGGACTAAGCTGTCTGAAGCAGCAAGGTGGGCAAAAGCACAAGTACAAAAACCACCTTTCAATCACAAGTGAATGATAATGAACATTAGTTTGAATGATTGTCATAAAACCATACAACAAGCTCTGAAAGCTGTCTGTCACTGGAGATCAGGTACTATTCACCCCTCCTTTGCAAAATAATAATAATAATAATAACAACCACCAAATCATCCAACATTTCCTGTTCCACTCCCTACCCTACAATTTTCCCCCTAAATAGCACTTAGTAAGCAATACCAATAAGAAACCAGTTATATCATCCACTTGGGCAGTGCTATCTTCATTCCAAACAAAAAAGTTAATTGCACTGAAGTTACAGAGAGTTCTGGAGGAAAGAAGACAGGTACATTTTATTCCTTTTAGTCTAAATACACATCACAAAACAAGCATGTGCTTATCACCATGGTAATTTACGAGTCACTATAATGCTTTTCCTTACACATCTCTATAGGCTACGGGACATAGGCAGTGTAACTGCCAGAGTTTTAAGAGTGATTAATTCATTTTGGAGATTATTGCAGTCTAAAAGTAAAGAGTTTTCAGCATTTGCTATTTTCCTTTTGCCTGCTCTACTGCTCTGAGCAGTTTTAGCACAGAAATCCTATTGAACACCTGCCCATAAAGACCTTTATGAAACACACAGAGAAATACCTCCTGGCTGGTAAAATCATTTGTTGTATACATGAAAAGATAAGCAAAGGGCCTGCAAGTAAATGGTGAAGTCCAGAATCCGCATTTGTTCTTCCTGTAATGAATCAACTCAATCTGAAGAAAAGCAAGACATGCACTTGGCCAAACAGCAGCAGGACAAGGAAATAAACTGCAGAGCTGCCTGCAAAAACGCCTCTGGTATTATTCACTATTGTTCAGTGAGAGGAAAAGCTAGAAAAATCACTGTTACTCTTTGTAACATAACTGACAGAAAACTAGATTTAAAAAGTGCTGAGATCATCTGCAAATAAAGGAATACAGAGATCTCCCCCACTGCTCCAATAACAGAGCAACCCATTGTAATGTTTGGTCATAATTATTCTGTAAGTCACCACATGAGTTTAGATCTGGAGGACTGGTTCCTAACCTCAGAGTTACCCCGAGCTCACAAATCACTTGCCTTGCATGCTTTGTAGCACACTCACTGTATTTAATATATGCTGTCATGCTTAACACTGCAGATACACAAAGGAGTTCATCTGTCAGCCAAGACTGAAGCAGAACTGCGTGTGTGCATATGTGAGTGAGCTCATGTTTGAAATAATTAGTTCAATTCAAAAGACAGTGGTCTTACTTCTACTTCATGAATTTAAATTTTCTTCCATAGGGAACTTCCAGAAAAAGTTCCAGCAACTATTCCCATTCCCATGTTGCACCAGATGCACAAGTAGCTGAACATCAGACTTCTGGGGTCCCTGGCATTACCCACGCCTTAGGTACTGCTTGTGTATTAGAAATAATGTAAATCCAGTTTTAGTAAAGGCAAACTCACACTGAAGCCATCAGGATTCCCTCATACCCAATCCAGTGGAATTATTATTGACTACCCTGTAATTCCAAATTACTGGAAGGATTTTCTGTCCTTCCCCTGAAATGCATCTGAGTTAGCTGGAAATCCTCATCTTTCCTGGACTTGCTGGGATGAGTAATGGGAAACTGGCTAAAATTCTGGGTCTCACATGGATGGGTTGCTGGTTTCGCCTGCCTTAAAAATAACTTCCCCAAAGAGATATCAATTGTGTCACTAAATCTCACGTAGATTTATTTTAACACAATCTAAATCTGATTCTCTACTGTAAGAGGCATTTCCTTCACCACCATTCCTTCTCTTCTGCCATTTCCTCTCAGTATCACCCTCGTGCCAACAGTACCACCCAAACCTCTGCACAGCAAGGCAAACTAGGTAGCTGGAATAATTATTCATCTCCTTTTTTCTTGGGACTAAGTTGCCAGGCAGATTAGCTTGCCTTCCAGATGGCAGCACCAACACAGAGAAGGTGGAGGGGAAAAATATCAAGCAGAGAAAGGACAGAAGAAGGTACCAGCAAAAATGTTGCAGATTTGTATTAGACTATAAAAAAGACAGAGCATGTAACCATAGACTCAGATTCAAGCATCACATGATCCAAAGACTGCATTCTCCTTTCAGAAAACAAACTGCAATTCATTCATTTTGAGAAAAGCTCTGGTCTTTATCAGGCAAATCACATCAGCCACATGCTGATACTCTCAGGCTGGAAATTTTCAAAACTTCCTGAATCAGAGAAGTCATCTTTTTTTTTTTTTTTTTTTAAATTCAGCCCAATTATTTCAAACTCCAAGTCACTCAGCTGTGTACAAGAGGGCAAAACAAAGACCAAAAATGTTTTCTGCATTCCAACAGGAGCTTCCCATGGCCATGTACCCATGGTAATCCTCCCATGGCAACTGGCAGGGCCCATCTGCAGGAGCAGGTTTGTGTTTATCTCAGATGGGATACATAAGGTCTGCATGCTGCAAAATCAGTGTTTTTAGTACCTTTGTGCTTATTCACTGAATGGCCTTGAGAAAGCAACTGCAGTAAGATGGCTGAACAAGGACAATGCTCCAGGAAAATTCAAAATTGCCATTTGTTTGTAAGAGACAAGACCTGTTCTTTATGCTCCTTGTTACTGGAATTGTATGCACGACAAAAGACTTTCTCCCTTAATGAGAAGGCACCCAGGTTACACTGGGATTTGCCTAACACTGCAGATCACCAAGCTTAAAACGAGGTTTCCAACACAGCCAGACAAGATTTCAGATGGGCAAAGAGCGTGTGCAGGCAAGTGTATCTACTTAAAACAAATACTACCAGCAGCATCAGGCAAAACCACAACTTATGAATAGTTACATCTCTTAAAAGCATCAAGTAAATTAGCTGTTATGAATGTTTCTATTGAGCACAGTTGCACTGGGCTTCCCTCTATGCCATTTCATCCAGGTTCAAACAAATTGAGAAACACTTCCACAGAGAGGCAGATTTTCCAGTAGGTATTTTAGCAAACTCCTTTTGAAGACAGCAATGTTCACAGCAAAGTTTGGCCAAACTTCTGGGATTCCTCTCCTTGCCAGCAGCAGGCACACACAGATGGACTAAAACATTTGTGATCCCTCAGTCCTTGCAGACATCCCCCCCTGACAGCACTGAGAACAGCAAACTCTCGGCCACTGCCCACCCCTGGAAAAGGCAGCCAGTGAAACTCAGCCAAACAGGTGGTGGGGAGGGGAAGGAGTATAAACACCCCCAGGCTGGAAAGAAAGGCTAAAAAGGAAAAAAAGATCCCAGAAGCCCAACCCAAAGAACTACAAAATGCTGGTTTGGTTCAGATATTGTCTTCTTTAAAAGTACACAGAAGAAGACGAGCATTTTGGTTTTAGGCTCTAACAAATGGATGCTAAAAGTAAAACCTTCAGGAGGGTTTGCACTATAGATATCATGCTGTGAAACTTCAGCATGTCATTTTATTCTACACATTTTCCCCACAATTCCTTATCTTTCTCAGCAACCCTTTTAATTGCTGTCAGAGAGCAAATGGATAAATTGAGTTAATTTTTCATTCGAGTGAGAACATTGGAGGCTGTTTCACACTGGAGAATTAGCAGCGAAGAATCAAGAGCTGTATCTTTGTATATATGTCTTTATTTTACATTCCTTACATTTCTTTACTCATGTTCTGATTTCACTCTTTGAAAATTATTTGAGACATCAAGCGCAGCTTCCCTTTCAGATTCTCCCCTTTGAGTAAAACGGTGCAGAAAAGAGAAAAAAAGAGCAAACCAGGTAAGATATTACAGGTGCCACTTTTTCAGTGTAATGAAACACTGCAACAAGGTCAGAGAATAAATTCATGGAGTATCAAAATAGCAGCTCACAGAAAAACAGGGGAGAAACTGCCAAAACTGCTGAGAAGGGTGTTTCAATCTGCTAATGGAGAGCCAGCAGGAAGAGCAGGAGGCTCCCTCTGAAGTCGCCACCCTGCCTGGAGAATTAACATTATCGACAGGTCTTCTCCAGATTCTACTATCCCCTGCTTGGCAGGATGCATCTTATAATAATCCTGCTCAGTCCAATGCCAAAAAATTCCCTAGCAGAAGCTGCTCCCATCTCCTCCAGAGAGCCATCAAAGTGCAAATGGTCAGGAATGTGCACTTTCAAAACTGACCTTTCTGAAAGTTTTTCAGCAGCAACTATAAGCCAGCTGTAAGTGTCTGTTCATTCACCCTACTGCCTGCAACAAAAGCTGAAGGATATTCTCAAAATACCATCACTATCACCAGTTATTTACAAACTAAATCCACACCTAACTAGGAATTAATTCACTTATCTATTTAAAACACAGAAAGCCTTAACTACTAAACCTTATATTAAAATTGATCCAAAAAATCTTGATAATTTTTTCCAGACACATGATAAGCAAGATGATGTCAGAAACCAAACTTTGGTATAATCAAAAGAATATAATTAATAGGCTTTTATAACAAACACCATTAAGGTGAAGGGTCTCTGCTGAAGCCCAACACAAAAGTCACCTCTTAAATACTCATGACAACAAAACATGGTTGTTAATGGGTGCCCATCCACCGGGCAGAGAGAAACAAAGAGGTGGTGCTGTAATTGTACCTCCTTCAGCTTCACATTTCAAAACATTGGAGTCAGCTTCAAAATATGCCATTCATTCCAAACCAGGGCACAGGGTTGGCTATCAGAAGACAAATTCCTGCTCCCTTCCCGAGTGCTCCAATTCCTTTGCACACCAGCACGCTGCAGGTCAGCAGCACACAGGGCAGATTTCATGGAGTACAGCCAGTGAAGATCTAACTCAAGGCTGCCAAGGTGCTAAATGTAGGAGCCTTAGAAGGTCTTGCCTACACCCACAAAGATCAGGTGCGATTTTACAGCAATATAAATTAATCTGCATCACTGACATCTACCTTTTGATCAATACTGGCTAGGGGTTTTGTTTGATTTTTTTTTTTTTATTAAAGGCTCCCCAGGGTGAATTCTGGCCCAACTTCCACCACAGCATTACAGGAGCTGCTCTGTTTTGCTGTCTCGTCCTTACTATAAACAACTTCATGTCTCTGAGCACAGTTAAGTTACAGTGAACATTTTTCTGTGTGTCATATGGCAAACCACATCTTCACCCAGCACCACACTCTGCCAGACAATTCCACTCTCTCATTTATTCTGCCTTTCAGCTTTTCCATGCTGAAAAGCCCTGCAGTTGCATTCCCAGGGGTGTTAACAGACCTGCAGAGAACATTTAGTAAAGATGTCCTTAAAGGCTAAAATTAACCTTAAAGCTGGTGTTTATTTTGAAGCTTGGGAACGGGGAGGTGGTTTATGTGTCAGAACGAGTGGCCTGACATCAAAAACCTGATATGAAAGTTTGCCACTGAAGAAGTGGGCTGGCACAAAGAGCAGACGAGGCTTTTATTTAAATGAAGTTGGCTGCCAGCACCAGAAAGTTTCACTATCAGCACTGCAGATGCCTGATACCATCTGTAACACACAGCAAGCCTATTATGTTATTTTGTTGTGTGTGTGGTTGTATACATAAAAATAAGGAGAGGTAAGAGACTCTATATAACACACAACAGCCTGTGCACCACGGCTGCTCTAATCAGGTATTCCAGCCTGTGGAGGTCTAGATCCTATCTTAACCATTTCTGCACCAGCCAAGAAATATTTGATCTTCAGAGAAAACGTAAATTATGAGCAACACGTGCACGTACCTCACTTGCATCATCAAATCTTCTAAGTGCAAAAATCCCTTTCCATGTTAGGTTGATCATTCTGTTAATTTTTTAGTATATTGTCAATATTGTGTTTTAATACTTTTCCTAAAACGTGAAAATTATCTGTATCTGTGACTTGAAAATAAATAACCCAAACTTAATATGCTACCTTATAGACACTCCAAAAGCTAAACAGTTATCTGGTTTGTACACAGCTAAGAGGGGTGAGGAAACAAAATTGTATTAGTTCCAGGGAAGGCTTTTTTAAAATGAACTCAGTCTCTTTTTAACTCTAATACTTCTGTATTTTAATTAATTTTCCTAAATAATGCTCACTTTCCAATCTTCCATTTTGAATTTCCTTGCATTCCATATAACAGCTCTGTTTTTCAAGATGTCTTTTTTAACAGGATCACAGCTTAAAACTCCTGTAGGTCACAACCCCTTTAGCATGCTTCAAATCCTGATTTCTCTCCATGGAGATCAGCAGGTGTCTCCCACCAAGAGAAATAGAGAGGCCCCCTCCTCAAGAGCCATGGGATGTTTTCAGAAGGCCAAGCTGAAGCGAAAGGAGTGCATCACCTACACAAACTGCCTTGCTTGAGCTTTTACTGTGTCACACAAAGGGAAAAAGGCTGTGCTGCCAGGGATCAGTCCCTTGCCAGTGTTTTTGGACAGCAGCCTCTGGGACACACCACGGCCACTGCACAGACACGTGGACATCGTCAATAACATCACTATCAGCTGCAAGTAGACACAGATGACCAGCCAGCCACTCCCTCCTCCCAGCCTCCTTTGTGTCAATAAATCTTAACCTGGCTGTTTGAGCAATGTTTAATCATAAACAGTTGGGAACATGCTCCAGAATATAAACAAAGGTGAGTAGGAGAAAAACGGAGAGTGCAGTACTGAAAATCACTCGTCACTTGCTGCTGAGCCAGGTAACAGAGAGCAGAGAAACAAAGAACTGCTGGGGACCAGCACACAAGCAGCTGGTGTTCATTTAAAGCAGTGACCATGCAACAACATTTAAGTATCCAAGACTGCAGCTACAAAAGGATTTCAAGGACTAAATGCATTAACATTCTTGGTTCTCTTAAAAACAAACAAAAAAGAAAAATTAAATTGCTTAGAACACCCACTCAGATGCATGGAAATAAACTACCCTCATTGATCTCATCCCACTGCCATTTACAACAGTCATCTTGATTCCCTTCTGTGTTGCTAATCAAGCTAAAATTAACTCCTCTCCTGCTTACCACACATGCTGGAGCCACAAAAATCAACACAGGGGCAGCAGGATCAATTGTTTCTCTCTATAAGTGCAGCCCACCTGGCTCACATGGTAAACATATATTTAGGACTTAGAGGATCTCTCCAAGGATTTTAACCATGTTTATGGGGTTGGGTAGCTGTTTAGACTGGGTGACAGAGTAAGTAGCTCTACACTTCAAACACTTCTGAACAACTTCTTGTCGTCACTGGCCTCTATGGATTTCTGTAAAACAGGCTGCAAGAAAGTGGGGATTTTATTCCTGTTCAGCCAGTGTCCATCTTGGAAGAATCAACATTACACTTGTCACTCTTGCTCTGACTGAGAGCTAAGATGTGTCTTAAGGCAGCATCTCCACAAAGCTCTGGAGGACTCTCTATTCCCAGAAGTTTGGGGCTTATTCAGATGACACAGAGCTTTGTTTATATGGCTGTCACTCTAACAACTCCATTTTTTTAATATGGTAAAAAAATAAATATCATATCTGAGTGTTCAGTTCTAAAGCAGCTTCATTTTAGATCCCAATGTGATGTTTTAAAGGAAAAGTGCCAAACCAACACAAAATCCCAACCCTAGCAGACAACAGCCATTGAACAAAGCTGAAGTACAGATCAAATTGGCAGAACTATGGAGTGGAACAGAAGTTTCAAAGAGGAAAGCACTCTGTGGAGATAAATATACCTCAAGTGTGTGCTTGACAGCAGCCAAGGTTTTATGGTATTGGAAAAACAGAGTACAGTGATAAACAAGGTTAGTCCATCCACCCCCATGGTACCCTGCTGTCCCACTAAGTTAATTCAAGCGCACAATGGAAGGCAACTCTTGTGAAACAATGCAGGATGACATTTAATTCTGTGTTCTGCTCTGGCCACCTCATCCTGCATTGATCCTTGCTCAGACATCAAATTCTACAACTGTAA
The DNA here is from genome assembly GCA_013398615.1 of Brachypodius melanocephalos. Classification (NCBI taxonomy): domain Eukaryota; kingdom Metazoa; phylum Chordata; class Aves; order Passeriformes; family Pycnonotidae; genus Brachypodius; species Brachypodius melanocephalos. Next base: position 5,739,308 of record VZSR01003816.1, read on the forward strand.
GACTGAAATAGCAGACAGACTTGGATCAGGAGCACGTTTTATTCAGCCCTTGTAAGGGCTCAGAGGTCTGACGTGTCTCACCTTCCTGTAGGATTTCTTATTTCCCACTTTCCCCAATCCTAAGGAAGCACTGCCAAACCACAGCTCCCAGTCCCAACGACAAGATGTAGCCCTTGGCTGTTTCAATACTCCTGGATTGTGGCTACTCTGGCAGCACCAGGCAGTGAGTCTGCCATTGCTTTTCAGAGATGTCACAGAAACACTCAACACCAGTTCTGGAATACACACACATTTACCCAAAGGTGCCTAGCCCCCATTCACACTCAATTTTTCCCTGCTCCAAGATAAATCTTAAGATAAGAGCCTAAGTCTTGCTTCTATTCTACCACAGCAGAGACCACAAGAAGTGACTCAGCCTCTGCCACCACCTCTCACTCCTTCCCTGCTTCTGCGAAATACAAGAGCCTTTCTGAGAGGCTTTCCAAGCCTTTGCTGGTCCCACTGATCTTGGTTAAAATGAAAAAGGTCAATATTAACTATTTTCCTTCTTTGCTCATCTTGGCAGAAACACTCAACTATGTTTCCCCCTCAATCACAAACCACAATTAACACCTACCACAGTGCCAAAAAAAAAAGCCCCACCTGCACCCACGCTCAGAGGAACTTCCCTATAACAGCTTCTACAGAGAGCTCTGTTTTCAATAAGAAATTAAACAGTACACCAAGAATAAAATATGTACTGACAGCATGGAACTAACTGCAGGGCCACAGTTGGCCTCAACAAGAACCACTAGATATTCATTTCCATACCTCACTCAATACCAAGAATTTTAAATCTTTGCTCTACTGCCATGGAACTTTCAGCTGGCTGCAGATCCTGCCCCTTTCACCACACAAGTCTAGCCACTGCTGCCACAGGCAAGCAGCAACTTCAATTCTACCCCCATTTTCATCCTAACTCCCATTTCCTCAAGAAGACTTATCCTTTATTACTACAAGTATCCACACTCTTGGGAAATTTTTGTACCCTGGAGAATAAGGGGAAACTAACCATTTGAAAATAGCAGTTCATAAAACCTCCTAATAACCTTTTCAGAGAGAGGCACTTGTTTCAGCATCTTTGCTGGATACACTAGAGCAGTTTGAGTCTCATGTAAAATCTCATTTACAATGCCATCAACTTTCTTCTAATGGGCCATTCATCATAGAAGGGTTTGCTTTCAAGTAGCCAGCCCAATACCATGAAAGGTCTCACACAAGTCATTTAGCAGACTCACCCTTCCAAAGCCAGGGAACTACCTATAAAGACATTAGGAAAGGCTGTGCAAAACAAAATCACCTCAGCAAAGCTCAGGAAAAAAACCCTTAATTTCCACATCTATGTGCCAGAAAAAGCCTGTGTGTGGGATGGTACTAACCTCTGAATTCAATCAGACTCTCTAGGAGGGCTCTAACATGCAGAGCATGACTGTGATGTATTTTCCTTTGAGGCTGGTTCAGTTCATTTAGAAAGTGATTTGGAAAAGCTAATGTACTATTTATGTACATTATAAAAAACTACCCATATGGAGTTAAAACTTTGCAAAATGTTCACGTAAGTCCGTTCCACTCCCTCTGAAGACATTTCACAATCCATTCAATACCCAGTAGAGGAAGCCAGGATTACTGTTTTAAAACAGCTCTGAGGGTAGTTTAAATGTTTTAAAAGCTGACAACTTCTAGACTCAGAGCCAAATAAACATTTGGGGCAACAGAGAGCCTCTTACACAGGTGTCTATAGTGTGACATCCACCTGCATCCTTCCAAATACTGACATTTAAAATAAAGGCCAAAAGAGAATCCCAGGCACAACCTTCCCTCTTACTAAAAAAGAGAGTAATTTTGCTGTGATTCAGATGACGATGTACTGAATTGGCTCGTGGAAGACCACCTAGCAGGACGTGGTTAAGACTGCAAACAGTAAAAAACAATCACAAGATTTCTAACGTATTTTAAATCCCGCCAGTATATACAACTGTGCTGAGGGGTTTAATCCCTGAAAAGAGTTTAACCAACTGAAATGACAATGACTCTTGCAAAACACAGACTATGTGAAAGTTGTCACCCCAGTGGCTTCACTATTTTTAAATCAGGGAAATTTTAGGGAGTCATCTTGTCATATTACTGGCATAGTTTAATGCTCCCTTTCCTTTGCTTCAGGAGACTATACAGAATTAGAGAAACATTTTACTTTAATGGATGTATCTTACCTGGAAGATTTATATGAACTTCATCATTTGCAGTATCAGCTTTTTGGGGAACAGAATTCTGGTCGTTTTCTGCTATAAGTTTTTTCAACAGGAATTCTCATTCTTGCAATGGAGAACAAAGCAGGAAGAAACGAGAAGAAACTGTAGCCTCTTGGAGAAGAGGATGCACCCACATGGTGACAAGAGACCTCGGGTTCAGAATCAATATCCACCAAAACAAACCTGTTTCCCAACTTCATCCTGTGGCTGTTTGCAGCGATTTTTACACAATTGTAAACAGATGATGTGCAAGTCTAAACTACTGGATTGTGCCTATTTTCATCGGCCACCCTGCATATGCCTTGTTTACACAAAATACACACACACAAAAAAAATGATAGCAAGTCTTTTATAGAACTAGCACTAGCAATCAGGGATTTTCTCCTAAGAATTCCTATGCCTGAAGCAAACTTCAGTGCTTGCCTTAATATTCCATAAAGGCATTAGCAGCAAAGCATATGCCAGCCTTTGACTTCCTTTGCAGGTCTTCCCAGGACTAACAGAGTTTCATTATCTCGTCTCATTAGATGGTGTCTGAGGGAGACATGGGAAAAGAAGAGCTACAGTAATTATCCACCTGAATGGACAAGGCAGAAGGAGGCAAAGCCACCCAATTGCCAGGCCTGTTGACATCCCCTTTACGCAGGGTGGGCAGGCAGCCACCAGCACCACGTTACACCAGCCATGAGACAATTAAAAAAAGGAACGAGATCAATAAATAAATAGCAGTTGGCACATCTCCTACACCAAGAGCCTACCCTTACTAGCCTGGGCTACGCCTCAAACTGAATATGAAAAGCAAAATCATTTTTGGTCTACCCATCAGGTAGAAACAAAATTTGCTTTCTGTGTCTAGTCCTTTCCTCCTCCCACGCAATCAGGATTCTGAGCGTGTAAGAGTCCAGAGTTCTTATGCCCTCGAGAGAGGAAAGGCCTGAAGTTGCTCAAGAACAATTCCTTTAGCAAGTGCACAAACTGGCTCTGCAGGGAGTCCAGTCCTGCTTAGACAAACTGTTGGTGGCTTCTGTATGTGGCCTGAAGGGAGATAGAAGATTAAAACAGTTTGTGTGGGAAGATTTCCCAAGGCTCTCCTTGAAGTGGCACAAAGCAGAAAAAAGGGGTACAGCTCCAAGGTCGTATTTCAGAGAGAGAGGGAGGGACGTCCTTTTCCACAGTGCTTACACCACCTCTACAAGGCTTTTTGTCTCCTCATTCTGTCCTAAAAGATGGAGTGGATTGTACTTGCACATGAAAGCAAGCTCTTATGCTATCAGATTCTTGGAGCAGAAGAGTAAGTGGTAACAATGTGCTTAGTTTCCTTCCACTTGTCCTCCTATCCTAATCACACAGCATATATTAACAGAACCAGACAAAGACTGTCCATCTTTGCTCCTTCAGCTAAGGCAGAGCTCCTAATTAACTTCTACATTATTTCTCCCCAACTGTCAAGATGTCCTCAAATAACATGAAAATTACATATCTGGTACATTTCAAGGAGGGAGGAAAACCACCAAAGTAAATTGCACATGCACAACAAACGAAATTAAACTTGCTTTTAAGTTACTAAAAATAGAGAGGATGGGAGGGAAGGGACTATCAATCAAATCTTAAAGTTGTTGAATATTCAAAGAACAGTCTTGTAATAGACTGCTCTCTCAAGATTGCCTGAAATTTTTATGATAAAAAATGCACGAAGACATGAAAAAAGGAGCAGAAGGGTAACGAAGAGCAAAATACACATGACAGAAGTGGATAAAGAGTATTAATTAGGCCATTAAGATACTTAAATGTTTTACTGGCCAATAAAATATGTATTTCATAAAAATTAAGTGCCATGCAGAAGGAATGCACACATGCATTTACTGAGCTGTTCTGAAGAAACCAAAGATGTGGATTATTAGCAAAAACCATTTGTGGACAAGAGTGAATAGACATGAGTAAAACTGTATTTGTACTATGAAAACAAAGAATATACAATTGGATGGAAATTTTCACTCACATTTACTTAAGGGAGAAATTCATCTGCTCTATATGCATCTCATCAATCTGCTTTTATGAGGAGTCTGCAGTCAACTGAAATAAGGACACTTATAAATACTTGAAAAAACAGTTTGGTGATTAATACGGAATTATTGACTGAAGTGAATGCATTAAGACCAGACAATAATTTGTACTCACAATTAGTCGATTAACCATATCTGGAAGTACATCAAGATGTCTTTTCATAGCCCACACTCAGGAGACAGAAAAAAATGCTTCAGCTTTTTCATCTTGCAAATTTGTCAAAGGAAAAAAAAAATCACTGCAAAAATGACACCCAGACCTTCAGTCCCACATATTCCCTGGTTTCAGTATTGCAGTCAGTTAGATCAGGGCCCATCAGCCCTTTCAGATCCATAAACCAACATTTTAACCTAAGTTTACCTGTCAGAAAACACTGCACAAGCTCAGGGGACTTCTAAGGCATTTGTTGCAAAGCATATGCAAATGTAAGAGAACAAAGACCTTCATTACCCAATACACTGTGGACTAAACTTTACAGCACATTTCACTGCCATACTTTTCTTTCTTCACACTGATATATCCCAGTCATGAGTCTGCAACCTCAGGAAACTCCTGCATGTACAGGGACTGAACCAAAGATAATAAAACAAAGCTGGTGTTGGGCATGGCTACATGTGAGAGAAGCCTCTGTGCTCTGCACAGCTATTAAAGAAAAGGAAAGGAAAGAATCTGTACTGAAAGCAAATGAGAAATTTTCTCCCTTTTCATTAGCATCACCAGCTCAAAAGCACATGATTCTTCTTTTTTTAACCACATTTCCACTTGGATTGGAAATGAAAGCTGTCTCATCCACGTCTAACCAGCAGTGAGGTGAAGCTTTTGTCGGTGGAGCATTTCTGGTCACGGAGCCCCTTGGCTCAGATGGCAGAACACCCAGACACTGCTCAGACACTGAGCTACAAGGAGTAAATCACCACATGCCAGAGGAGCTGATATGGAGCTGAATGCTACCAGAGGTCCCCCCAGAATAGGAAAGCCAGCTGGAGGGGAACTGTCAGAATCTCTGAGTGCTTTAACAAGCACCTCACCAGCCTGTGTCCCCTTTGTCACCCCACACTGTCACAGAGCAGCCCCCAAACCCTCGCTGCACAAACTCCTCTCAATAACACACTGGTAACCCTCATCACCACACCTGGGCCAGCAATCAGCCTCTATTTGCATGGCATAAGTGGCAAATTCGAGGAGTTCCCTGTTCTCTACCAACATCCTGTTGCCACATCTTACTCCTCCAGGAAACTGCAACGCTGAGAGAGAGAATGTGGCGTCCCACAGAACAGCTCTGATGCCAAATGGCCAGCGGAGCAGTTACTGGGAGCTCGCTTACAAAGACAACAGGCACATTAATCTCCTTGTCATTTATGCTCTCAGTTATTCAGTGCAAGGCTGCCTATCACATTTTGTGGAGAGGGAGGGTAAAAAAACAAAGCAAACAGCGTTATTTTGATTTGTTACCAGGACAGATGCTCTACAGTGAGTACGCTCGCACAGCTGGCACCAAAATAACTAGGATATGAATTACTACAGATTTCATCATTTTTATTCCCCATTTTCAGGAAAGTAAAAACTTTCACATCCATTCATCCTCTAGATTTATATGAAAACACAACAGTACCCACAGGAAGGAATCCACAGTCACCTAAGGATACGTGCCATGATTAAGAGTTTGCTAGCACAAAGAAGTTACACCAGCACAACTTGAATCCACATTTATGACTTTATAGCTGAGACTCCCCACAAAACTGTACAAGACAAGTGTGGCATGTTCTTGTTAATCTTTTCATAACAACACATCAGCTAAGCTGAACCAAGCCTGGTTTAAAAGAATCCATAAGGACATACACTGAGTTTTGCATAACCTTAGTTTATATTCATAACCTGACTTACAGCACAGCTATTTTTGAATCAACAAATTGAGCAGCAGTTTCACATGAGAGAAACTTTTCCTTAAACGTTTAATGTAACTCATGACAAATTGAGCTGCTTAGCCAAAAATTATTACTTGACATGAATTCCATAATTAAAATCAAGTAATCCTTTATCACATCTTGCTGTGCAACAAAAAAACCTGTTCTCAAAGACTGTCTTTGAAATTAAGTAAGAACATGAAAAATACAAGATGAAGCACTAAGAAAGCAAATCTTTAAAGGGTTTCTAGCAAGAGTAAAACCACCATCCACAAGCTGTAGCACAGCAAACAGTGCATTTCAAACAAAGAACAAAAAATTTTAAAAAACAGTTGCATATGCAGATAATGCAATATTTAAGAAGCAAAACTACCTGAGGAGTTACCAGAGACAACATACATATGCAGCATTTCAGAAACAACTAGCTCTGCAGTCGTGGTTATGGGGTGAAAGCATTTCCTTGGTGTGTACACAGGGTGTGCAGCTGCCCCCAGATGTAAGGACACCCTCCCTTGTACCCACTGTGATGGAATCATTCCAACCACAAGAATGGAGCTCAAGTGGTTGGTGAGGTTACCAAAACACTGCAGGGCATTGTGCACATCTCCATTTTTCTAGAATATGGCATTTTTTAAAACTTGAATTAGTGCCTTGAGTTTCTGGCTATCAGACTGTACAGCCACGTTCCTTAGAAACTGGATCCAATTCTCCATTTTCTGGTTGCTGAGACACCCCCACTACTCAAACATCGAAGGGAACTTAAGATTAACGCATGTGTAAAATTCTGCAGGATCAGCACCTTGGTGTGTGGTCAGAGTATTGGACTATTTATTTTTGTCAAGTTTATTGAGCACCTAGAAAAATCCTATTATAAATAAAACAGCATGCTCTTAATAAAACTTGACATGCATGGTAAGTTTTCAATTTATAATGGGGCTTATATACATAATTTTTTTATTTTAACTCTGTGTTTTAATTTGATTTTATACATCGATATATTTACTTCCCTTGTATTTATTCTCAAGCTAAAAAAGCTCCTCCATTTATTTCCTAAATGCTAAAAGAACTACAGGTTGAAAAACTTGTTTTTATGCTTAGAAACCTCATACTGAAAGAGCCCATTTACACTGAAAAACACCAACTTCAGGCTCCATTAATTACGCTACTGCAAAAATTCTAAATGGTCACAGAAGCAATAAGCAAATATCCCATGAAACATTCCCAGGCAAGCATAATTTTCCAATCTGTTGAGCTCACAGTTCAAAAAGCTCAAGTGCTATTATCAGGCTATGCTCAAGCAACATTTGCAGCTTTAGTCAATAGAACTTTTGTATTTAGGAGCATCTGAAGACCTGACTCATAGCCACTTAAAATTCAGGTTAGCAAGTTTAACTTTCAACTGTTACAGTTCCTTCTGTTCTGGGGCACAAAATAAATAAATAACTAAACAAATGCTTATTTTAGTTATTGGAAGTGTCTAACTTGTTACTGCCAATTATTTTTAAAACAGAGTCAGTTTTGAAGACAACAAAGAAAAAGTTAATAAATCATCATTCACCTGATCCTGTAAGCACCTGATTACACCATAAATCTGAAGAAATTACTGTCTTCAACAGGAAAAAATACTCCAGTTAATGGTTCCTGCTCTATCTTACACTTTTGCTGGTATCAAGAGTTTTTAAAATCTAGTGCATATTCTCCTGGTAGTTTTGAGTTCCTCTCATTCTTATAGAAAAATACCAAGGTATTTATCTACAGATTTCCAGCTCCCACCAGCACAGCTAAAAAAAAAAAAAAATCACAAACCATAAAAAGAGTTTCTAGCGAATCCTTAATTTGATTTGAAGCACTTATTTTTGATGTAAGTACTTCCATCATTTCATCTTGATTTATATTTGCAATGTCTGCTGTAGTGTGGCACTTATTAATTAAACTGATTAAGGATCTTCAGCTGTACCATAGCCCTTCCACTCTTCCACCCACTTTGTTCCTAACTGTCATTAACCTCTAGGAAATGTCCTCTTTGTTGGTTATTACTGTTTAATTATACTGTATAGTTATGTCATCACATCTGTGAAATACAACCTCCCGTAACAACACGGCTGTGGAATATGATACTCCTGCCCAGCAGTAAAATCCTGGTTACAGCAGAGAATCCACACACACCACGCTGATGAAGTGATACAAAGCTTTTCAAAAGCTCTTGATTTTGAGTAGAGCTGTTGAGACAGGAGGTAAGTACAGCCTTTGAGAGAGGTCTCAAACTCCCTGTCTTTCCTCCCTTCCCACCCCTCCTGACAAGTTCCTTCGTACATTTCACGAATTCTAAACTCAGAAAACTTCGAAAAGCGAAGTTCTATACAGAAATAGTAAAATGAGAAGGAACCTCAGAAAACAGAATTTATGAGCTCACCATCTATTTTTTCACAAACAGTATGAACTACAACTGAAAGAGACATTTTCCTGGAACCCTCTGCTTCCATTCATGATCTCATGATGCACAAGCATTTCCTTTGCTTGTCATGTAACAGAAGCAGTGACTGCAGTGGTCCAAAGAAAACAGCACTTTGCACATTTCTGCCATCCTTTACAGGTGTGGGGGGAAAAGGGAGGACAACCACTCAAACAAATGGTTTTTAGAGTATTACCAGCAAGAGCTCCCCACAGCACAAGGACCTCCCTCTAAAACACTGCATAGAATGATCACTAGTTCCTGAAATTTAACATAAACTGTACATTCTGCTGGTACACGGAAAAGGTGTGGCTGTATCAAACACAGCAGGAGTGTTACCATAACATACACAAAACATTGTGTAAAGCCTGTGTACTACAACCTGTCCTCGTTTTGTCCTTCTGACAACATTAGCTGGAAGTAAGCTTCTCTACACAGGCTTCTCTACAGGAAAGAAATGGCACTTTATGTTTACTGGGGAGAGATTTTGTGTGTGTGTGTGTGTGTGGAGAGGGTGACTGGGACAGAATTGTCTGATTTTTCAAGAGCAGAGACAACACAATAACAGCAGACAGTTTCGAGCCTCAATCAAGACTGTGTACACCAAGCTTCAACAAGATTTTTTTTTTCCTGGTCTGGGTTACAAACCCTTGACTGGCCAGTAAGGAGTTGTTTACCTGATAGAAGCAAGGGGGCAAATTCCTTTAGATTGATGCAAAACATTTTCTTACTCTGGAAGTCAGAAAGGGAGGAGCACCAAGTTTATTTATGTAGCTCAAACAGCAGCCAAGCTATGAGGATGCCTTATTGTGTAGAGTTCATAAGTGTACATTTAACTCCTCCCTTTAAAGCAATGCAGAAGGAAAGTTGCCATTCCCACTCCAGGAGTCAGGAGCAAAAGAAAGGGTAAAGAAATAACCAACGAAGTTGCTGTTTGACATAGTTTTCTGTCACAATGCTTATGATTAACCAAGTGGAGAAACAGAGTGACAGGGAGGAGAGAGCTTTCACAGATACCAGAGCCAGAGGGAATGACAACAGAAGTGCCCAGGGCTTCGGGTGGTCTTGTTTTACAAAGCCAGATTAATTAACCAGACACTAAAGGACATCTCTTTTAGAAAATGAAACACATTAGAAACCAAAACGCCTCAGAGAGTGAGCAGCTAGGGAGCTATAACTAAATTACTAAGTACAAAATGAAGCAGCCTGCAGAGGAAATGAGTAATTAAAAAACCCTCCCCAGAGCGACAGGCTGGCGAGAGACGGATAACTGCAGGACCCTGGTGCTGGAGGTAAACAGTACCAAAGCCAAAACGTGATAGATGAAAACAGATGTTTTATACAAACAACAACCCCCCAATCTCCTGCCTTTACAGTGCACTCAGAGATGGCATTAGGCACAGCCAGCTTGGGACAACCTGAGGAGATGCACACAGGAATTACATCACCCACCACTATCACGCTGCTGCCCTGGGGTGAAGCACTGCAGTCGATGGACAGTACTCAGCAACTACAAACAATGTTTTCACAGGAAGGAATAGAATAACATCAACCTCGTTCTTCTTTCTGCAAGAGAGTTTAAGAGAGCACAGACCCTGGCAGCACAGCAAATGCTTCTGCAACCCTCTCCACTTCCTTAAGGAAGCAAAGACACCTTGGGCACCTGCTGTCCTGGTGAGCAGCATCACTCCCAGCCTGGCCTGAATCCTTTTTTTCTGCTGCTGCAGAGAAACACCAGGAACAACACCTAACTTGCCAACCCTTAAGTAAGCAATTCTGGCAAAGTGGTTTCCAACTTTTTTTCCGCTAGATCTTTTCCAAGGAAGACAAGCCTTGGGTGTAGCAAGTTTTAGCCCACTGAGAGTCCTTCCTTCTACTCTGACTTTTTGAAACCCTTAAGAGCCACCAGTTGAATATGAGTCTGTCTGCAGGCAAGCATAGAGGATGATGACCATGGAGGACACCCTGCAGTGAGGGGCTCACACTTCTTCACACTTTTTCCCCAGACATGGTTCCCCCAGAAGGGAGCAGCCCCAGCCCCAGGGAACATCATCCTCTTTCTCAGCAGCAAGGCGGGGCAGGTGAGGACATCCCATGATGATTCTGAGAACCTCATCAGGCAGATGTCTGTTCCTCACCATCAACTCAGTCCCTCCACCAGGTGACTGCTACTCACCCACTGTGACCAACTTCAAGTGAGAGGACCTTCACTGTCCCCTAAGGCTCTCTATGAGCAGGAGGATCCCTCATTCCTTTCTCAAGCCCTCCACCTTCTTCAGAGGCAGACCCTTACCATCCCTTCAGACCTCTGGTAGGCAGGGGGACCCTTGACCCATTTCCTTCATTAGCTGTAGCCCTTCACCATCACCTCAGGCCCTTCTCCTGGCAGACACACATCCCCTCCATGGGACACGGGCAGCTCACTGTCTGCTCCGTGGGGCAAGGCACCCCTCACCGTCCCCTCCTTGAAGGAGCCCCCGCTCCGCCCAGCCCCACGTCCCGTCCCCGGGACAGAGGGTCCCTCTGCACCCCCTGGGGCCGTTCCTGCCCAGCGGAGCGGGCCCGGCCCCGCCGCCCCCGGCCCCCGGCACTCACTGCGGCGGGAGCTGCAGGGCCGGGCCGCCGCGGCGCTGGAAGGCGCCGTCCACGAAGACGCCGTTCTTGCCGAGGCAGCGCAGGTAGAAGTGCGGCTCCTGGAAGCTGAGCTGCAGGTGCCGCCGCGAGATGAAGCTGGAGTGCCCCATGTTGACGTCCACCGAGCCCTGCGAGGAGTTGCGGCCTATGGTGACGGCCGGCTGCCGCATGAGGAACTCGAACTCGCGGCCCTGCAGCCGCGCCAGCACCGGCCCGGTGCAGGCGGCGGGCGGCGCGGCCGGGGGCGGCGGCCCGGGAGGGGGCGCGGCGGCGGGGCTGCAGGGCGCCGAGCGCAGCGCCAGCAGAGCCCGCGCCCCGCTACTGTCCTCCCCGACTTCGGCCATGTTCCCCGGCAGCGAGCGAGCCAGCGTGCCGGCCTCCGGGGCGGGGCCGGCGGGGCGGGGATGGCGGGGACGCGGGGCGGGGCGGGAGCCGCGCCGGCCGCCGCCTCCCCCGGCAGCTCCGCCGGGCGCGGCCGCCCCGCCGCGGTCCGGGGCGCGGGGCGGGGGCGGCAACGGCGGCCGCGCGGCGCCGCCTGCGGGCCAGGGCGGGCAGCGCAGCACGGGCAGCGCGGCGCGGGCAGGTGTGAGGGAGCGGCCGCGGCCCAGCGGCTCCGGCGGTTAAACCGCTCCGTGCCCGCCCCGGGGCCGCAGCGCCCCACAAACACATCCCGAGCGGGGATGCCCCCGCCGCAGACCAATCGGCTCCGGGCTTTCTGAGGGCAGGGGCAGATCTATGCCACGGCACGGTTCTGGTCACTGAAACCGCCGCTTAAGCGGCCTTTTGCTGCCTCTCCATGGAATCATAGAATGGTTTTGGGTTGGAAGGGACTTTAAAGATCACCCAGTTCCCTGCCATGGGCAGGGACACCTTCCACTATGCCAGTTTGTTCCAAACCCTGTCCAACCTGGCCGTGGACACTTCAGAATTGGGGCAGCCACAGCTTCACTGGGCACCCTGTGCCAGGGCCTCACCACCCTCACAGGGAACAATTTCTTCCCAATATTTCACATAAATTTCCACTCTTTCACTTTGTACCCATTACTCCTTGTCCTATCGCTGCAGTTCCTAACAAAGAGCCTCTCTCCAAATCACTTCATGAACAACTCCCTGTGCTGGAGAGATGCCCCAAGCCCAAACCGACCTGCTCCAGGCTTTCTGTGCAGGGACACACACATCCTCTGCCTGGGGTCTGGCCTCTGATGTGGGCTGGATTCAGTGGCCTTTCACTGCCTCTGTATGGAATCATAGAATTTTGGCTTGGAAGAGACACTAAAACTCATCTGGTTCCACACCCCTGCCATGGGTAAGGACATCTTCCACCAGACCAGGTTGCTCCTAGCCCAATCCAACCTGGCCTTGAACACTTCCTTAATAACCCTGGACTGTTTGCCGAGGCTTGCTCAAGGGGGAGATTCATCCCACATACACAAAGGTGTGAGGTTTAAAGCACCTTAATGCACTTTTTATAGACTTTATATATATACACTCATATATGAATGTGTGTCATCATATAGTGTTTTTATATAGCTTTATACTCATACAGTTTTTCATTATAAGGGACTGTGTAGGTCGTTTAGCTTGCATTACAGCATTTCTTCAAATTACTTTTTATATTTCTGTATGATTATGTATTATATTTCTATCTATGTTTATATTAATGATAAAGGTCACGTTCTGTGCCGCAACAGCATATATTTGGCTCGTGTATAGTCTGTGCTCTACATACATCTATGTCCATTTATACATATATCCAGATTAAACAGATAAAATGTTTCTGTAGAGGTGAGCTGGTGATACTTTGCAGAATCCTGAATAATTAAGTAATCAGAAAATACAGCGAATTTGAGAAACTTGGGAGAGGGAGCAGCTATAGTTTTGTATTGGTTCAGCTTGTGTGGAGAATGTGTCAGCTCATAGCAAGGCTGCTCAACAGCTTCGAGGAAATGGGGAAAAAAACTCCCATAACTGGTCAAAAGTGCAGAGCAAATTTCAGCGATGAAAACCGTAATTAAATGAGCTGGAATCGGTCCAGGACCACAAGGTTAACATCTCTCTTCCTGGAACATCTTCCCTGAGATGTTTAATGACTGCTGAGCAGTCGGGACCTGCGTTGGACATCTCACCCGAGACACCATCTTCAGCGAGTGCTCTTTGCCTCTGCAGTTCAATACCGAGAGGAAGAGAGAAAAGCAGCGTCTGACAAAACACCAATCCCACTTCCTCTGCACCAGTGTCAGCTCTGCAGCGAGACTCAGCCCAGATGGGCACAGCAGAAGGTTGCAGGAGAGGGAGGAAAAGCATCCACGGAGGGGGCACGGGGAGGAGGGTGGTGGTCTGAGCTGAGATCTGAGCTCCTCTCCTGCCCCAAACTGCTCAGCATCAGCAAATGCTTGTGGCCGGAAGGCAAAATGTGGCCATCAGATAGAGGCAGAGCCACGCACTGCCTGATAAGAGCTGGCTTGGGCTTTTACTCCATCCACCCCTGGATGAGTCTGCTGTTAGCTAAGCTTAGAAATGGACCCAAGCTGGAAGGCAGGTGAGTGGGAGCAGGCAGGGTGAGACCTTGTTATCAGAGCAGTTCAACCTGCCAAAAAAAATTTTTTTTTTTTACTATATATAAGAGAAAGTAGTGCCAGAGATTTTAGTTCATGTCTACAGCTTTTCTAAAATCCCAAATTTGACCAGGAGGACCCCGAAAGGACCAGGAATAGGGTGAGGCTGTTACCAGCTGTTGTCAGTAACTGTTTCTAGGGCTGCCTGAGAAAACACATTGCAGGCAGGCTGGGTCAAGGCAGGAGCCAACCCACCATGGGCAGGAGCAGAACCCTGGTTCCAAACACAGGAGATGCAGGGAAGCTCCGTGTAGCCCTCTGATGTGGGGCCAAGAGACGTGTCACTGCAGGGCTGGGTCCTGTTACTGCTCCCACATTTGATACAGGCTACAGATTTTTGCAGCTCCAGTTGGGGGGAATAACTTGAGGGCTGACACGTGAGGCTGGCTGTGAAGATCCTTGCCCTGCCCAAAGGCTCCCCAGCTGCTCAGGACAGAGCTGGTGCAGCGTTGCTGCCCCAGGGCTGTGGCACTGGTGTTGTCAGTGGGCATGTCCACATGTGTCGTGGTCATCTACAGCCACTGGGACACTCCAGCCGCACCAGTTGATGAGATTTTTTTCTAACAAGTCTTTTCCTTTCTGCTTGGAAATGTCTTCTGAGTGGCCTTTGCTGCTTAAGCCAGCACCACTGCCGAGATAAATCCCAGCTTCATGCACAATGTGATAAAGTGGTGTACAGAAGCAGGATTCCTCTGAGCTGTCTGCTAGGTTGTTCTTAGCGCCGTGTCTCAGCAGCCTGCGGCATCCTTTCCCTAAGCTTGTAACAGAGGGCTCTGCTCACAGCCTCCAACGCTCTGCTCATCTCTAATCTGCCCTGCAACAGCATCAAACCAAGGGCCCTTCAGCCACAGCAACGCTTTGTGCTCCTCCACTCAGCTAATCCTGCTTAAAGTCAAGCCAGCTGCCCCAGTGTAAATGCCTGATGTAAACACACTTGAGACTGTTTGAATTAAGTTTATCTCATCCTGCATGGCTGGACTTTATAGTTGTTCGTTTTCCTCGGCAGGGTTTTGGATGGATGTGTCAGCAGATGTGGCCAAACTTCTTAACTCCATGAGTTGCATTACCAAAATGTTTGGATGGCCAGGAGATGCCAGCCAGGTTTCAGGAGCTGTAGGGAGCCGAGCACAGCCCTGGTGCCACCTGAGGTGTGGATGTGGGAATGGCACCTTGGCCATCCTTGGCCATCCAAACTGTCCTGATCCAGTCAGAGCTGTGCCAGGCGCTACCATGATATGATACCAACACAAACACATGCAGAAATAATCCTTCCTGGACCTTTGTAGAGACACCTTGAGACATTTCGAGATGCTGCCCTGCCTCACCTCTCTGTGCAAAAGGACAACCTGAACTGGGAGGAGAAATCAAACATTCAAACAAAGCAGCTGTGAGAGCAGAAAATAGCTGGGATGGAGGCAGGGTTACTCAGAGAGTGGTGTGAAACCCAGCTGTCCTTTGTCAAATATTTGTTTGCCTGTGTGTCATCACTGACTGTCTCAATACAGCAAGAATCTGTTTCATGCTATCAGTTGTGGGCAAATGAATGTAATGGGTTGTTATGGTCACCCAGATACCACTGCATTGGGCAAACACAAACCTTGCAAAAAACAGTGATAAAAGGGCACATTTCTTCTTTTATCTGCTGGATGGCATCTGCTTAGAAACACTTGAGTTTCTAGAAGTGAAATGCTGCATTTCTATAGCATTTCATATGGCTGTTGCTCACTGTTCTGATGCGTGAGACTCAATACATATTTATCAAGCCCCAATTCAGCAAGGAATCTGGCCAGCTTCAGCACTGCAGGAAATCTGTTCTACCCCCAGACCAAAGCATCATTGAAAAGCAGCTTCCACAAAAAGGAACGATGAGAGCTGCACACTGGGCGTGAGCCACTTGATGTATTTACCCAGCAGCCAGACAACACATTGATGCTGACAATGAAAGGCAGCCTAATGTGGGCAGCCCTGACCTGGGAGGGAGGAGGAGAAGAGTGAAGGAAAGCAATTACTCTAAGGAAAAGAGAGTCTGCTGTCTCTGTGTCAGCCCTGTCCAGCATTTCTCCTGAGCATGGTGCCAATCTAATGGGGTTAGTAGTGATAAGGCTTCCAGTGATGTAAGTGTGCATCATTAGCAAGCAAGCAGAGACTTCAGCACCTGCATCTCACAAACCCTTTGATAAAATACAAAAGAAGAGGGCAGTGTTCCCTCAAATTCCAGCCCATCTCTCCGCAGCACGTTTTCCTTTCCCTTCCCTCAGCCATCAAGTAGGTTTTAAACGCTGTCGTGCTTTTTGTCCAAACTGATTTGAAGCAATGGAAGTGATGAGCAGGGTGCCCTGGATGTGTGGAGCTACTTTCCCCAGCACACCTGCACTCAGGAGCAGCCTCACGTCTCTCTCCAGCTGGGTGGGTTTTAATTCTGCTTTGTGTCTCAGGGAAATCACCGTGATGTGACACAGGAACAAAAAAGGGTTTGCACTTATCCATGTCTGGTAGGATTTCCTTCTTACCTAAGCAGCTGCAAGAAGTTAAATAAAATTCATTGTTTTGAAATATATTCAGGCACATCACAGTATCTGTCTGGCACACACACACACACACACACACACTTGCATGGTGTCTAACTCAGCCTCCCGTGGGATTTCTACTTGTTTTATCAATTCTGTTGTAGCATCTGTGCTTTTAACTTTATAAAAAGGATCATCTCAGTGATGACCCTTGTGCCTGATCTGGGACAACCATATAAATGTCCCTGCCAAAACTGGATCCATGGCATGGCTCTCTGACTGGGGGGGACACATGGAAGGCTCAGAGTGGCATTAAGGATGTGAGGTGGCATTGAGGGTTTGGGGAGGATAGCAGTACCCTAATCCCATCTGTGACTCCCATAAATACCTTCCCTCGGTCGGAACAACTTTACAGACCTTTCACAGTGACTCTGAGCCAGGTTTTAATCCAAATGAGCTGATAAGAAAGGGTTGGCCTGTGGAGGAGGTGATCCACTGATAGAGGAATTCTTTCTTCTTCAGAAGGTTGAAGAAAACAACATCAGTGAGTCAGAAATATGGTGGGAGCACTCACAGTCCTGAAAGCTCACAAAGGACAAAAACCCTGCATTTTCTCCTCTGATGCCAATAGGTTGCTGAGCTGAAGGGAGCAGGATCTGAGAGAGAAAAAGGCAGGCAAACATTGGCACTTACAGTGAGGGGGCACTGCTCAAAGCCTGCTCATCAGGACTGCCTGTGCTGTGTGCCCTGTGCTGGGTGCTGAGCAGCAGCCCTGGTGCCTGCAGAGATAAAGCTAAATGAGATGCTGTATCTGTTAGCTCCCTCCCAAGAGCAGCACAGCCTGCAGAGACTCTGCTTTCTATAGCAATAAAATTCTTTCATTTTTAAATCAGCTGTGATCCTGTTTACTGTAAACTCCAGCATGCTCGAAATGTTCCTATCACAGTTTATTTAGGCTTCAGAGAGATTTTTTTTTTTTTTGAATCACACTTATCAAGAATATATTTTCACAGAGTGCTCTCTGAAATACAGTCAGGACCTAGGAACATCTGATGCCCAGACTCTGCCATCCCCTAAGATATTATATGATCTCATTCCCCATGCGGAAATGCTGTCACTTTTATAGAATCCAAGCCAGTGCCTGTCTGATGCATGATACCTCACGCTGGAAGGCCTTGAACAAGACTATTTGTTGTCAAGATACTTTTACAATAGCAATACCATTTCATGGGTTGTAGTTAAAATAACTCATACAATTTACACTGCTATGTGTGCTTTGAGCTTTAAACCTGCTTAGCTAACTTAACTTTCATTTTGGCTTGAAACTTGGACCCAGGTGAAATGCACAACACAAGCCAGATCTGAATTATTTGCTTTAGTGCTTTCTGAATGATCTCATTTTCTCACTAGCCATAGATTTGAACAGAGGGGGAAAAAAAACCCCACCACATACTTTTCAACAGCTGAAAACCACTGAAACAGTAAGTATAAAATCTGATACCAAACTCAATGCATTTCAGCCCAAAAGGAATATGGCTTTGGACTTTTATGAGCCACTGCAGCATACAGTGCCTGTCACTGCTGAAAACAAGCTCCATGCATTGTCTAGAGGGTTGGAAGCAGCTGATCTTAAATATCTTGCTTTACAACCTGCCTGAGAAGCAAGAGGAGACAGAAAAGCTACAAAATTTGCCCTGTATTTTTATAAAACATTTAAACAAAAGGCACAGGATGTGCATGTTGACTGTCCCAAATCCTAAATCATGATCCACACCTATGAAGATGTATCAATTGTGGGGTGCAGCCAGTGTAAAGTGCTGCCAAAGCCGCAGTGGTCACGCCTGATCCCAGCATCCTTCCCTTATTTTCACAGGCACAAACCACACAGGGAAGGTCAGGGCAGTCTGGAATCAGTTCCAAAGGCAGCATGTTGTGTGTGTGAATGGCCTCTCTGCTAGGTCACCTCTATGCCATGACCCAGCAGCCTGGACTCTGCATTATCCCTGTCTTTGGAAACAGCTGCATGCAGGTGCTTCTTCAGCAAATCCTCTCCATGAAAATAAACAGCCTCCCTTTCTCTTTTTATCAGCTATCACCTATTAACCTGCTTGACACTAAAAGTTTCCCTTCCAAGTACAAAGAACAAACAACAAAAACTCACCAAGCCATGCCAGGAAAATAAGGAAAATGTCTGGGTCCAGCCTTTCTCAGCCTGTTCAAGGCTCCCTGCCTGGAGCATCCCAGGGATGCATGGACACCACGAACACTCTTTTGGGTGGATTAGAATGAAAGGAATAATGATGTGTTGGCTGGTGTCCATGTGGTGTTGGAGTTTTAGAGGGAAGGAGTCCAGTACCCAGACAGGAACACAACCAAGGTGTCCAGGGATCCCTGTGAGAGCAGCCCTGGACTTCAGCCTCTGTGCAGCGTCCTAGCAGAGGGAATTTGAGTTGCTGTGATCTATTCTTAGCTTTGGCTGTCGACACGGGTTATCCTTGAAGGAGGGACTAGCAAAGGCACTTCTAAGCCATAATTGCTTTCAGTGGGACCTGAGCATCCTTTGGGATCACTGGAGCCTCTCAGCAGGGAGCAGATGCTGCAGGAGGGACTCTCCTGAAATATCCTGCTCTTCTGCAGACACCTCTAAAGCACTGAGCAAACCCAACTTCTGTTTGTAGTTCCAGCATTAATGATGGTTCCCAATAAAATCTTGGATTAAGTGTGAAACTCTACTTTTCCCATTCTGTGCTCCCCTTTTTGGTTGGTTGCATTCATTAGGTGTGTTGGTACCTTAAGGACATTTGCTGTAAGTGCTGGGAAACCCTGGATTTACACCCATCAGGCATCACTTTTGGGGCTTACTGTCACCTTTAGAAAAACATCTGCTATAAACAGTTTTACTTACTCACATTATTAATAATACCATCCTGTATTAAAAGTGAAAGGATTTAAAAAATCCAATGTACTTGTCTTTCAGCTTGGCCAGTGAAAAGAATCAATGAGATGTGTCTCACTTCAGTTTGGAGCACTTTTCACTCACCAGTTCCCTCATGTTCATGAACCTGCTTTACAGGAAGGAAAGGTCATGTTTACCTGCTTAAAAACCCCACCTGTGCACCCTGGAAACAGAAAAAAATGAAATCCTCTCCAAAAAAAAGAGAGAGAAATAGGAAAGCATGAAAACATATGTATTGATTTTCTTCTTATAAATACATGTTTTACAGAAATGAAACTGTTGCCGAATTTGACTGAAGGTCATTCTTCATCAACAAAACAATAATCATGTGAGAACTTAATGGCTGAATCGAATTCAGTTGATGTTAACAGGAGATCACTATTATGGAGTAATCTTTGATGAGATTAAAGATGTTATTTTCCTTTTTGAAGGTAAGATTTAAAACCCCTAACCATTAAAAGTAACTTACAGAAAGTCTGAGTTATGGGCAAAGTTTGCAATAGCCAAACTAAAAGATAAAAATAGGAACTTTGTAGCTTTCAGAAATGTTGACTTTAAGATTGACACTAACCCCCAGGGCTCGTTATGCTGGGTTATGTGTTCACTTTGGGCCAGAAAGGGAGAAACCAAGAGAAAGTGATTTGAAACAGATTGATGGATCTTTGTACCTTTACTTTCTGTATAGCTCAGAGTGGAAATTGGGTGGATGCCAGTGGGTCTTAACTCCCTCCAGGTTCTCCAAGGCATCCTGGAGCCCTTCATCCCCTTTAATTCCCAGCATCACTCATCCTGGGGCATGATCCCTGGCCATGGAGGCATCCAACATGAGGATGGTACCACCGCTGCTTGTCCTGAATCCTTTCTGTCCCATTCCCCCAGGAGTTGTTTTCCCTCATCATTTCTTCCTGTTAGGGGTTTGCTCAGAAGCCTGCAGCAGGCACACTGGCTGCCAGCATCCATTCCCTTCGGGATGTGCCTGGTTGGATGCCACAGAAGCCCATTTGTGCTGCCCATGGCACGGGGACCACCCCTGGCAGCTCTGGCTCCCAGGCTCTGATGCCAAACCTTATTGCTAAATGCCCAGCATGATAATTTGGGATTTTATTTTTCCCCCACCTTGCATCCTGCCTGTAATAAATTGGAGTGATACTGTCTCAGGCTTCTCCTGAAGCTTCTAAAATTCAGCATTAGCAAAATGTGCCTCTGGAATAAGGCCTAATAAAATATTGTTAGGATTGCTAGGCAACCCGGAGGCACGCTGGGAGCTGAAAGGAGCCTTAAGTGGGCGTAGCGAGCCTGTGCTGGAGTCTCAAATGAAAAAGAGAGGGTATTCTTTGTGTCTCCATGCTGGCAACACTTTGCCTTTGATTTTCTTGTGGAAAGAGGTTGAGATCCACTGCTTCCAAATGCACAGAGGTACATATCTGTGTAATTGTTGCTGCGGCGGCCTCTAACCTCAGATTAATCAGCTGGATGAGAAATGCACCTATCCGGGGCTTTTCAATAGCAATAAAAGTAAAATGAAGTTTTTATGGCCATGAAAATACCCATATTCCAGCTGCTTGCATCTTCCAAGGGCTCATTTTGTGAGAGAGAGAGGCCATGCTCAATAAGAACTTGTTTTATGAGGCCACTGAGGCGTTACCTCAACCCCTGCGCACGCTGCAGTGGTGCTTAATGCAAACTGACTCTGCAAGGAAGGGAAACAAATAAGCACACAATTTATTGGCAGGGTCTAGCACAAGTAATCGGCTATTTGCAGATACACGCTCAGGAATTAAAGAAAAATTGAACTGGGCTTGCAAGAACTTTGGGAGGAATTACCGTAGGTGTAAATAGCTGGGGGTTACTGCTGGTTTTGTTAGCTGAGAGGCCAAAGGGGGTTTCTGCTTTAGCCCTTCCCGTCTTTACCTCGAGAGCAGGAGATGCTGCTCCCAGAATCCATCTCTCATCTCTCCAGGAGCACCTTGGCTTTCCCAAAGGCCCTTAGCCTGCAGTCCTTCCTTGAGCAAGTCTGCTTTGCTTCCACCCCAAGCCAAAGCTCCAGCAGGCAGCACCATGCTGCACTTTCCTTAGAGGAAACCCTGGAAAAACACACACACGCTTTGCCAGCAAACACAGCACCCGGGTGCTGGAGCTGCCCTTGTGTCTGGCTTTTGCTGCTTCCATCCAGCACTGCCAAAGGCAGATCCTGGTGGCAGGTCCTGCAGGAGGTGGATGTGCCTCTGCTGAGAGCAGCTGTCTGTGCCAGAGGCCAGCTTTCCAGCCACGCTGAGTGTGCGATTTGTTTCCCAGGGTTTGATTTAGCACATCATTTTCTGTTCAAACAGCCAGTGGCCAAGCTGGCTAACACATCCATCTGCTCAGAGTCTGTCCAGCTCCTCCACAAGAAGGGCTGCTCCCACCAAATCCTTTCCAGAGGTTACAAACGGCTCCCCCTCCATCTCCAGCACTCCTGGGTGATTGAAATCCCTCATTCAGACACTCACAAATCCCACCCTGCTTTCCTCCAGAGCTGACACAGGGCTTTGTCTGCTCCATTACTGGTGCAACACATTTCATCAGCACAAATGAAGGCACTGAAAATTAGTGGTGAGAGCAGGAGATGATGATTTTTGCTCATCCTTTGTCAATGAAAACATTCCTCAAGCACCCAACACACCCAGATATTCCCATACAACACAGAAAGGGGCTGTTATAAGGTAGATATGCTTTAAGACTATTAATAAATCTTCCCCTGAGGCTGTTGTTGGCATCATGGACATATTTAAAAGATGTGCAGATGTGGGATGTGGTTCAGTGGTGAGCCTGGCAGGACTGGGTTAATGACTGAACTCGATGATCCTAAAGGTCTTTTTCAACCTAAATAATTCTACAATTCTATGACCCTTTCTGTTGGAAGCTGCTCTTGAGCTTGATCTTGGAAAACAGAGAACTGATGGGAACAGACCTCAGATTTCCACAGTATTACAAAGTTTCTTGGATAACTACAGGTAGTATAGATATAACTACACCCTTTATTCCTCATGTCCTTTTCTAGCCAGATTTAGGTCAGGAAAGAAACCTGTGAGGTGTTTATTCATTCCTGGCAGTGAACTGGGTGATTTTTCTGCTCTGTTAACATTGCAGGTCTCGTGATACATATTTCAATACCAAATGGCCCGTGCCAGAGCTCCTGGCACTGCCACACTCTGCCCCTCCAGCCACAGGATGCTGGTGAGTCACGAGGAGCACAGTGGGATTTCTCCTGCAATCTCCTTTTCCTTCCCCAGTCTCACAGGTCAGTTTTGGAGGCACATGAAATTGGGCCAAACCTGGCCTTTCTGTTAGTTTTCTCCACAAAGCTCCCTCTTCACAGTGAGCCAGAGATGGGTTGGTCCTCACCATTATTCTAGCAGTTATTTTAATAAAAAAGGGTGGCAGCTGGAAGTCTAAGAAGGATGGGAGCCAGGCACCTTAAGAAATGATAATTGCAGACTTGGAGCCGTGCTAAGAGTTAACAGAGAGATGTTTAATCCAATTCTCAGCTTCTATTTTAGGATCCTTTTAACTTTCAGAATCAAAAAAAAAAAAAAAAAGGAAGAGGGGAGGGGAAGAAAAAAATCATCTCCATCACAGTGCAATTTCTTAAGCTTGTTCACAGCCCAAAGGTGAATTTTTGTTCATGTGAGGAGTCTGAAGAAAATCCATTCAGCTGTTTCAGAGGTTTCAGAGCATGAAAGCAACATCTGGTTCAAAAATCAAAAATAAAGAGAATTTCCCTTTGCTCATCAGAGTCAAAATGGGTTTTGGTTTCACACCTCTGATTTGGTGTATCCTGAGCTATCCCCTGGAGAAAGGTGGCCATTTCTGCATTGATTCGAAGGGGATGAAATTGTGTTGCAAACCCCACAAAAAATTATGGTCAGCCAGACAGGAGGGCAGGTGATACTCACAATCCAGTCCAACCCAACATGGGCCACGACCCCTAAATTGCCAATTTAATTCACTGCACGAAGGTCTCCCACAGCCTGCTGCCTCCTTTGAGGTTTTGGGGGTTTTTTTGGGGTCGCGGTGTGATTTTTGGAGCGCGGTTTGCTGTGCTCTGCGCTGCGCTATAGATGGCACTGCAGGATGGAAATTGCAGCCTCTTTGCTGCTCTGGAATAACAACCCTGGGCTGTGCTGGCTCCTGCAGCTTGTCCCGGCGGAGGAAACCAGCTCAGATCGCCAATTTCTGCAGCTCTGCCTGCAGATTTCACTCCGTTTTTTTTTTTTTTTTTTACCTGGTTATTAATAACAACACAAACGCGACCCCCAGAATAGAGAGCAAGCGTGACAAGGAAGCTCTCTGTAAATTCAAAAACCACTCAAATGCTCAAGATCCACGGGCAAATTCGGCCATCCTGTTGCAACACAGGAATATTTTGCATTTCAAAGGAGGCAGGCAGTTGATTTCTCTGTACATCACATCTATGATAAGACTCTGCCTGTATTGAAGTTGTGCTGCTGTAAATGAAAGCACAAACTCTCTCATCGCCCCATCGGTATTTATAAGGACACTAAAATCTACCCATATCTAACCATGTGCAGCAAATTTTTCGGCTCTCTTTGTAGAGTTCCCTGGAGTTCTGGGACTAAAAGTAAGAAAAGAGGCAAAATCCAGCTCAGGTTTGCAGCAGGAGGCACAATACTGGCAGGAATAGGGATGCTACAGAAGACATCAGGATGGGAAGTGAGGAATATCATAAGCAATTACAGCAAAATGCTTTTGGAAAATCCCTCCAGGTACCCAGGTGCATCTGTCGGTGCTTAAACACCTTCAGAAATCTGGCCACCAGCCTGCTGCTCCAGATGTTAAAAAAACCTCCAGCAATCAGAGAAGAGTAAAAGGTGTAAGAAAGACAAATTCCTTTTGCCACTGGCAAAACGAAGGAAAAACGCGACTATTTTAAGGATTTGTGTGGAGAAAACTGCAAACAATAAATACCAGAAGTTGTCCTTGTCTTCCTTTGGAAAATGATGCTGGAGGAGGATTAGGGACCTGCAGAACTTTGTTGTTTCATTCCAGTGAGCTATCCAGGAGCTCCTGTGCCATCCCAGGACTGGATGGATGAACCACTGTAGCTCTCTCTGACAAGGAGCTGTGCAGCTCTTCTCTCTTACAGGAGTTTAATGTGCTCTTACACATCAAGAGGATTCAAATGACAAGAATGAAGGGCAGTAGGCAACCTCATGGTTTGAGATTCTGATGAAATGATGTCCTGGCACATCCATCAGACTGTTCTGCTGTCAAGAGAACGCCCAGCTCTGGAAGATGAGTGTGTTTTTCTTTTACAGTGTTGGGAAAAAAAAGCAGGAAGAGAAGAAAAGCTCAACTACTCCCCAAATGTAACTTTGAGATGAGTTACAGCCAGATACACGAGATGAGGGCACAAGAGCACCCAGCTCTGTCTGTAGGCACGGGAATGGGGTGAAGCCTGCACTGTGTGCAAGCAGACCTGGGACTCTGCAGAGCACAGCAGGAGGGACAAGACGAAAGACTGAGGGAAGATTCATCCCTTGCCAGCAGCATATGTAGGCTTTGTGTGCCAATCCCTGCGCATTCATCTCGGAGAAGCAGATGCGGATGTGAGTGAGAGGGAGCAAAGTGTAAATCTGAGCCTGCATGGAAGGAAGGACCACAGTGAAGATATTTGCTAAGCACAGGGCTGGGGGATGCAGGGATGCAGATGCTGATGTTGCCCAGGCAACACTCACTTTTGCAAGGCGCCCCTTTGTCTCTCCTGATTTTTAAGTGTGGTTCTCACTCTAAAATGCAGATTCTCCAAGCTGTTAATAAGACTTATTATCTCCTAATGCTCTTCCCCTGTTTCTTTTCAGAGGCTGTTCGCAGCAGCACTGCTTGTGACTGAGTAACACAGGAAATTAGGAGCAGCTCCACAGCTGTGACTGCACAGGATGGGAGAGGAGATCTCTGGAGAGAGGCACAAGCAAGAATTGGTACTGGGGCCGTGGGTGCAAGACATCCTGAGCTGCATTTCCCACCCCACTGAGCAGACTGTGGAGTGAGCAGGATTTAGGGGAAGGATGAGCCTTTCCCAAAAGCCTTGAGTTTATCCTTTATGAAGTCTTTCTTCCAACTTTCAGAGCCCCGACAAAGTTGCACGTGGTGTCGCTGCTCTTGCTCTGTGCTGACTGCAAAGTTTCATGCCCAGAGAAGAAGATTTAATGCTGCATTATCCCCAGCCTGCATTTGTGTGCAGTGGGCAGTGTTTGCTCCCTCCAGAGTGCTTTCAAAACTCAGGGCTGACATCTCCCAGGAAGCAGTGGGGACAGTCAGTGTTCTCCCACTGTGTCTCATTCCCCAGGACGTTGTACCCTGGTTTGCTCTAATTATGAGATGCTGATCCCATTATTAAGGAGCAAAATGGCCAAGTGCTGGAAAGAGCACAACAAAAACTGGTGGAGGGGTAAGCTTGAAGTGAGGGGGAAATAATACCTGCTCTGTATGGGAGGCCTGGATTTGCTACCTGGAGATGGCTAAGGTCAGTAAGGTGGAGTGAGGAGAGCAAGGCATCGTGAGGGGGATGAAATTACCCTTCCTGATGGGGGGCAGGCAGGAGATTCATGGGATAAACTGTGCCTCTGCACCTTCCAACCAGAAAACAGGACTCAAACACAGTGAGAGAGGAATTACAGCAAGCCAGAAACCTCATCTCCAAGTGTGGAGGTGGCACAGGAAGAAGTGGGGCAGCTGGGGAGATGTGTTTGCATTTGGAATGGGGATGGGTGAAAGCAGAGCGAAGGCAGGAGCTTTGCTGCCTTGTGAAAAGCCCCCAGATTTCTTCTTCAGCCCAGCCTGGGTGGCTGCCATGACCCCACAAGTGCAACAGCCCCTCCAGGCAACGTGATCTGCCCAGTGTGGGGGACAGAGCTGGCAGCAGCCAACTTGTTTTCATTGTTGTGTAGCATTTGGTGGCCCTATTTTGCTGCTTTCTCTTTGATGCAATGAGCCTGTGGGGAATAAAGCTCAGTGGGAGATTGCTTACGTGGTTTCTAACCCATTAGTTTCTTTTATTGGCTGTTGCCTCAGTAAAAAAAAAAAAAATTAAAAAAGAAGGAGAAGAAAATCAAGGAAAAGTAGTTCAAGGTGTGAAAAATTCACGTGGCAGAAAGATATATAAAAAGTTATTGGCTCTGTCCCCCTTGGCTCCAACCACAATCTTATCACCATGTTGTGCATTTATCCTTCTATTATTACACATATTGACAGGGAAATTCTAGCAACTTATATGCAAAAAGCCAGCCTGCTCCTCTCCCCTCCACAATGAGAAACTGTCCTGGCTTGAGCTCACATCGTTGGCATCTGATTTCAGTCTAGCAGGGTGTTTCAATACCAGTAAACATCTTGTTTTCATGTGAAGAGCCACTTCAGCTACATTCTTTCCCATCTTTTGTGAGCATCAAAGGCTCCGTGTAAAACTTTATATTGATCACATAAATAGCAGCTCTGCTTCCCTACAGGCCCCGTCTCCACAAAGTGTTTTGATATCTGGAGAATGAAAGGTTCAATAGAAAACTGATTCCCTCGGCTTTCTGGGACTCTGAACACAGGGCTGCTGATTTCTGCTCTCCTTGGCAGAGCAGGGTCTGGGGAGGAGAGAGGGAGCAGGGAGGGAAAGGTTTGGATTGTTCTGCCTGTGTTTGAGGCAGTTTATTACACAGACACACTTTGTCTGCAACAAAGGCAGACGTAAAGCCACTGTGCAAAGAGCTAGGAGCGATCATTAAAGATTTAATTGGTCTGAAAGCTTCCTGAAATACTAAGGAGAGACTTAAACCACACAATTTGGAGCAGGAAGCCTCCCAAGCTGGAAAGCACTGCTGCCATCGTGTAGTGGGCAGTCACTTGCCCTGCTGCCAAGCTAAGGAATTCCCCAGGGATGGGATACCTTGACCCTACCGGGGCATCCCGGGGTGGTGAGGAGCAGCTCTTTCACATCCCTGAAGAAGCTGTCTCATGTCCCACAGGCAGAGACTGAGACCTCTCCCTGCATTGCTGAGATACTGCAAAGGACTGCCTCAAAATCCAGATCCCAGAGGGGATCCTTCCCACCCCTGTCCTGGCTGTCAGACCCATTGCACCGTCACCTTTTGTGCAAATGAAATAGGAAACCTCTTCAGCTGCAGCCACGCAGAGCTCACAGGGAAGAAGATTAATGGGAGCTACCAGAGAGCCTCATCAGTCCTCGTTCAGGAATCAGAAATCCCAGTCAAAGCGTGCCGTGACTCATGGCTGTGAGCTGGCACAAACCTGACCCCGTTTGGATAACGAAGGGCAGATCCTGTTTGGAGCTGTCTCAGAAAACTTTCTGTGCTGTGTGTTTATCACTCCAGGCTGAAAGGGCCACGGGGACTTTGCTGACCTTGCAGGTGGCAGAGGGTGACAGCCCCGGAGCCACCTGGGCTGTGCCAGTGGCTTCTGATGGTGGAAGCACTGAGAGCCTGGAGCCCTCTGCGGCTGGAGGGACCCAGCCCAGCCCAGCAGCCTGGGGCTGAGCCACCAGCACATGCCCTTGGCAGCTATAAAAGTTCCACTCCTCTCACATGCTGCACTCTTAATTAATTTGAATAGCAATTACTTGAGATCCACATGCCTTGGGCGGAAGGGAGGGTTTGAGTTGTTTGTGCTCAGCTCTTGGGGCCAAAGAACAGATTCATCTCTATCTCCTGAGGTCCTACCTGGTCCTCTGTGGTGACTCTCTGTTAAACTCTCCTTGTCCATGGAGAGGAAGATACTGAAGTATTTGCAGGCTAGAATTGGGTGGCCAAGCCAAAATCTAACACCCATTTCACCTCAAGCACCTAAACTTGAGTACTCAGAAAACCACTTCTCAAAGCCTCACCTACAAGAGGGGACGATGGTGAGTTATGGGGTTTTCGATTTGCTTTGCAACTAGAAATTTTGGGGATTTTCAGTAGTTTTTCTTACA
The DNA here is from genome assembly GCA_013398615.1 of Brachypodius melanocephalos. Taxonomy (NCBI): domain Eukaryota; kingdom Metazoa; phylum Chordata; class Aves; order Passeriformes; family Pycnonotidae; genus Brachypodius; species Brachypodius melanocephalos. The sequence goes on from VZSR01003816.1 coordinate 5,767,702, forward strand.
GGGAAAATCCACTTGCAAGCTCAAAGGTGAAGCTTGTTCCCACACCAATATTTCCCCTCCTCTGCTTCTTATACAACATTATTTGTAGGTTGGTGATAATGAGAATTCCACTGCTACCGATTTTTTTTAAAAACATATATAACTTTGAAACACTGTAGATATTGCATGGACTTTGGAACAAGATAAGAAGAGGTAATCACATTCACAGTCTCTCTAGCCCTCTAATTAATCTGGTCAGCAAACTCTAGCTGTATTCCTAGAGTGCACTGACTACTTCTTCTGAATATTCTCATTTTCTATGCAAATCTGGAGATACTGGAGGTAATTCAGCACCTCACAGGGATCTAAATTCTGACACTTTATTTTTATAAGAGAAAATTGTCATGGCCCTGCTTGTTTGAGACTGACTGCTGCACAGCTCTGTGGAACAGGCTGGAAAACAGAGAAATACAGGCTTGACCTCTGCTAAAATAGTGAACAGTCTCCCTTTCTCAGAACAACCTTAAGATGGAGCAAAACTGTCAAGCTGTAAGGATGTACTGCAGAGGGAAAATAATAGAGAGCAGAAGAGGGTTATGGCCCAGCTTCCCAGAGACCTGACTGTGGAAGAATTGCCCCTGTGCGTTTGTTCTGGGGTTTGCAAGAGACTCTGGGACCCCAACTGCCCCCATCATCTCCTGGGAATGGCTCATGGAGGGTGAGGTGCTGGAGCCAAGGCAGTGCCCAGCTCCCTGCTGCCTCACTGCTCACCCTTCCCTCCGCAGGAATCAATGGATTAAATGAGCACAAATGAGACTGGAGCTGGCTCCCTGTGCTGGGGTGAGGCAGTGAGGAAGCTGGCCCCAATACATCCATCTGAAGCCTTGTATTGAATCGCAGCTGACAGCTCCAATAATGATAATAGATGTGGCCGAGGCTGCCTCCTGTTTGGAGGAGGCCAGGTTCCTCCTCGCTGCTCTCAGGCAGGCTCACCACGCTGCCAGCTCTCATCTCCCAGGCATTCTGAGGGGTCCAAAGGCAAACCCTGCCCCTCTCACTGCCAAAGCCCAAAAGAATGACAGACAAGGGTCTGGCTACCCCACAAATCAATCCAAGTCCTCACTGGGCTCTTTGCAGGAATCTCTCTGGGCTCAGAGCCTTGCTAGCACCCCAGGATTCACCTTTAATTTAATCTAAAATCTCCCTGGCTTGGCTTAATGTGAGAAATGGTACCAGTGGGATGCCATAAACACATCCCACCAAGCTCTTCTCCAAGCAGAGGCTGCTGCTGCAGATCCAGCCAGCTCCCAGCCCGCAGAGCCAAGGACGAGTGCCAAGGACACCGAGGGGACGTGGGGACACGGTGCGGACACGGCTATTTCTGAACTCACAAAGCCAGGCTAAGCTAACCCAAAGCTCAGTGACACTGAGTCAAGCCACATCAACGTGAAAGGCCTCAAGAAATAAAAAAGCAAAAAAACTTCAAGCATCTGGACTTCATTACGGCATTATCCATGCACACATGCTGAAAATCCCTCCGGACGCTTCTCCCCTGCAGCCAGCCATGCTGAGTTAGCCCTGCCCGAGCCCTGCAGTGGGGTTTAGCAAGGCTCAGGTTTTATCCCATATCCCAGCCCCTGCTGAGCTGGGGTTGTGTCACTAAACAAGCCGGGTCAGGTAGACATAGAGTAGCTCAGAGATGTTTATAAAATAAAGGGAGATGAACCCTAAAGCAGAGGGCATGCCATGTGTTTGGGGAGCTAAGTCAGCGGGGAATAAATTGGGCTGCCTGCAGTAAGTGATGCTTCAGGGAGGAATAAAGCAGGGAAGCAGCTGGGACAGGTGCCTGTCCCTGCACGGGGTCCCCAGCACATCCTGCTTCCCTGTGTTTGTGCTGTGACAGGGAGCTCACCAGATCAGCCTCAGGTTTTATGGTGTGTACACATTATTAGTGCTTCACGAGTAAATAATGTCATATTTCATTGTTTATTGCTGAAAATGCACAGGAAAAGGCTAAAGCCTGAAAAGCACGGGAAAATAATTTATGTGGGAGGAATGAATTTCCCATCATGTCAGACTCCTGCCAGAATTTATCACGGTGCCCTTCAATTTGGGTCTCTGTCCAACATTTTAAAGGTCTGCCTTTGTTATACACAGAGGCACAGGGAAGCTGAAGGTTATTGGGAAGAGTGGGAATTGCTGCTGGTGTTGGAGCAGGAGAGAGGAAAGCATAATGTGAAGGCTCCAGAGAGCCTTCCCTCACTTAACATGGAAAATAAGGAGCAGTGACCCCCAAGAACCAGCGTGGTGAAGGGATGAAATGTCAGGAGGTTCAGCAGTGCCTCCCCCTTAAATGCAAGATGGGATGGAGATGGACAAGGGCCACTGGGCAAACTGTTGGTACTGATCAATATCTTAATTAATATCTGATTCCAACTCTCCGCTCAGGCACTCAGCACTGGTGACTCAGGACACAGATGTGAGGATTTCTCAGGTTCATAAGGATTGCAAGGTGTGGCCATGAAACTTCAGAGAAAGGTTTTGAAGCTGCTTTCCCTCCTGCTGCTTTTTCCTTGAGAACCTGCCACGCTGCTGGGCAGGAGCATCAGCCTAAGGAATAATTGTGTTTTAAAGCTCTTATTTCTGTCCCTGCCATTTATATGTGTCTTGTCAGATTTGCACCTGAATCCATCTCCGAGGTGTCGGTACCAACCAGCGTGGAACCACAGCCGGAGCGCTCTGGTGAGCACACGCCAGACTATTCTCCAAAATAAACTTCTCCCTCAATCAAAAGAACAGCTGGAACAGCCTGCCGTGGAAATAAGCACCCAAAAGATTTGGGGCTGGGGATGGCCTCACCAGCCAAGCCAAGCATTTCTGTGTACTGGTCTCCTGCCGGGGATGCGGAGCTGGTGCAGACAAATCAGAAGCCAGAGGGGCACAAAATGACAGAAAAGCACAGAAGGACCAAATAAAAGTCTCCTGCTCCAGAGCAAGCAGATGCCCACTTTCTTGGAGGACGTTCTTCTGGTGGGACTCATCCTCTCCCATGCTTCTATTTGGGATTTCCAGGCTCAGGGAGGTGAGCATCACCACACCATCCAGTGACTGGTTAAACATTCAACCAGGCAAACTGGGTGGGCAAGGCAGGCTGAGAGAAAGCTTTTTACACCCAGACATGGCATCAGAACTTGTGACGTGCCAAAGAACTTATCTGTGTGAGCCTCTGAGTTCAGATAAGCCAGTTCAAAGGACCCTTTGACCCCAATCCATGCTACTGAGTACTTTAAACTCCTTTGACTCCTCAGAAGCATTTCCAATCTGAAATAACGATGATCTAACTCTTTACTTTCAATTTTTTTAACAGACTATCTTAACACAAGTACAAAATACAAAAGAACTTATCACAGAGTGATTCAAACAACAAGCCTGTATTTTGCTCAGGTAAGATTATTTTAGGGACTGGTTTTTAAAATAACAACAAAAAAAATCCCAAACAAACAAACAAACAACCACCCAAAAAACCCAACCTGACTCTGGGCTGAAACTTGAGACCCTGAGAAACTTCTGTTGAGAAAACTAAAGAGGAAAAAAACATATCAGGATGCACTGACACGTAATACGAAAATAATGCCAAGATAATCCTTTCCAAACTTTACAGATTGCTGGGGGCAGATCAGGGAGTGGCAATTTGGGAACACACCTATTTAGGTGAAAAGCATTAACCCCCAATCCCCTCTGTTATCACACAGAGCCCTTTCCATGAGCCTCCAGTGTGACATCCCTGACACTGCACACTTTGGCCCCTCTTTGTCAGGAGAGCTGTCACGTCTATCCCAGCCACCAAATGATGGAGGCAAGTGATCTGTGGTCTGAGAAACACACCGAGAGAAGATCCTGGTTTCATTTATGACAAACGCTGGAGTCCCACGATCCTTGCTAACGGTGTAACTCCAACCACAATGGAGCTGAGCCTAATGAGCTAATGGGAGCAGGTCACCCTGTGGTGGCAGGGACACCGGCTGGAGACATGACGTTATTCCGGCCTTGGGCACAATCTCAGGCACCGCTTTGCATAACAAAGCCCTCCACACACCCGATGATTTGTCACCTTCTAAAAGATCCATTGCTCCGGATGAGTCAAGTGCCCTGACTTCAGCAGGCTGTGACACCCCGGTGCAGAACTGACACCCCAAAGCAGAATTCCGACATCCCAAAGCAGAATTCCGACATCCCAAAGCAGGACTCTGCTGGGCAAGGACTTGTGCTTCTTGGGATGACTTTGCCAAAATGATGGCACCACTCTCATGCAGTTTCCCCATCAAAGCATCCTCCCAAAAATATCCAGGAAAGAACACGATCTCCCCCTCATACTGGAAATACATCTCACCTACGTTGGCATTTGTCGCCCACCTGTATTTGCTTTTGTCGGGGATTTTTGCTGCTGTTCCCTTGTGGGATGTAACCTTGTCTTCCATTGCACTGTAGGTGAGAAATCATGGGTGGAGCTGGCAGGGTATTTTGTTATTTCTTAATTCATTCTAAAAGGCTAAAGAACCTCGAACAGGCTTTTGCATTGGATTGGGCAAAAGAGTGCAGTGCTCAGAGTTAATTAGCCATCCAGATTTCATACAGCTTTTGTAGCTGTCATTTCTGGGAATGAAAAGAAATGTAATGATATATTGCAAAGATTACGAAGGAAGATTTGGATATATCAGAGATATTACTTTAACTGAAAAAAAAAAATCAGAAAAAATGTCCTAGGTTCTGTGTAATTCCAAATCTCAGTATATGGAACAAAACATCCAGGGGAATTAATTACATTTTTGTTGAGGTTTTTTGTGAGCTTTTTAAATCCCAGGGAAATCTGTGTGCAGGAGGGTATCAGTCATCTATACACAGAACTACATAAAGTGTCATTAGAGAACCCTCCAAATACATTGATTTTTTTTTTCCAGCAGTAGCGTATCAATATTTTCACCACAGCAAAAAAAAAAAAAAAAAGTAACCTTCATTATGAAGTATTTTTCTGTAACTAAACCACTGTGTATCAGGGAAAATAAATAGTTGCCTCCCCACATCTTCTGTGGAGAAAGTGAACTTCTTGCACTGCTCTGGCAGAAGAGCTTTGTAAGTTAAATGTATTACTCCCTCCTCCCACCAGCAGCTGCCTTATCTCTCCTCATTTTACATTATCTGACCTTTTTTTCCTCTCTTTTAACCCTATGAAGCAAAGACTCCTGAGCTTTCCAGGCCAGGACTGTGCTCATTTCTATCCCAGCAGTTACTCGTGGCTGGATTATTCCCAGTTGTCTCTGTGCCAACATCATAATTTGATTCAATAGCCCTTCTACCTGGCATTTATTCTCATAGCAACCTCCTTCCAGCCCAGATATTATTTAGTCAGACTGAACAAACCAAGGGGTTTGGGAGCACGTCTCCAGGGGGGTGAAAAGTGCCACTGCTTTGCTGGACCCTCCCTTAGCTGGACTCCAGCAAGTCACTGTGTTCGAGCACTGGGCTGCTCTGAGTCAGCCACAGAAACAAGGCCAAAACATAAAAATATATAATACTGGACTTTGAACTGCAAAATATTTGTTGTTGTTTTTTTTTTCCTTCACTTCCTACTGGTTTGATTTATTCTGAGCATCCTTTCAATGCAGCTGTTCAGGGAGTTGAAAGTCCCTCGACATATAACTGTTAATATTAGCACTGGTGACTTCAAAAAGGAGGTTAGACACAGTCTACAGTGAAGGTCCTGAGATACTCCACTGGTTTGTTTCACCTATTTGTCCTCTTGAAAAATGAGCCTGAGTTACAAACTTGGGGTTTGTTTACACTTAATGTTAAATGAAATGAATATGGTTCTTTCAGCCCAAGGTAATATTACTCTTAACTGTTCTTCCAGAATATCTTAAATTGCTTATCAACACTGAAGCTAAATTCATGTCACTGCTTGCCAGTTTGGTGTTACTCCAGGGCAGAAATCTGCTTTCTCCCTCCCATACAGAGATTAGCTGAGCTCTGCATGATTAGCAGCAATTTTTATGATCTGTATCTAGAGAGTTTAAAGTACTCCATAATGACACAATTTCCCAGCAATATTTATACCCTGAGTAGCACTGCAGAGTCTCTACTGGTCCAGCCCTGGGGATCTAAAACAAACTCCCCAAAGTATTTCAGGAGAACTTCCTTCACAATCATACTCAAAAGTGACTTAGACCTGAAGATTCAGACTTATCCAGCCTGGCCTTCCCTATACCCACGTAATCTTTTTCATCAGGAACACAAAATGTTACCCACTGGGGCTTTTTTCCTTCCCCCCAACAGCTCTTTCTCCTCTGAGCTGCTCCTTCCTCTCCACACCTGTGCCCTAGTCATAATTGCTATTCCTTCCAACCCTACATCCTTTTGTTTCTTGTGGAAGAAATGCGTGTTCCTCTATTTTTCTGCCCAGCCTCCAGTCATTACCCTGCAAAAATCCTTCCTGCTCATCACACCTTGCTCACAGCCTGGATTTGCAGCACTCTCTATGCTATGCAGCACACAATGTGTTGTTATTTTGCTTTCCTGAGAGCCATTAATCCATTAATCTGAGCTTCTTAGGGGCATTAGAAATGGGAAAGAAGCTCAGTGCTCCTCTGAATTTGCTGCAGATTTTGGCTTTTTAACCTCTCAGCCCATGACCATCCTGGAAACTCAGTGACAGCAGCCTAAATGACAAGGGGTGAGGGCTGTGTGTGTCATTGTCACCCATGAATGGGACTCGGGGTGTCACCAGCAGGGTGTTCCCACAGCCAAAATTGGGGGTTGTGCATTCTCACACCCCTGAGCACTCTGCCTCTGCTCCTGGAGACACCTGGAGGGCTCCCCTAAACCCATGCAGTGGACTTCAAAATGTCCAGGAGAAGCAGAGGATGGGGGTAAAACCCTGTGGTGGAGAGGACTAAGATGTTATAAAGGACCTGGAAGGATGAAGGAACAACTGTGCTGCACCCCTGAGCAGCTTAGGGGCACCACAGCTGGGGTTTTACAGTTTTGTAGAGTGCACATTGGGCACAAACTGGCCCTGAGCTGGGCTTCCATGTGAAAATCATTCTGTCCTAGGTCACTGGCTTTCTTTGGCATGGATTAATCACCCCTGGGTATTTCTGTTTATCCACCAGCTGTCTCAAGGGGCTGGTGGGGTTGTCTTGTTTGTTTGAAGTTGATGGGCACAGTCCATTTGGCAGAGACCATCAGGTCACCCTGCAAAACCACTGCAAGACTTTGCCCCTCTGGTTTTTCATACTGATTTTCCCAGAGATTATAATTACCCCTAAAAATGACCCAAAGAGTACATAGATTGAGGCTTATTTTTGTTGAGGATGGAGAGCCCTACAACAATCCTGTTCCCTGAATAAACTGCATTAACCTATTTCCCAACACAGTGAGTTGGGAACATTTTGGTTTCCAGTAAACTCAAATTTCAAGGCAATGTCAAAATGGGCAAAGAGGAACCCTGGAGCACCAATCACTGCTGTGACCAGTTCCTGAAAGGGAAAACACCTCTTGAACCACATGCTCTTGCAACATCTCTGAATCAAGAATGGAGAGCTGTGTCGTGAACTCGTCTGTTCACGTCAGACTAAAGACTGTGTTTATTACAAAATAATCTACAGGTGACCAGTCTGCAAAGGTCAGAGCAAAGGCTGGGCAAAGGTGAAACGAGATACAAATGCTGAGATAAAGCAGATGATGCTCCTTGGACTGGGATCCACTGTTCAGTCAGTGCAGCATCAATCACAGCCACATCCTTGCAGACACAAGTCTTCTGACATGCCAAAAAATTAAACCACCCCCCTACTTGCCTCCAGTGCAGACAGTAAACTCCCTTCTGGAGACAGCAGCTCTGCTAATCTGAAGGGAATTGCTCATTTTAGAATTCTGAACAAAGTCCTAAAATTGCTGTAGCGCTCATCGATACAAACCATAGAACTTCCTGCCCTGGCTTGATCCCCACTGACAAACACCATCCAAAGAGCTCCATTTTCTCCACATCATCATCTCCTCTCAGCACATCCACACCTGCTCTTGCTTTCCAGCACCATCCTCATAGGAGAGCCTGTACAAAATTGGTGTTTTCCCTTTCCTTGTGCCTTTTCCCCAGGTGCTGCAAAAGGGTGGGCACGGGTTTAATTCCCCAGCCGTGGGTGGTTCTGTGGAAGGGGTGGCACTTGAGCTGCTGGCAGCAGTGGAGGGACAGCATTTCTCTTACATAACACCTGGCCACAGGCCAGCAAACAAGGTGGACTGGACTTCCACAGCCTTCAGAGGGGACAAGTTCCTGCCTTAGTTAGAAGGTGCTTCTGACTCACAGCACCTGCACTTCACAACACGGAAAGAGAGATATTTCAAACAAAATCTCAAATTCTGTCAAAGTTGATTCGTCTGCCAGAAAAGCTCTTGTCATACAATATGTGAATAACCTTTTCCCTTCTCTTTCCCTTTTGTAAACCAACCCTGACACCTGCTCTGGGATTTGCCTTTTCATTGTAACCTGTTTTTATTTAGTTTGGTGTAGGAGCCCAGGGGCGTGAGTCAATGAGAAGGCAGGTATTACTTACAACAGGGAAACCTGCTGAAATGTTTGGCAACACATGCATTAAATAACTTGAACCTTAGACAGTTCAGGGAGGCAGTTGTCTATCACATGAATGGTGTTTTTCAGATTAGCAGACTTTTCTACCTTTGCCTTCCACTCCACCTCCTTTATGACAGAAGGAGGGCCCCTGAATCATATGACAGGATAAAAAAGATTGCACAATGTGGAACACCCCTATTTCCTGCAGACCTGGGACAAGCACGTCAAGGCAGGACTCAGAGTCAATCAGAGAAGAACTGAAATGAACCTTCTGCCTTTTTTCTCTACAGAAACATGGGCCCTTATACTTCTTTTCGGGGCCCTCCTGCTAGCGTGAGTAAAATATTCTTCATTGATTCTCTGCTCCTGCCATTTCTCTCTTCTTGCCATTGCTCACTTTCACACAACTAATCTGCTGAAGGGTAGGTGGGATTTCCAGTTTTCCAGCATCTAACCAGGCTCTGGGATGTAGCAGAGAAGTCTAAAGACTGTCCAGGTGTGTGATCTTGCTCCAAGGTTTGGAGTATTCCCATCAGTTATGAGATTGCTGCTAAGCATCAAAGGAATAATTGAATAATGATGATGCCAGGTACTGGTTACCATCAGGGTGCTGGTTTCAGTCAGGGTCCTGACCCATCAGGTTATTTTTCACAGACATCCAGCTGTGCCTCCCTGGCTGAGGCTGCTCTGCAGGCAAGCCAGCAGAAAGGCACCAGGAAAAGAATATTCATAGGATCAGTTTTTACCCCTTCTGACTTGTTCTGTGATGCCCAGTTAAGATTCTCCTCAGGGCACCTGGACCAGGAGGGGTCCTTTGCAGAGATTGGATTTCCCTCCTCGCAGCCACCCGTGCTGGGGGAAGGAGTGGAGCACAGAGCAAGGTCAGCCACCTGCTCCTGGCTGTCCAGACAAAACCCCACAGCAGAAATGCACCCCCAGTGCTTCAGGGGAACCCTGCTAGTGAGGAAATGCTGTCCTTGGCTTTGCTGGTGCCATTCAGCACTGCAGGGCTGGTTAAAAACCCCTTTGCTGGGACAGTTGTCTCCACCAGCAGCTCCTGCCAGCCAGGCTGCCCTGACAAACTGGGCAGTGTTGACAAGCCCTGAGGCAGAGCCCTGCCGGCCATAAACCCCAACCATCGATGTGGTGCACACCAGCACAGCCCATTTGTCTGCCCTGGCACCTCAGCAAGCTCAGAAAGTTTTAGCTGTGGTTTTCAAATCTCTTCCTGTGATTTGGATCACTCAAAAGCCTGCTGGGGGCTGACTCTTACAAAAAAGACCCCAAAACCACACCAAAACCAAACAAGCCATCCTCAATCTTGACTCAAATTCTCCTATTTCAGTAACTCTGTGGCTATCTAAGATTGCTGGTTACCAGACTTGCACCTTCTGCAGGCACTTGTAATTCTGTTGTGTCAAAAGGGACTAAACCCAGATCTTTGTGCTCTGATATCAGAGCTAAAATAGAAATTTCACTGCCCATTGACAGAGAGAGGTTATTTAGATGCTTCTTGTCCACCTGGGGCAACACTGCTCCAGTTCACACAAGAGGCAATATCAGGCATTTCTGGTTCACATCCATGGTAGGAAGAAGTAATGATTATTCTTTGGCTTTACACTGAATGGTCCTTTTCAGTCTGCAGAAAATCCCAACACATTTTAGTTGTAGGAGTGTTAGTCTACATTTTCCTGGCCATGTTTCAAATGGTTTAAGCCTTTTTTCCCCACAGTATTTCTGGGCTTTGTAACCAGCCCAGCCTGACATTTCCTGGTCCTCTCACAGCCCTGGCTACCTACAAAGATTACAAATGAGAATCCACAAACATTTGATTCCTAGTACTGAATTAACCTTTGACAAAAAAGATTAAACATTGACAAACTGAGTTCTGTGAAACCTTTCTTCACCTGAATACCCCCAGCTCCCCATTTTTCACCTCTCCTGTTTGGACCATAAGGTGAGATATGCTTTTTTTTGCTCTGGCAGAAGCTGTGCTGGGGGGAACTTATCTCATTTGGAGTCCCCAGAATTTAAAAAAGCATTGCTAATTGTAAGGGAGACCCTCCCTAAGTCTCAACCTAGATTTTGGCTTTTCAAATAAGCATCCCCAAGATCCTGCCTGAGCAGCTGCTGCCTCATGGCCTGAAGAGCATCTCTGATAACATCCCCCTGCCAAACCTTCCCTGTTTTACATCCCTTCTGCAGTTGAACTGCTCACTTGGGAAGCTGCAGCTACCAACTAAAACCAAATATTTCGAGGAGCTCTTTCAACACAGCCAAAGATGAGCTTCAAAGGGCTGCAGCCCAGGCCCTTGTTGAGAAAGAGAAAGCCCCGAGGTAGAAGCAATAACTTCAGAGCTGCCAGGAAGGGTGCTTCAGAGGAAAGAAATCTGCAAGGCTGTCAATAAAATCTAAAGAGAAAACCATCAAGACAAGGCTTCCACTGAGCTAATGCTGGACTAAGAGAGGGAGAAGAATAAATGAAATTGAAGTACAGCTTGACAAAAGCCCTGTTTGGGACATAATTTCTGGCATTGCTTTGATTTTTCTCCAATAAAAACACGTGAGCTTGGTGTTCCTTCTTCCAGCTCCATTTTCTGCCTCTCCTTTGGGAGGCAAGCAGCTCCTCTCAGGATTTTTGCTAAAGACCTCAAGATGCTGTCTCCACAGGTGCTCTGGTGGAAACTATTGCTTTCACACCAAAATGATCCCTCTAAAGCTCTGTGTGAGCCTCACCATGGTTATCAAGTAGTTTTTTACAGGGCCATTTTCACTTGGACTGCTTTTTTCCCACCTCTTGGATCAACCTCCTCTCCCTCACCTCCCAAGGGATGTTGCTGCAGCCTCAGGGTTCAGGAGAGCTCACAGCCCCAGTGCCACAGTGAGGTCACAGTGCTGTCTTTTCTGTCCCACAGATATGGGATCTGGCCATTTGGTTTGTTCAAGAAGTTGGGCATTCCTGGGCCAAAACCTCTGCCTTTCTTCGGGACGTGCCTGGAATATCGCAAAGTGAGTGCCTGAACCCCCCTGGCTCTGGCTGCCTCTGCTGGCACAGCTGAACAGACACACAGGGATGATAACTCATCTCCAAATGCCAGCCCCTCTGTCACACTGGGCTTGTGCAAAGGGCAGTGTGGGATAAGGCTCAGCAGCACAGCCCAAGGGGCAGCCCCACAGGAGCTCTCCTGGCTGGCTGATTTCCAGCTGCCCTGCCAAACAGCTCACTCAAAAGCACAGGGCACATTTGTGCCTCATCATGGCTTTGGAGGGAAGGAACTCTCCTGAAGCAGCTCTGAGCATTAGTTTAGAGCTATTCCTGCCCTTCCACCATCTCCAGCATCATCCCCTGCACTGCACCCTCTCTCAGATTATTCAGCACCAACGCTGCCAGAGCTCAAGGAGCGTTTGGACAACACTCTGACACGTGGTGGGAGTTTTGGGGCTGCCCTGTGCAGGGCCAGGAGTTGGACTTGGATGGTCCTTGTGGGTCTCTTTCAATCCAGGATAGTCCATGACAGTTTTTAAATTGCTTTCCACAGGGTTTCCTGGAATTTGACACTGAATGTTTCAAGAAATACGGGAAGGTCTGGGGGTGAGTATGAATCACTGACCTCTTCTGAGAGTAAAACCAGAATCTATACAAAGGGGAGAAAATATTCATTAGGAAAGCTCCTTTTTCTCCACCTGCAGCCCTGACAGTCCCAATAGGATGAGAACAGCTGTGACAGGGTGGTGCTGGTGGCTTACACTGGAGCCTGGTGACACAGAGCTGTGTCACTGCCACACCATACAGGAACTATTCTGATCAGTGCTGTGAAAATCACTTTAAATCTGGTAACAAAAGGCCCTCGCCTGCCCCTAACAAAACCATCAGCAGAACTATTTACTTAAGCAGGATCTGGAACTGTGAGGTTGGGTTCCTCTGGTTTGCCAACAGCAGAGGAATGTGAGTGACTCCCTTTGGAGCTGATCCAAAGAATTCCTTGTGCTGCTGATCCCCACCTGCTGCAGCAGGAGCTACTGCAGTTATGGCTGTTCTGTTCTAGACACCTCCTGACGTAGCTTTTGTCACTGTTGTTATAACTTGGGCTACAACCATGCATATCCTGTGTGATGCATCCACTGGTCCTCACAGCAGCTTTAAAAAACGGAGTCTGGAAAATGTGTGTCTACACAAATGGGTAGAGAGCACAAATCAGCTTAATCTACATCTGTTCCAGGAAAGCATTCAGAACTGGCAGCTTAAAAAGACAAAAACAAGGACTGAGTTTCATCTCCAAGGATGTCTCAGTGCTGTCAGCCCAAGTCTCCAGACACCCAACTCAAGAGCCTGAAAGGGGTCAGACAAGTTTTCCTTCTAATACTGTAATGTGTTTAAGTGCCTGGAAAAACACAGAGAGCCAGGGGAGAAGTGAAGACACTTGCTTCATTTAGTATCTGATCCTTTGAGCAACTGAGCCCTGCTCGTTTCCCAGTGAATTTGGAAGGTGTTTATCCCCCTTGACCATTTACAAAACCAGATGGGAAAAGGTCTGAGAGTCCTTTTCCATCTCTACTTTCAACATTTCTGTACTCAGACAACAGAGCAACAGGGCTGGTGATGGAAGAATATTTGTTCAACATATTTTGTCTCGTGGGCATCATCCAAACCTTACAGTTCAATTATTTGGGGTTATTTACCTGCCTCCTCTTCTCCCCCCACCAGGATTTACGATGGCAGACAACCTACGCTGGCCGTCACAGACCCCCAGATCATCAAATCTGTGCTGGTTAAAGACTGCTACACCACCTTCACCAACCGCAGGGTGAGAGCAGAAGTGCTGGGATCTACCCCAGAGTCCAGGAAAAGGGCAGGAGGAGACGGGCGTGCCGAGCATCCTTTGGGAACGAGTGGCTGCACTGTGGGGATTGCTGAACACGGCCACTGCATGTCACTGTTCCCCTGCCTTACAGCCCGGACTGCACACACGGGCTGCCAGAGGGAGCACACAAAGTGTTCTCACCCCTGTCCATGTGTTTATGTACAGATGGATGGGTTTGGGTCTGTGTGAACCTGCGGGGGTCTGTAAGGGTGCAGGGATGGGGCAGGGTGGGTACACACAGACATGCAGGTGTTGGGCTTCTTCTGGGGCTGGGAATGGCACCTCACAGCTGGTTTAGTGTAGGAAAGGAGGTTATTTATGGATGTGTGCCAGTACCAATGTCCCTGGAAGAGGCTGGGCAGGGGCTTGCATGGCACATTCCCACCCCTGCTGCTCTCTTTCCTGGGACTGACTCCTCCTCTTTCCCTCTGCAGCGCACGGATCTGGTCGGGGTGCTGAAAAATGCTGTCTCCTTGGCTGAGGATGAGCACTGGAAAAGGCTCCGTACTGTGCTCTCTCCAACCTTCACCAGTGGGAAGCTAAAGGAGGTAAACCAGAGGGGCAGGTACAGACTAAACCAGAGTCAGCAAGCAGAGTTTTTGTGCTGAGATTATCACAGGGGTCTGATTTCTTTAGTTGGAGCCCAGCAACTTAGCTGGCTTGTTCAATTTATGCCTAACTGAAACCAGAAAAATCTAAAAATAAAAGCTGAGCAGAGATCTTATTTGTAAATATTCATGAAACTCCCTGCAGCCTTCATGAGCCCGTGTAAAGGAGTAAAATGTACTGTACTGAAGTGCCCATGCCTGGTTTGTGTTACAGATGTTCCCTATAATGAAGCACTATGGGGAAGTTTTGGTGAAGAATGTTCAAAAGCAAGTGAAAGAGGACAGCTCAATACCTGTAAAGGAGTAAGTGGCTGCTAAGAGCAGCAGGCAGAGCAAACCTTGTTAAAAGTGCTGTGGTTCATTGGCTACCAGCAATGCAGATCCTTCCCTGGGTCGGCCAGGGCTCTGAAAGGAGGAATGGGACTTGCTGAAAGCCTGACTGGAAATCTAAAAGGGGAAAATTTAATTTGGATGTTAGGAAACTTCCCAGAGGTAGATGGGAAGGAAAATGCTCCAGCACAGCTTTGTGAATCCACAGATCCAAGGTAACTCCAAGACTGGCAGGAAAACCCAGTTTTTCCTGCATACACTCAGGGTCTCTGACCTCTCTGTCCCACACAGAACTGGGGGATGCTCGTTCCTCACATGCCCCACTGCTGGGGGCACTGAGCCTCCAGAGTGGCCCTGAGTGTTTTGGCCTCATCTGTGCCCTCTGTATGGGTTCTGGATAAAACTCTGTGCATTGCACCCCCAATTTCAAAGCAAAAATGCAGCAGGGGCAGGTGCACACCAGGAACCACAAACCAGCAAAGCTCCTCTTGAACCAAAACCCTGCAAGGGGAGGGCTTGGGCAGCTTGGAACAGGGAGCTGTGCTGGGTGGAACTGCACCATTCCCAGGGCTTGCTTGAGGCAAGGTGAGCTGCCACCCCTCCTCAAGAGGTTACCATGCTGAGTTCCACATGCTGTCCTTCCAATAACCCATTCCATGTTGTTGTAAAATCCTTGGAAAAGCTGTCTGACTTCAAAACCTGTGCAGGCTGGAAACAAAAGCTCTCTAAAAATCTATCCCCTTCTCTCTAAGTGCTGTTCAGTACCACAGAGCCAATTTTCTTTTCAAACCTAAGGCAGGAGGGCTTCTGAGAATTTATATTTGAATGTCACATAGACATGAGGAAAAAAATTACATTCACTCAGTCTAAATATTTAACCACAGTCTATTTTTTTTCCCACCTTCCCTCAGCATCTTTGGGAGTTACAGCATGGATGTGGTCACCAGCACCTCCTTTGGTGTGAACATTGACTCCATGAACAACCCCAAGGACCCCTTTGTCAGAGAGATGAGGAAACTGGTCAAGTTTGACTTTTCTAGCCCAGTCTTCATCTTGTCATGTAAGTGACTCCAGGTTTTGCTTGGATAACTTCCCTTGCTAGGAATGAAGTCCTGCTGGCCCCTGTCTCATAATTTCCTCATTGTGAGCTTCCTGCTGAAACCCTGGGGATGAGATGGGTAAAAGCTTCCTCCACCTTTGGCACCCACAGTGCAAGAAACTTGTGAACCACCCAGAAATATCCAATTATGTGCTGGGAAATTATTTGAAGATTGAGAAGCAAGTGAGGCTTGAGGAGAGCTCTGCTATCTGAAATGCATTTTCTGGAGGAGAGTGCTGAGTGGGGACTGTAATTAGATGCAATTTGCTCCAGTGCAATAGCCTAGCAGCAACGGACCTTAAATTAAGGTTAGATACCTTGCTGAAACCCAGGGGAGGTTTGGATCTGTGCACAGAGGAGGTTCTGGTGCTGTAGATTTCATGGATCTACACAGAATATCAAGATCCAGTTTCTGTGAGGAAGGAAACACTTTGAAAGGGACTTGAAAATGTTTGTATGATCACAGCAAGGCACTGAACAGCTCAGCCTGAACAAAGAACTCAGAATTTTCAATATTTCTCTTCTGAGCCACATGCCTGTTGTGTCCAAAAGTAACTTAGAAAACAGAGCCTTAGAAATAGGAGGTGGAATATGCCTTGGTCTGCTCTTAAATAAATGATTATACCCAACTTGGTTGTGCCCATTTGGCACAAAAACTGTTCCAAGGGAATGAAACAGAGGGGGAAAAAGGCAAAGTCCATGCTTTTCTCAGGTAAAGAAGTTAAAAAAGGAAATAATTTCTCAGTAGCATCCACAGCTATCTGACATGAGGAGGGGTTTATTTAGTGAGTGGAATTTAATTCTGTGTTTGTTTTTCAGTTGTTTTCCCATTCCTTATTCCTGTCATGGCCAAGATGAACGTAAGCTTCTTCCCCACTGATGCTGTAGATTTTTTCATGAGATCCATCGCCAAAATTAAGCAGGAACGTGAAAAGGAACCTCACAAGGTGAGTGGGAATTTGAGAGCAATTGTGGCAGAAAGTACGCTGAGGTGAGATATAATTAGGGTGATGATGTCAAAGGTGAAGACAAAGTACAATGACTCAACAAAACCCTACTCAAGTGTAAACACTTCATTTTAAAACTGTCAGAGCAGCCCCAGCTGAGCCGTCCTGGCAGAGAATCAGGGGGACTTTGTACACCTGTGATCTGAAGCTAAATCCAGATAAAGGCTCAGCAGAACTGGACTAAGGTTCAGTCTGCAGCGCTTGAGATGAGAGAGTGAGAGACTCCCTGAAGAAGATTAGGCAGAGGATGAGAGTGCAGAGTAAGCAGCACATGAGCTGCAGAATCACCTTTAGGGCTGTGCCTTCCCCTCTCGCTTTTCAGAAACTGCAGCTGCTTCCTGACAAAATTCTGCATTTCAGAGTTTGGATTCCTTTCCCCAAATTCATTCAAGACACTGCTCTCCCACTCAGTGGCTTTTGATGGATGGGACAGACAGATTTCCAAAATAAAAAGCAAGTGTTATATTTTTCAGTAAGGAACTCATGTGTATTTTGGGGATGCTCTCAGTCTAAAACTTGTGCTTAGGCTGTGAAATCTGCTTATCTGAGCCCTCCAAGGAACCTGTCACCAAGGAGTCTCTCCTGCTTTCCCTCTCAGGGCAGGGTAGATTTCCTGCAGCTGATGATCGAATCCCAGCGCTCAGGCAGCCAGGAGAAAAATGAGGAAAATCACTCATATAAAGGTAACAACACCCAAATCCTCATCGTGGGCACGGGGGCAGTGGGAGTGAGGAGAGCATGGGGAAGTGTTTGTGTCACCATCATCTTCACTGACCAGCTCCAGATGGAACTCTGCCCTCCTTGCACCAGCACCCTAAGATCCCTGTCCAGGGAGCTGGACTGCCATGTCAGCTATTCATCCTCAGGAAATCACCTGCCTCCTCTATAAAATGGATTTTTCCAGGCGGGTAGAGCAGTTATAAAAGCGTTATCAGAAAGCAACTACAACAAACCTGCCTCCACACCACCTGCTGCTGCCTGGTCCTTGCTGAGACCATCACCCAACGCTGCTTTTCTCATCTCCCCACAGCCCTGACTGACACAGAGGTCCTGGCCCAGGCATTCATCTTTATCTTTGCTGGCTACGAGCCCACCAGCAACAGCCTAGGTTACCTGGCCTACGAGCTGGCCCTGCACCCTGATGTGCAGGAAAAGGTGCTGCAGGAGATCGACACAGTCCTGCCCAACAAGGTAAGAGGGACCCCGAGTGATGGAGGGGACTCTCTGACCCTGCTGCCCTCCTGGGTCAGCCAGGGCAATGAGAAATCTTTAGCTCCTAAACACCACGGGTCTTCCAGGAGCTCTGGGAGACACACACTGAGACAACTCAGCCCTGCAGTGATTTTCTGTCAGCAGCTGGAACCTTCCAGCCGCCCCAGCTGCTCAAACCTGTTTGCCACACTCTGCACCCATGCACAGGAGGATGTGGATTTCCAGGCATTTCCATTACTCAAGGGTGGAAAAATGAATCAAAATCGCTCAATTTCTACCTTGCATTTTGTTCTTCACAAGTTTGGGGCCAAGTGGGGGCTGGGGACACTCTGGTCCTCACAGTCATTTTAGGACAATCCAGTTCAGATGCCAACACACCCGGTCACCTTCCTCCCGTTGCCCTGCAGGCTCCTCTCACGTACGAAGCCATAATGAAACTGGAATATCTCGACATGACAGTGAATGAAACCCTCAGGTTCTACCCCCTCGGGGGGAGGCTTGAGAGAACCTGCAAGAAGGATGTGGAGATCAACGGGGTGACCATTCCCAAAGGAGTGGTGGTCACCATCCCACCCTACGTCCTGCACCGCGACCCTGACTACTGGCCCAACCCCGACGAGTTCAGGCCAGAGAGGTACAAAAAGCTTAATGAAGGGGAAGGAATACCACACTGCTTCTTCCTCAGTAATTAAGCATTAATCTCTGATTAGTTTCCTAATGGTGTTCTTCCTATCATTTTGCAAACAATACGGATGAGAAATTGCAGGCTCGTGGGAATGTCATTTTAAGAAGGAAATGAGCTTTGTGATTAAAGCAGGGTTTCAAACAACACAGTCTTATTGGGAGGACACCACCCAGACCTCACAGGATCTTGTACCCGGTTTTTAAGCTTCCAGAGAGGGGGCAAATGTGGAGTTTTTGTAACTTCTGGCTATCCTCTGTATAATCCTTCTTGTTGAACCTGTTCACTTCATACAAGCTTCTACTAAACATGCCAGACTCGATCCTTCTAGAATTGCCTTCCCTCCTTGTTTTCAAGGATAACCTTCCCTAGCTGAGTATTTTTGTAACTGATACCTACTTCTCATTCCCAGAGAAACTGAAACCATAGGCTGTTCTGAACAAACAAACAAACAAACAAACAAAAAAACCCCCTCTGGTTCTTCTCTAAGTACCACAGACAGGAAATCTGTCACTGTGGGACAGCATGTTGCCTGGATTTTCACCTGGCTTCCAACTTCTGCTAATCTGCATGGCCAGAATTAAAACCAAATCCTCAAGTGGGACCCCACCCTGTCCTGGGCAAGGGCTTGGTCACTGCACTCAGTTTCTGGGTACCCTGAGACACCTCAGGAAAAACCCAAACCAGGCTCTGCAGGGCTCCAGTGAGACACCCCTGGATAAATAAGTAGGTCTTGTGGTTTTGCTGCCTTAATTTCTTTTCCCCAACCATCATCCAGGTTCAGTAAGGAGAACAAGGAGTCCATAGACCCCTACACCTACCTGCCCTTTGGGGCCGGTCCCAGGAACTGCATCGGGATGAGGTTTGCTCTCCTGACTCTGAAAGTGGGCATTGTCTCCCTGCTGCAGCATTTCAGCATCCAGACCTGCAAAGAGACTCAGGTGAGGAGCCTGTGGAGGTTTGAGGCTGGCACGGCACGGGTGCCAACGCCAGAGCTTTGCACTTCCAGCACTGAGGATCCAGTGATGTCTGAGCCTTTTATCTCTGCATATTTCACTTATCCATCTCCACCTGTGTTTTCCCTCTCATTGTTGCAGATCCCAATCAAGCTGAGCTCAGTGGGGCTCTTAACACCAGAGAAACCAATTATTCTGAAGTTTGTGCCCCGGACCAGCACTGAGCCTGCCAAGAAATGAAACCCAGCCACAGCCCCCCAGCACCCAGGGACTAACAAGGGGATCACACATCACAGGAAACCTCTCCTAGACATGCAGACACAGAAGAGCAGCTCCAGCTAATTCTGGAAGCAATTACTACATATTTACTAATAAACATAGCTGTCAGAAATGTGACGTGAATCACTGGGCAGTGACAGTACACAGTCCCCTTAATTTTGGTTGCAAAACAAGAAATAAATCCAAATGAGGAGCTGATCATCCACTTCTAAGGGGACTTCTCCATCTGGAGGGAAGGAATTACTGCCACATCCGAGAAAAACAAGGTGTGATGGAAATCTGAGCTGCCAGACGTCACCGGGCAGGGCCGGGTGCTGTTCTTCTGGGTGTATCCATGCTTGAAATTTCATGTGTTCTAACTGAGACGACTGGTGTGAGACTACACATCCTAGTTACCAACCCTCTCCTGTGCCATGTGTTAATTAAACTAAAGTGTGTACAAATACTGTCATTAAAAACGTTTGAGAGCTGCTCTGTGTTGTGTACAGCGGCTGATCACTTCCTATTTAAAACCCGTATTCAGCCTCAACCCTTGAAATCATCCATGTACATTGCTTTCCACTTAATTTAATGAATCTGATCCTTCATTTAACGCCATCAAACCCTCCCATTTGTACGGGATTTTACAAACACTCCAGCTCTCACCTCTTACTTTGATTAAGAGGTTGCCTTCAGTTCAGCCCTGGCCAACCCCTTCCCATGCTGGAGTGACAGAGGATGGATTAGAGGGAGCTGCAGCTCCCAGGAGGAGAGGACAGCCCTGCAGGAGGGCCAGTGCTTCTGGAGGAATGGTCTGCACACAGCCTGGAGCTGAGCCTTTCCTCCCAGAGCTGTGGATGGGGTTTAGTCCCTGCTTCTGGTGGGGTTTCAGGTGCTTTGAGCTGCCCCTGTCATCAACAGGGTGCTCTGACCCAGCAGCTCATGCCATCCCTGACCATTCAAACAGGGAATATCAAAAAGCAGGTGGGAGGTTCTCCCAGGTAAATTGTGCTGGTCTTGACACCTACCAACCCAAACAGATATTAGTGATATGGGAAAGGTTTCTACACGAGCTGCAAATCAAATCAAGTCATCCTGTAACCTTCTCCTGGCACCCTTCACTCCAAGGCATTGTTTGCTGGATCATGGTCTGCAATTTTCTCCTGTGGCAAGAAGCTTTTCTCTTTAGTCTAACAGACAAAACTGTGACCCAAATGCTGCAATCCCACAGAGTACAAATTCATTCAACAATTCAGCTCCTTTCTTTACCAATGAACGTTCAGGGGTTTGGGACTGGATTCCTCATCACTGGAAATCCCCAAATCAAAGCTGTCCATTTTCCTGGAAGATACAGCAACATTCACCAGGCTCTAATTCAAGAGTAAGCAGCTTGTGCTGTCCCAAAAGGCAGATAAAACAATTATAGTGCTCCCTTCTGATTCATCATCCGTGATAGACTGTCTGGGTTGTGCTGTGTACACGGCAAAGCTCTGAGGAGTGCTGCCAGTGAGGCCCTGCCTCGGTTTAATCCATTGCCCATCTCTGACCAGGGGTTAGAAACCATCCCTGGAAGAGCTGGGCCTGTCTGACTGTGATGCTGCAGTGGCTCTGATGGGGAGAGGGCAAAGCGTGGACAAACCAGCTTAAAAAAAGGCATTTTTCTGTAGAAAATCCAATGCCAGGCAAAACTAACTCAGGCTCAAGGAAAGGGACAGAAAGAGGAAGAAAAGAGGAAAGGTTTGAAAGAGGAAGCTATCATCAAAGCAGCAAATCCTTTACACGCCAAAGAGCTGCACCAAAGTGATGAAAAGTCCTTTTGGCACCTGATGAGCAAACCTGGGTGCCTTTGCAGGGTGCCCAGGAGCACAAAGGGTTAATCCAGCCACACCCCAGGCCCGGCAGCTCCTTCCCTGCACGGGGCTCTCCGGGAATGAAGATCATTCTTCCCCATGTGAAAAATGTGACTAATTTTCCGGCTTCAGCCAATTATGACCTGCCAGGACTATCATAACAGCCCATAAATAACGTGTAACAAAATCATGGTAATGAGTCTTCTAGAAGAAAATGAGATCCTCCGTGTCTTAACTCCATAAAATGACTCTGCTTTTAAGGGCTGCCTCCGTCATTCCCAGCACTTCCCATGGCTTTGCTGGGCACCCCTCAGAAGTGACTTGGCCAGGAGTCTGCTGGTCCTGAGATTCCATCAGGTTTCACTGGTTTGGCTGTTTCCACTTTAAATCAGGTGTGGCACTGCCTAACTCACACCTCTTGAATGGTTTTTGCTGATAAAAGAGTTATTTTAGCTGGACTCCTTGCTGATTCATAAAATCACAGAATCTTTGTGGTTGGAACATGTCTCTAAGATCATCAAAATCCAGCCATTAAAGCCACCACCATGCTCACCACTAAATCATATAAACCATGTCCCCAAGTGCTTTCTTTGAACACTTCCAGAGATGGAGATTCCATCACTGCCCTGTTCCAGTGTTTGGGCACTGTTTCTACACATCCTTGGCAGGCCTGGGACACTGAATTGTCCCAAAATTGCTGGGTCTCATCAGAGGAAAGAAAACAGTGTAAGGCAGAAATTAATTGTGGGGACACTTCTGTTCCTCTTCCTCACCTAAGTCCTCCCAAAGCTCAAGTAAGAAGGAAAAAAGAACGAAGAAGGTTGTTGTTTCATCATCATTTTAAATCAGTTTTCTCAGAGGCTTTACAGCCTTGTCTCAGAGAAGTTATTTTCACATCACTGCAGTGTAACAGACTCACACCCAGGGAAACACCAGCAGCACTCAGAAACCTCTGTAAATACGCAGAAATGTATTAACCTTAACACAGAAAGGACCTTTCCACAGGAGGTTTGTACCCCATGGGATGAGAGCTGTTACTGCAGCAGTCCTGGTGAAAGACAGAAGGTGGTTTAAAGGGGGGAGATCTGTTTTTTCTTTCCCAGTTAACCCACAGCAGAGTCACCCTCACTCCTGGCTTGCCTAAAGGATGGAATGCTTCCAGCTGATTGCAAGGACCAAATGGGTGTTGTGCAAAACTGCTTTCCTGCTTACAGCGAGAGGATGTTTCACGTGCTTCACCAAATCAGTTATGAGGAATTTCAACACCAGGCTGAGCCCTGACAGAGAGAAGAACAGCCTGACTATTAGCAAACTAAGTGTCCCTAAAGCATTGAAGCCTTTATGCAATTCTGCTGTGCCTTTAAAGTGAAAAATGAAACATTTCCAGGCATATTTCACCTGGAAGGGAGAACAGGCAGCGTTGCTGCTTTTACCTCTGCTGAGGCACAGCTCCTCTGGCATCAGGAGCCTGCAAGCCAAGGGACACAAGGGGAAAAAGCAGCAAAAACAGGACTGGGATTGATCTCAGCCCCTTCCTCCTCTCTCCACCTCCCTGGTAGAAGCAACAAGCCAGCACGGGGAATTACCAGATGGATTGGAAACATGGAAAACCTGTGGCCGAATTTATGCAGCGACATCACTTTTCTCTGCTGTAATGGAGAGAATTGGACGTATCGAATTGCTCACCACACAGATATGGAATTTTGAAAGCCCTTACTATTGCACAAATGTTGACAGGGTATTTTATTTACTGCATCATTAAAGGTTAAAGAGACTCATTCTCCGAAGGATTCATTTTTTCAACTCTTAATATCAATTAAAGCTAATTTTGGCTCTAACTAATGATTAACATAAAATATGGAAAAACTCTAACTGAGCATTTCTGTTCATTACTCCAATTCTCTTGTATTGCTGGGGCACTTTATAGGTACTGATGCAGCTTTGTATCACCCATGACACAGATAACTTTTCCCTCCAAGTTTTTTTTTTTGTTATGTTTTGTTTATGAAGATGTTGCAAATATGCTCAAAATCCCTTTGATGATTTGGAACAGAATTTTTTTTAAACTATTTTGTAGCTGATGCTCAGGGATGTTCTCCATGGGCTTCCCTGCATGGCTGGGTACAATGTCTGGATACAAATGTACCTTGTTCCAAGGCCTGCAGCCTCCATATCATTCATATATATAATAAATAAACCCACTCTGAGGTACTTGTGCAGCCACAAGTTTGCAAATGGAGTGGGGAAGACACTCTAACTGTTCAAGGGAAAATGAAAAACCTTGCCTGCCACTTATGAACCGAAGCCAGTCCAGCACAGCTGGATGCATTTACCCATCTTCACTTGGCAAAATGCTGATTCCATCCACACAGCACGGAGAGCCCAGGAAAACAAGCTGCAGTTCATCTCCTGGGCTGTGTCAGGGCTTTGTGCAGCCCAGCTGAGGGGGCACAGGTGCCACACCACAGCTCCCCCATCCTGGGGCTGCCCAGCTGGTTTTGCTTTGAAATTGGAGGTGGTAAAAATGGAAAAGACTTTTGCAAAACAGAGCACAAAGACAAAACCCCCAACATGGCCAGCACAGTCTTGCTCTAACTTGCCACGAGCTTGTCTAACCTTTTCAGGATTTGTCTACTTGTATCCTAATTTTAGGCTATTTATTGTTAACAAGCACTAATCTGGGATCAATCAGCATCCAAAGGTCACAGCAAAAGCCAGAGGGAAGGGAGCAGTGGCACAGATGCTCTGAGGAAGGTCAGCTGCTGCCACTCAGGCTGCTCTCAGGGGTAACCACACATCAATCACCCCACCAGCAGCCTGAGCCACTTCCAGGGGAGTCAGCAGATGCCTGGTTCTCCCAGTGCCTGGAACAGGCTCCAGTGGAAACCTGCAGGATGTTCAAGTGGGAAAAAGGCATTTGGAGATGCTCCTTGCCAAGAAGGGGAGCGTTTCCCATGCTGGCTGTCACTCTCCTGTGCCCAGGGCAGCTCTGCCCTGAGCCATAGGGTCTTAGACAGGCCACTGAACAAACTATTCTTATTTTCCCTCACCTTTTCAAGACTGCAAGTGGCTTTCTCCTTTCCCCCTCCTGCATTTTCACATTTAGCTTTCAGTGACTGGAATTCACTCGGCCGGGAGGAAGCGAAAGCGCTCTCCTAAGTGGAAGAGCCACCTAATAAAGTTTTAATGGAAGATATCATTTCTAATCTTTACATTACATTAAAAGCCAGCCGGGAAATGAAAGCCCAGGAGGGTTAGGAGTGTTGGAAACACTCAGCAAGACAGCCTTATCTTCGGGGAGTTCACGGAGTAAGTGTTGCCCTAAGGAACAGAATTTGCAGCAAGCAGAGAGCCGGGGCTGTTACGGGCTTGCAGCCACATGTAGACACAGGTATTTATATTTGTGTGCATATCCACACACCCAAAGGGCAGGAGGATATCTTAGCCTTTGGACAGACTCTCCAAATCCAGCTGAGATATCCACCTGGGAGTGTCTGAGGGGATAATCTTGGACCCCTGGCCACCGCACAGAGCATTTACCTGCTCTGCACCACCAAGGTGCTCATTTAAACACCAAAACCACTGCCATCTTCAGGGTATTTTTTGTGGCTTACATAGAATTGGTGAGTTTGGGCTCCTCAATAACCCACAACCTGAATTTAAGAGACCTTCCCACCAGCAGTTCCTTGCTGTGCTGCACATCTAGGGAACAAGAGTAGGAGCAGTTACAGAAATCTGTTTCCAAGATCAAGAGCAGAACTGAGCAGTTCTCAGGCTCCCTGGGGAGGGACAGAAACTTTCAAGCATATATCAGAAAGACAATTAAAATGTGGCAAAAGAGCACCATGCATTTCTGAAACACTGCCCTTCCAGTTTAAAAAGCTGACCTTGCAAGTTTGGGTTGGCTGAGAGGGATCACAGTTAGTGGTTGATGTTCCTTCTCCCAGGTAACAGGTGACATGTCAAGAGAAAACAGCATTGAGTTGCTCCAGAGGGAGTTCAGGTTGGATATTAGGGAAAATGTCTTCATGGAAAGGGTTGTCAAGCATTGGATCAGGCTGCTCAGGGAAGTGGTGGAGTCACCATCCCTGGAAATGCTGAAGAACTGTGTGGATGTGGCACTTGGGGACACAGTTCAGTGCTGGGCTTGATCTTAGAGGTCTTTTCCAACCTAATCAATTCTATAACCACCACCAAAAGTAAAACACACTCCAAAGCTGTTTTAAACCAGCAAAAGCCAAACTTCCAAAAATGCCAGAGTGTAAATCTTCTCAGGGACCCAGCAGGCCCCAAGGTGGCAGCAATGGAGTTTCTGAGAGCTTCCAAAGGCAGGGAGCTGCCAGGGTGTCCAGGCAGCAGCTGCCCCAGGGAAGTGCCCAGACCCTCTGCTGTGCTGGCCCTGCTCTAAGGACAGCGAGAACAATGAGAAATTAAATTGCTCTGTCACAAACCCCAGCACAAACCAGCTCCTGGCACTGCTTTGGTTTGTTTATTACGAAGCCACGTTGGCTTTGTGTTGGGTTTTCTGCCTCCTCTCTGCTGTGCTGGCAGCAGCTCCAGAGAAGATCTTTGGAATTTTGCTAAAAGTTTTGGATATTGGTTTCCTTTGCAGCACCTGCTCCTTTGCAAGGAGTTAGAAGCTCCCTCCAGGCTCCCTCCCTGGACACACACCACAGCTGCACAGCTCATTATTTGCCACATTTATTATATAATCACCAAAACGCTGGAGACTGAAACCTTCTTGTCTCTTGCCCAGCTCTGAGCTGGCTCCCAGGTGGGGTTTGAGCACCAGCAGCTGGCCCTGCTGGGCTGCTCTGCCCCAGGGGAACATTCCTGTTCTCCAAATCACCCCTGGAGCCACAAGGAAGGAAAACAACCCCATGGATCAGCCTCTCCTCACTGCCGAAGGAGCAAAGCAGGGAAGAATCAGGCAAGTGGCTCCTGGCTGGGCACGTGTCTGAGTGTGATCCACACGTGCTTCCATCCCAGCCTGATCCCCAAAGCCCTGAGCTTTCCCGGACTAAAATCTGCTGAAATCACCAATCTGAGCATTCATCTTGCACCTGTAATTCCATTTTTAATCCTTTTTTTTTTTTTTTGGTAGGGGTTGCTGGACTTCAACCAAAATTGCTTTCAGAAATTTGGGCAGTGTGAGAGGGGCTGTTTTCCACAGAAATCCTCATCCCACTGCAGCCCTGAAGTGCAGCCCCACCTCAGTCCCAGGGCTGATCCCTGGGGAGGGTCTGGCAGAAGGAAAAATCTGGATTGCACATCATGGTCCTGTCAGCCTGGCCTGCCACGCAAGAACCCCAAAATCTTCAAGTTTGGTGGCTCCCACTGAAAATCAGTAAATAAAGAAATTCTGGTTTTGGGATAAGCTGGATCTGAGATTTTTTTTTTTTTTTTATCATTCAGGTGGTTTCTCAATTAAACTTTGGTGGAATAGAGTGGGTACAACTGATGCTGGGAAGAGCTGAGCAAGGAGAAAGGATCTGAAGCTTCAAACACACCACAGGCAGTGGGTGGGCTTTTTGAATAAGGAGAAAATTCATTAACTCGGTGTCAAAGATCACACAGAATTTAACGAAAATCTTAAGTAAAAGATGCCAAGTGTTTCTGAGGAGGCCTCCTGGATCTTTCCTTGAAGATCTGCAAAGAAATGTGAAGGAAATGCTCCACTTTCAGTACCATACTGTGAGATTAAATGTTATCCTGCTACACATTCTTTTTTTATAGCCCATTTTCTATTTTTATTCCTGTTCTGCTGTGGAAGTGTTTGCTAATAATATATGATAGGATGCTTTGTCATGAAAAAGCCTTGTATCATCTATCTGTTTCTGAAAAAAGAAATTCTCAGTACAAATCTAATAAGGGAAAAAATCCTATTCTAGCTCCTGTTGGAGGAAAGGGATTGATTTATGGAGAGAGATGAAAAGCACTAAGTATGTATTGCTTGGCAAAATGAGGAATTGTAGAGAACTGTCTTTATGCATTTGAAGGGTGTAAACATCAAAGAGGCAGAAGAGCTATTTAGAGCATTAGGAGGAGGCACATCTAGGAGACAAGAGCTGAAATTAAATGAACATCCTTAACTTAAAAATCATACTTCTGCCTGCAAATCTATTTCCTGGTATTATTACTTGCAGCACTCTAATGAGTATAAATGAAGCTTATAGGAAAAAAAACACCCAATCTATTTTTCATATCCGATCAGGAGATATTCCTGTAACATTTATAAAGCCCAGATCCGGCACCTAGTCCAGAAATTCTGGGAGAAGAGCAGCCTTTGAGCCTCCTCCACCTTCCTATTGCCCAGCAAATGCTGATCAGTACAGTGGGTCCCTTCCCCACCTCCAGACTGCAGCCTGTGTGGCCACTCTGGGATCAGACTCGTGGGAGCTGTGGTTATTTAATACATTTATTTATTATTTATTTATATTTATTTATGTTTAACAGGAGAATTCTGACTGTGAACAACCCCTCTGAGAAGCAAGAGCATCCTTGGGCATCCTGCAGGAAACCCGGCACTGATCCTGCAGGATGCCCAAACCTGTCTGCTTGGAATTCAGTTAATTGCCCACAGACCTGAGCTAAAGCAGGGGGCAGGAAGGGCTCTGGAGAAATCACTGCCTTTGCTCTCCTCCAGGATTTGCAGGAGGAGAGTAAAGGCACTGGTTTCCTACAAGTTTTTGCTCCAAAAACGCAGGAGTCTCACATGGGCTGACAGCCCACAGAGACCTCAAGGACAAAGCTTTGCTCTCCCACCTCAAGGATGAGGCTTTGGAGTAAGCAGAGCTCAAGGACAGAGTTTTCTCTCCTTTCCAGCAGGCTTTGTGAGCCCCCCGTGCCCATCTGGGGGTGGGATGGCAGCAGAGCCGTGCCAGGCTCCAGCTGAGCTGACCCTCAGCCTGGTGGGCTCTGCACATCCATATGGATGTGCCTGGATAATTGGAAGTGGCGTGCAGCTGGAGGCTCACAGCTCAAAAACATCACTGGGTTACACACCTCCCTTCTGATTCCTACCAGCCAGCCCGGGATAACGAGGCTTGTCCCTCTCTGTGCCTTTTCTCAGCAGCATTTCACAGGTGACAGATGCTGGAGGTGGCAGGAAAGGGCTCCTCGCTCTCAGCCTCCCCAGAGAAATCCTCAGATCCTTCCAGAATTACACACACCTTTTGTATTATTTTTTTTTTCTGCCTAGATTTTTAGTCTAAGGGCAAGACTGCAGTCTCATATTGGCCATTAAAGTGAAGTAAAAGAGGTCTTTTCTGTGCCCCCCTCCCTTCACCAGCAGGAAAAGAGGTAAAACCCAGGGGAGCAGAGGCAACAAAATTGCTAAATCAGAGCACAGAGGCCATGCAGGCTGTGACTTCCCAAACACCCCAATCCCTTCAGTCAGAAACCACTTCATCATCAAACACAGCATTTCATGTGCATAAATAAAAAGGAAGAGAAATGATTGCAATAAGCCTCTGATAATAGCCAAGGTTCACAGATGAATCTGTGATATTTCAACAGAAAGCATATATTAATGTAAAATAAACATGATGCCTGTGAATGACAGGCTCTGATTTATATTCCTGATGTTTCCAGCCCTACAGCATCATAAGAACATTGTAATGAAAAATGTTCAGCAGCAAATGGGAAAGGATGGATCTCTGTGGGCAAGAAGGGAATTACCCTGCTTCCCGTGCCCCTGCCTGGGGCCACCAAGGTCCCACGCTTGTTCACATCCAGAAACATCAGTTCCTGAAGGGATGGAGTTTGTGATGTAGTCACAGCCCTGTGCAAAGCTGAGGAAAGCTCATCCAAAGTGCAGGGCAGCAGCTGTGGTGCCCAGACATTGCAGGGGACACAGGGCTGTCCCCACCCCTCCCTGGACACTCACTGCCACTCTGCAGCCTTTGCAGCAGACTCAGAGAGCACAAGTCACAACCCCAAAAAATCAAAATGACACCTTACCATGCTGGGGGAAAGGCCACGTTCCTCAGGTGGGTGATGGGGGGCCATGGTGAGGCAGGGTCCTGCTTTCACTGAGACCTGCACATCTCCAGCTGAGCTCAGGAGAGGCTCAGCACAACCAGGCTGATCTTAAATGGGCTCGGGGTGGGGTGTGGAGGGTGTAGAGCTCAGGTGAGGCTGGGCAAACTCTGCCTGTCCCCACCCAGGAAGCTCTGGTCCATCCTCAGCTGGAGGAAATCCCTGCCTGACAGTTCAGGGCCAATCCAGAGGAGGTCTGAGGGTTCTCAAGTTTGGAATAAATGCCAAGAGAATCAAGGGATGCACAGTGCAGGTCCTCACCACCCACTGATGGATGCCCAGCCTGTCCCCAGCAGCCACCAGTGACTCCCAGCCAAGTCCCCCAGTTTAGACACTGAGCATGGGGCCCTAAAGCAGGAACATCCCTTTGGCCACTTTGGGTCACCTCTCCTGGCCATGGAAGGCAGAGCATGAGACACTGAAAAGTCCTGGACTCGGGGTAAGCTCCCCTCAGCCACAGCTCAGCATCACCAGCACTGCTCTCACACTGACCCCAAAGCACTGGACCAGCTACTCGAGAGAAAATTAACTCTCTCCCAGCTAAACCAGGCCAGCTTCTGCTGTCCTTTTGTGTCCCCTGAAGCACCAGGCTGTCCCTGCAGGCTGCCACCAGCTGGGGCAGGAACTGGAGCAGAAAGGCAGTAACCCTGCACGGGGCTGCAGGAGAAGCTGCCACAGGATCCACCCTGCTGAGACATCCCTGCTGCCACGCCAGGGCATGTGGCTCTCCGAGGGAGAGATGAGCCCGTTTATTTCAGGAGTGGATTTGGCCTCGGGCTGGAGCTGTTCAGAATAAAGTTGGGCACGGTGACCTGTGCAAAGCACTTGTTCAGCACTGGGGTCAGTCAAGAGCCCAATGTGCGAACAGTGAAATCTGGATGCTCTACCAACCAGAACGTGTCCAAACACTGCCAGAGATTTCTGGTGAGGTTAGAATTTTCCTGTCTCTTACTGGAGTTTAATTCTCAGGGCACTGTATCCATTTCACAACACATTTCACTGTCTCCTACATAAACATCCTTTCCTTAGTCCTTCCCTTAGAAGGGTGAATGTGAATAAACTCCCCAAAATACCCAATGCTCTTCTTGTGGTCAGTTATTAAAGCCAAGGCACAAGAAACATGCTCAGAGGTGAGGAGGTCACAGCAGAGAAAGGAAAGTCTGAGAGCACCCAGCAGAGAAGAAAAGCTGGAAGAGGAAGGTGTGAAGGAGTGCCTTGTGCTGGCCATGGAGATCGGTGCATCTCATGCACCCAACCAAAAAAAGCCACTACAATACAGCCAGAACAAGGGGAGGCTGATGAATGAAGCCATTACAGGTGACAGGGGACAGAGACACAAAGCAGAGGAGGTGAAGTGTTGCTTAATGACTCGTGTGGAGGTGTAGGCGGAGGTGGAGGGACAAAACATCCCAATCACTGTCAGCTCCTAATGGGTACAAAATGCTCATTGAAAACCCAGCAGAAGGTCACCGACCCCTGGGGAGTACAAGGAGGAGGCAGCAGCCAGAACCCCTTGTCCTCTGTGTCACCACAAACAGCCCTGAGCCACCTCTGGACACATTTTGGTGCTTGGGAGCAGGTGAGGCTTCAGTGAGTGAAATCAGGTTTGTTTTACAGGTTCACCTTCCTGCACTGCACTGTCCCCAGCTGGGGCTTGCCCCACCGACTGGGCCATGCTGTGGCATTAATTGCTGCCCAGGAAAGGTGAGATGGGGCTTTTGGAAGCTCACTCCCCTCTGTTGATCTCCTTTAACTGGGAACTCGTGGGATGAGGTGATGCGGCAGGACTGTCTGGGATGGCTTTTCTTCCCAAAGCCCTGCCCAGAAATCCTGGCAGGAGCTGGCCTGTGGCAGAGCTGTGGGAGGCTGCTGCCTTCCTCTGCCCAGGGTTTCTTCCACTTGCCAATAAACCCTGTGGGCTCAAAGATGAGTAAGGAGCAAGATCCTCATCTAAAGGCAGCATCACAAAAGGCTTCCCCACCCCCAGGTCTGTGATTATTCACACAACAGGAGTGCAGAGGGGCTGTTCCTGTGCATTATCTGTGCACTTTTGCATGAGAAATGCTTAAAAGAGGAGTAATTATAGAAAAACTTGTCTAGCACCTGAAAGAAAAAGCAGGAAAGAATAAGCAGGTATGGCACTACCTGGGGCACATCAATCAGAACGGGGAAGAGGAGCAACTGCATCAACTCTTCCTAGGGGCTGCCAGCTTTTTGTCTAAATTGCATTTCTCAGCAATGCTGAGGAACAGAGGAGAGCAGGGCTCCTGTGAGGTGTCTTTCCCTCATCCCTTCCCACACCTCCCCACACATCTGGGAACTGCTCCTGCTCACCAGCCCACCTGGCACAGGTCAGGCTCTTCCCTCAGGATCAAATTCACTGCTTTGGTAAAATTCTGGCCTCTGCTTTGGCAACAAGGGGGTAGCTGGAGATCCAAACAAAACAGTTTGCCTTTTTAACCCTATCCCAGTCTTGGATTGATAAATCTTGTACAGATTTACACTGTTTGGGGAGTGAGGAGGTTGTGAGAAATTCTGTTCATGGAGCAGCAGAGCTGTGCTGCATTCCTCCATCCCTCAGACCAAGAACGTTTCACCAACTGATTTAATTACACCAAGCTTATGCTGGAGTTATAGAGGGATTATCTGAGTTTTATCATGGTTATTAGAGAAAATGAATATATTGTTACTATTACAGAGTTACAAAAAGTAAAGAGGAATCACAGGAAACTTGGCAAGGGCTCATTAGCAGTGTGGTAGTGTCTGCAGAAGCTAATTAAAAATGTCTATACCTCATAATAACCATTTATCTCATCAGAGCCTCCATTCCTTACGTCTCTTTCTGTGGATAGAGTGAGGGGGAATGATCTCTGCTGGCTGGTGAATGCACACACAGCAATACATCTGAGCTTGGCACAGTACAAATGGCTTTGTTCCGGGATGTGAAGCCACCAGAGCTGCTCTTGCCTGCCTGAGCTGGGGCTGGCTGTCCTTGCCTTGCTCACAAGGACACAGAGATGCTCAGGGACCTCCTGAGAGTCACTCCAAGAAATATCTCAGCCAACCATCACATGCTGGGTGGGAGAGGATGGAGACAGTGAGCCTGGAGGAGGTGCTGGTTGGGAGAGGCATGAAAGCAGCAATAAAGCAGCACAATGGCACAAGGGTTTGCATTTGCTGTCCCCAAAAGTCCTGCAGAAGCCACTCTGGTGTCTCAGCAAAGCCCTGCTCTGAGTCGCTGAGCCGGCGGGCAGGATTTCCTCAGACAACATCTGTATCTCCTCTGTCACATCACTCCTTCCTCAGGCCTCCAAAGCAAACAGAAAAATGACACAGCTCCCAGTTAATCTGTGACATCTGGAAGAAGAAATCAAGGTGAAATTCAGTTTGTCAACAGGGGTGTGAGTGCTGACAGGAGATGGATCGGAACAGGCGAATGCCAGCTGTGGGTTTGCCCGACAAGTCATTTCTCACAATGCCTGGATGCTGATGGATATTCTGGAGATGATGCTTGATAAACTTGTTCTGGATTGGAGTTTGAGTTGAAGGGGTCTGTAGGGAAAGCAGAGGAATAAATCCCAAAAGCCATGGTGGTTGTGATACCATTTTCTGTTCTGCCCCATGGTCCTGGCCAGCACAGAGGAGACAGAGCAGAGAGGCAGAGCCAGCCTGCCTCACTCTCCAGGGAGAGGAAGGTGTTTCCACTGCTTCCATCCAAAATATCAGCCCCTTGGATATAAATTCCTCATTGTGTTTAATCTTTGCACACATTTGCAGTAAAGCAAAAGGAGTGGATGCTTAATAACGAAATCCTCGAGCCCATCCCAGGTGAATCAGGGGTAAAATCCCCCTCAGCAGCACTGAGATGATGACAGCAGGGACCAAGGACCAAGTTTGAAACTCACTGGGCTCCAACACAACCTGGCTGGACCTCAATGCTCAGAGGTGCTGCTCCTCCTTGCAAGAGTTCACAATCTCTTGCCCAACTAAAGGCTCTCCCCAGACCTCTGCTTGACACCAGCTGACCAAGGTTTTACTGTGTCTCTCTGCCCAGACAGAGCTCTTACCCATGACTTTTGGCAAAAATCAAAACAATTTTGTCCCAAACCATGCATTTTTTATTGTTCCATCCTGAGGAGAACCTCTGTTAGTTCTGCTGCTCCTGTTATCCTTACTGCATGTGAACACAGATGATGAGTAGTGCCTGCTCTCATCCAGCATACTCAGCCTGACCTCCTTGGCAACTGGGAACACTTTTTTTTGAATCCAGTCAATTAAACCTCACCACTGTGCCTGTTGAGCAGCTCTGTCTGGCTCTCAGAAAAGAAAACCAGGTACTGAAAACCCTGGCACGTCCCCCAGAAATATCACCCTCCTTTTGAGAAAACAACACGATAAAAATCAGGATTTTGCTCCCACAATTCCTGCACACTTTCTCCTTTTCAGCTTTCCCTGCCAAACTCCATCCTCAGATGCATTCCTGCCTGGTTCTGTGTTGTGTCAGCCTGTCTCCCAGACATCCTCTGCTTTCTCAGGCACACAGCAGCCCAGCTGCTGCCCCAGATGGGGAAATCTCTTCTTGCAATGGCAGCAGTCACTATAAGGGCCTTGGTGGATGAAGCAACCCATGACTCACTTCCACCGATTTTCCAGGAGATGCTGGAGGCAGAGGCAGGACGTTGAGCTCAGCTGAGATTTCCCAACACAGAAAAGAGTCAAAGAGCTGTTGTAATGTTTGGGTGGCCAAACATGAGTCATTTCCAAGCCTAGATCATGCTTTTCTCCCCTGAAATCAAATGATTCACTAAGCCAAACCAATAATTCCTAATGGAAACAAGCTGGAACAGCTTTCCTGAAATGAGGTGAGTTATGAGGAGCATGAACTTACCTCCCCCTGGAGTTTAGGGGATGTCCCTCATACCAGGGACCAGGCTGAGAAAAGAGGTGGCAGACAGCACATGTCCCATCAGATCCTGTCTTCTGAGATGAGAGTTTTGCAATGCTGCAAAATCTCACCTGGAAAAAAAACCCACAAAGCCAAAAGCCTGATGGAGCATCTAGATTTTCTTGCAGCAAATGCCTAAAAGAGTAATTAAAGTAATTATGCAGTTGAGAATTGTTCTCAATAGTTATCTGAGAATTAGGAGAGATAAGCACAGTGGTATAAATTGTGATGCAGGCTGAGAAAGGCAGGATTTTGCATGTGTTTCATGCATGGAGCATGAGGTGTCCTGACATGCACACACAGTAGAAATCAGCTGAAAGGAAGGAAGAGCTTCGAGCAGTGAAAAATTAGGAGACAGAAAAGAGGGAGGTGGGTTAATCAGCATTAGTGCTGCCTTCAGTCCCCAGGTCCCTATGGAAATGAAACTGCTTGACTTGTACAAGGTTACCCATTATCCATCCATGCCATTGCTCTCATCCCTCCCCTTCCTGAGAGAGAGGGCAGTGATGTCCTTGTGCTGCAGCCTTGGCTCCAGCACGGAGGGGTTAATCTGCTCTCAGTCCTCACTTCTTTAAATACGAGTCATAAACGTGATTGTTTGCTTGCTTTTATTACAAGAGCTGTAGCTCTCCTGGAGAAAACACACCTTGCACCAATACACTGGAGTTTTCCAAAGGGAAGTTTAAGTCTCCTTCAGCAAATGTAATGGTCACAGGCTTTAAATCTTATGATGTGGGCAATAAGCTGTTATTGGCCACAGCCAAAATAATAGCAAAAGCTATTATGACCAGAGCATAAAAGCAAAATACAAGGCCTCACAGCCCAGAGCCTGCAGCTCCAAACCATAGATGTAACATAACTAACATATATAGATGTAATTCTTTGTATAGCTGCTATAAATACATGGTACATACCTGTGGCACTTGCAGACACACACAGACACACAAATATATATATATATATATGTATTTGAAGGGGCCACAAGTGGTATTGGAGAAAAACAAGTCTCTGTTTTTCATTACCACCTGTAATTCCACCTGGGCCCACTACTTCTTTCACTGGAGTAATGAACAAAGTAGTAATTCTGCCTTAAAGCTGTGTGGTCACCAGGTTCACACATCAGGTGAGCACAAGGAATGGGCATTAGGAGTGGTCAGATCCAGGTATAAGAGCTGAATTTTTCCTCTGTACCTCAAATTCAGATGAAACCCAGCAATTTTTAGACATTTACATTCATGTTTGTGCTGTAAGGCAGAACGAACTGGAGCTGGGATGAGGCTGCAAGCATCTGGAGGTGCTGGTGAAGCCAGTGCTCAGCATGAGTTAAAAACTTGTCTTTGTGTCCCTGAATAAGCCAGAAAGAGTTTTTTCAATAGGGACTAAGTGACCTCCCTGCTCCCTTCCTTACTCTGTGTGCTTTATCTGATGGGCTCCAAGGGATTTCCTCTGATTATTGCCAACGCCTCTGGAGACACATTCAAAAGGATCCTGAGCGTCTGTAAAACCTCTCCCTGTGAAGTCAGCCCGTGGAGAGACCTCACAGAGGAGATGTAAATCTTGGGAGGGTTTATAGCAGCTCCTCCAACATCTGTAATTCCTGTGTCAGCAAACACTTTACACGTCGCTCTGGGATGTAGAGCAGAGAGAGTTCTTTCAGAAAGCAACCACTTAACATCTACAGCTCTGCATGGCAGCAAAATAATAAAAAAGTAATCCCAAATAGCTTTCCTAATTCAGATCGTATTAAAATGTATATGTATAGATATATGAACTTACAGCATTTCACTCCCATGGTCATTTTCCACTGGCTGCCCATGGATAAACTCTCAGTCACGTCCAGACCCTGCCACGTTACAATGACTCCTGGAATAGTTAAATATTCCTGCTGGCTCTCTTCTAGTGGTTTTTCCTTCCTGAAAGAGGAAAATGGTTGCCCTGTTTTGGATTGAAGGAGGTGAGTGGGTTAAGAGCAGAGTTTTGTTGGGTGGTAAGAGAGGCAGCAGAAGTGGGATAAAAAATGAGGGAGAAGGAGGAGGAGGGTTTTGGTGCATGTTGGCATTTTGATAGCACACCTAATTCTGGCCAGACTAAACCCTCAGCCTGCTTTGGCTGCAGTGGCATGATGGGTTTGCAGCCTATTTTACAAACCTCAAATGCATTTTGATAAAAAGTGCCACAGCAATGAAAGGAATCGATACAGCAGTGCCTCTGTGTGTGTGTGCTTTATATTAAGACTTAGTTGATGACTTCTCATCATTTGAAAGAAATGTTCAGCCTCAGTGCTTGAAATTATCCAGCTGCAGCATTTTCTACTCAATCCAATCTCCAGTTAATTTGATCCTTCATTTATCTTGAACAAAGCCTCCTAATAAAAACATTTGTATTACAAATGATACACTTGATCAATGGGATTGCTTTAGGCAAGTATTTGATAATTTGAACTCTAGCTATAAAAAGTTCTCATTTAATCAATGTGGCTGGCCAAAATTTGGAGGGAGAGAAAGCCCCAAACCTGCACAACACTGAACAGCCAGGCTATAATTACATATCAGGTTATTTAGATGTTCTTACCAACATTATTGTGAGAATTGGCCAATGTAATTGGTGTGATATTAGCTTTAATTATTTTTGGTAACACAATTAATTATTTAGTTCACTCAAAGTGACAAGAATGGAATGAATCAAAATAAGGAGCTGGCTGGGCTGGTACTATTAATTTTCTTTCAATTCCATGATTCCTTCAGTCAAATCAATGAGATAAATAGGCAGATGGAAAAGGCCAATGGGCATTTCCATCGAACAGGAAGAGCATCCAGGTCCCAGGCAGGTCAGGAGATGATATTGGGCCCTTCACAGGAATTGGGAAGTTTCCCTTGGGATCATTCAGGTCTGAGAGGATGGTGTTTCAAACCTACAAGATCTTCAAGGTCACAGGTTACTCTGCCAAGGGTCGTGTGTTCCCCTCCCCAGGCTTGTGTCCAAAGAAGGAAACATTATCCCTTGGCAGCCAAAGCGAATTTCTGCTTTATTGCATCTGTTGCTATCCTTGGATGCCTTGAGAAGAAATCACGTTGCTTGGAATGTTAGCCTGTGTTTATTTTCATTACCAGTGGTATTAATCAACGTTTTCCTCTGTTCTTCACAGATGGCTTAGGGATGCCTTTGGAAAGCAAAGACAAACTCCAGGTCAGGGTTCCTTGTTGTTGGACATTATTACACGTGGGAAGTGAATTTATTCCTCTCCTTGCTCAGATTTGCCTGAACACTGAAAAACTTCTCTTAGCTCCCCCATCCCTCCTGCACCTTGGCTGAGGAGCTTTATTTTGACACAGCCACCAGCAGGTATACCATGAAAAAAGTTCAGAAGGGCTCAAAAACATCCACAATGTACACCAGACTATTCCACTTTGTTTCTTCAGCCCTTTCAAATCAGCATTTTTAGGAGTTCGTTTAAAGTGGGAGACAGGCAGCAGCGCAGTGAGGGCTCTGCTGTCACATCATGCACGGAGCTGCACGACGCAGCAGCCTCAAATCTCTTTCAATCCATCACTTATTTCCCTCTAGAAACTCTTTTTTTCCCCTTCCTCCTCCTTTCTGGATTGTCTTTGACTGTTATTTATTTATTTGGTTAGTTGACTTCAAGGGACATTTCTCCTGGCTGGATAAAGACGTTTCACAAACAAACGCGAGGGAACGTTTCTGATGAGGGTCCCCGTGGGCAGGTAAAGCTTTGTGTCACTCAGCTCTGCTCCATCAGGGAGCAGCATTTTCCACAGCTGCTCCACCAACAGGCCCCGAGCAGCGTTGGGGACCAAAGCGAGAGGAATTAAAGGGCTGCTCCAGGTTCCGTGGGGCTCTAAAGGGCTCCCCTGGGGAGGATAAAAAAGAATTAGAAAGGGTTTTATTGACGTGGGTATGTTGCCTGTGCTTTGATGCGCACGCAGAGAGTAATTTTAAGTGTGGGGAGGAAGGTTCTCTGCAGCTGAAACTATCATTTATACCCCGTGGAGAGTTAAAAAAACTCTCAGCGAAGAACATGGGCAGGCACCACAGCCCAAGGCCCAAACAAGGGGTACTAAACAGGCAAGAAAGTATTTATAAAGCAGCAACAGATAACATTGCTCCATTTCAAAATGCTCCTCGGCTCCTGCAGCACTCCAAGACACCGAGAGGGAAAGACATCACCATCAGCAAAACGTGTGCTGAAAAAAAAAAGAAAAACAACACCTCTGGGCAAGTCTGCAGCTGCCAGGGGAGAGGCAAACACGGCGAGGCAGCAGCTCAGCATCTGGAGGGGAGAGCATCTGCTGAGAGACACCTCGACCCTCACTTGGAGTGAGAAATCATCACTCTGGCTGCAATTCCTCACGAGCCAGACGCAGGGAGTGAATGGAATCCACACAAATGAGGTCGTTAGCATAACCGAATACGCTCTTCATTCCTTCAAGAATGAAAAATATGAGTAATTCCCTGGCAAGGCCCAATTACAGCCTGCCAGCACTAGCACATGGGTTATATCTATTATGAAATAATAAGATAACATTAATAAGATTCCCAGAAAGGACATTAGACAGCTAATCTCACGACTGTGTACGACTGGTCTAACTATTCAGGCTGTCTCCTGCCTGCATGACTCTACACTCTCCAGGTCTTTCTTTTCACTGGGAAAAGTTCAGGTCTACCAGCTTTTAAGCAGGAGGTTCTGAGTAGGAACCAGGGCGAGAGCTCTGGGTAGCTGCTCTCTTTTCAGGAGTTTCAGTGACAGCCATAAACCTGAGAGCTACAGCAAACAATCACACACACCAGCCGTGAAATGTCCCTGTAGACAGAGCCATGCTGGCAGCTGTATTTTGGGTCGTTAACCTGAGTGCACAGGCACGGCTCAGACGGCTGGCAGAGCTTCCAGCCCTCGCTCCGACAGCACCTGAATAATCCTTTTATTTTTCCCCATTTCCTTGTGTCCTGAGGCTCCCGACCCTGCATGCACACACAGCACCCAGAGCTGTTTCACGGCTGTGCCAGCACAGGCAAGACACTGGGTTTTGTCTTTTAGACGAACATCACCCCACTTTCCTGAGACACCCACAGAGCTAAGCTTAAAAGAGAAAAAAATGGACAGTAAGACGTACGTGGAGCTGAGCATAACAACACGCATTGCTCAGGAGCCTGCTAGGGCAGGAAGCAGCCGAGATTTCCATCGCTGGAATTCAGCAAGGTGCATCTCAGGCTCTGGCAAGGAGCATCCCGTCCCCAGCACCAAGGACACGGCAACAGCAGCAGCCGGACCCCGGAGTTTGGCAGGTGGCAGAATTGGCTCCGCAGCCTCGCTGGCCCTGCTCGGGGAAGGGAAGATGCCGAGCCTCAGCACAGAGGGCTGTAATGAGGATTAATAAGGCGTGTGAAGACGCTCTGTAATTGTCCGGCCGGCTGTTTCCTTTGCACCTTATGCTGTCGTTTATGCTGGTGCAAAGTGGCTGTAAAACGCCCCAGGTCTGATTGAATAGAACTCTGCAGATTCCTCGCACAGGTGTAAATTGCTCTGTGAGGTTCAGGGCACTGTCTAAATGCAAACTAATCTGATCATCTCTGTTACCTCTCTCTCTCCATTTTTTTTTTTCTTCTGTAAACTCTGCAGCCAATTGAACATTTTAGTGCCTAATAAACTACAAAATATCGCGTATTTCGTGCATGAACTTACGTCCCAGAAATAGAATTCGCAGCGCCGGCCTCAAGGAGAGCCGGAGCTGCATCAAGATGCCATGACTGGACCACCAGCACCGCTGTCCTGTGTGCTGGTTGCTGCCCACAGCCGTGGAACATTCACATCATAAACCTCAGGGGCTGGTGCACAGTGACAGCGAGCCTGAACCCAGGAGAACCCATGAAAAATGAGCTAACGACATAATTTGGGAGGCAACGGGCAAAAAACAATGCCTGACCTTGTTCAGACATAGGAAAAAACAACTGCAGAACTACGGCAGCTGTAAAATGAGCCTGAACTGAAATATATGAGCTGGTATTACAGGGAATAACCCTTAAGAGGGGGAAGGCTTTGATAGACGAACTCCTACAGGTAGCTTCAACCCCTGGCAGCTGCAAGGCTTCAGTAATGAATGTCAGACTGCTGGGCAGCTGTGAGGGGAATAAACAGCTATTTGCCTTCAGTGGAAGTAGCATCAGTTTGACATATGACATTCAAATGATTCGAGCTTTAAAAGTGTGGTTGAACGACTGCTGTTCGACTTGGAACCTTGAGCCTGCCGGAGCGGCATCGCCGCCGTTTACCTTGGCTCTGTGGGGGATTGAATCGCTGAGCTTAAAAACGAAAGATCAAAGCGTTTCTGCAAATTCAGCCCGCAGTATGTCGCGTGTCCAGCTGCTAGAGGACGTGTGCTGGAGGGATGAGAGGGGTAAAGACGGGTCCTCCCCCTGCTGTAGCCTTTGGCTCCGGTGACGGCTGCTGCGGGCACACGTGGCGCTGAGGAGACACAAGATGAGGGATGAAATCTGGGGGATGGGGTGAGAAAAAGGGTTAACCCCACCTAGTCCATCCTCCTGCCATCCTCCTCCTTCTCCACATTGGTGGGTTCCTCTTCAAGGCTCTTTCCATTTTGCCTTGCAGGACACCAGCCTGCCCTGCACCATCTCCTGCTCATTTTAGAGAAACAAGAGCTGCCCAAACCTTACCTGCCTGTTTTAGGAGCCCTTGTTAAATCAGCCTGTCAGCTAACTACCAGCACTCACAACCCTTTGATAACCTACCTGCTCAAGTGCTTTGGCTTGCAATCTTCACACCGAAACAAGAGCTCGGGACCAAAGTTGCTGGAGGAAAAAATCACTGCTTCCTGACCTTTGGGCAGACTCTGTGGGCTGATTATCTCATTGATTTTAAGCGAATTGAGCATTCAATACGGGTGTCTGGAGGCCTGTATCTCCTCAGCAGCGGGTACTGTACAGCACGAGCAGCAATAATACAGACAACCTCTATGCAAGGCAGGGTCAGGTGCAGGAAAGCTCCAGGGTTCTTGTAAATTGTGGCTGGCATGATCAGTACAGCTGGGCCTGGCCCCGGGGCCTGCAGTGAGAGCCCTTCAGAGAGGGAGCACCCTGTGAAGTGCAAATGGGTGCTCTGGCTTGGAAGGAGCCAAAATAACTGAAGCAGAAACGAGTGGGACCAGACTGGAGTGATGCCACTTGAGGGGGGACTGTCCTTGCAGAAGGAGCTGGTGCTGAGCTGAAGCCTGTTTGCTCTGGGAAGCAGTGCTCTGCTATAGGATGGGATATGCAGAGCAGGGGAATTCGTGCTGAGGGCCCTATAGTCATCCTGGATGTTTTTTAAAGGGAGAGGAGGGCTTGCTTCAAGCTGTATATTAGGGGAGCTCCTGAAGTACTTCTGCATTAGCGCCCTCTAAAAGGAAACCCTTTTGCTCACTCTGGGACCTCCCCGGGATCTGAATCAAAGCATGGCATAAGGTGGACACACAGCAAATTTCACTATTGCCTAAGTGTAGATAATTTTTTAAAAATTATAGGTGCAGGTAAACTGAGGCACAGGGCTGTGGAAGAGAACAGCTCCATTTCTCCTGGATATGGAAATCCTCTGGAAATGAGACAAGAAAGAGTTGACACCAAACATCTCCCAGACAGCTGCTCAGCCTGGAATAAACCCCAGAAACAGCATCCCAGGTACTGAACCTGCTGGAAAACTCAGCATCCAAGTATTTCCCCACTGCAAGATGCCACCCAAACCACTCCCAAGCCAAATCTGTTGGCAAACCTCCCTCTAGGACTCTTGGGAACCCATACACATGTGCTTCCTGCCCTTAAGCACAAATTCAGCAAAACAAAGCTGAGGTGTGACAGAACTCCAGAGTTTTGTCCCTTTGCAGACCCCCCAGGTGCCGGGGGATGAGGCAGTGCTGGGTCCATCTCTCTGCAGGTACAGCAGAGCTCCCAGCCCAGCTCTTCATCAGATGAAGATGCCTTTGAATAGCCATGAGAGGGGCTGAAACCCTTTGACACCTCCAAGTGAACTGTATCTTTCCAAAATGTTAAGCAGCTTTGTGAGAGAGATTATCCTGAAGGATATTTTCCTGTAGTGTTGACATTTCTGTGTGAGTGATTAATTCCAACACGGGCATGGGGTGAGGAGGCAAAACCCTTTTCTCACTGCCACCAGGCAAGCTCTGGCCTTTGCCCCAGCAAGGCCATTCATTCATCCCTGTGACACTGCAGGTGACGCTGTCACCCTCATCTCCCTGGTCACTTCTCAAGGCAGAGAGACCTCAGGATTTTCCCTGCCCCTTTTTATGAACCACTGTGAGGGTACAGGCACTTTTCAGCTGTTTGTCCTCCAGGGGCCTGACTGCCTGTACCTTTTGTCCATCTGCCGTCACAAACATCCCGCCTTGACTTTGGAAAAGGAGACAGCAACAGCTGAAGACAAAGATGGATTGTCACTTTTGGACATTTGTGGCAGAAGGGAGTTGCAGTGCTGCAGGTGACAAGAGCAGAAGGGGAAGCCATGGCTGCCTGAGCTGTTGGGAATTTTCTAACCCTCTCACCCTGCTCATCGATGACTCTCTAGAGAAGAAGTCTCACTCCTCCCCTACACTTCCAGTCAAGAGTGTCTTTCACTGGGGAATTTAATTTGCTGCAGAAAGGTTATTATATCCCTTCAGAGGTTTTCTACTCAATTCATAAAAGATACAGAAAGTATTAAAAGAATATATATGTATATATGTACATATGAAAAGAATATATATGTATAATCTATCTAGCTCTATATAAAAGAAATATAAAAAGTGCTATGTAGTGAATCAAGTTCCTTTTGCAACAGGAATCACTTCACACCCTCAATGACTCTGCTCAGCCGTTCCTTTTGGGCTGTTGCACCTCCAGGAGCAGCTCTTAGGATTTATGGTACCCACAGGGATTCATCCAGGATAAAAGGAGTTTTCATCACCTGGCCAAAGGCTTATGAGATCTACAGCTGGAGTCACTTGTGTATGGAGAAAGGACGGCAGCAGGGACTGGCATCAACTGGGTACAGAAGAGACAAGTGAACTTTTTATTGCAGTTAGCATTCCAGCAGCAGTTTTTGGAGGAATAATATGTAATTCTAGACTCTACAAAAATGACAAAGTTTGGCAAGATTTTGAAGCACTCGACAGGCAAAGGCACCTTTCTTCCAGACAGGGTTGTCCACGACATCTGAAGGGTCTCAGTGCTGCACCCTGCATAATTATTAATTTATTTAAGTTGGTCTTACAGTTGCTTAATATAAATCAGACTAAAAAGTGTCATATAGCAGTATGGATGGTGCCTGTGTTGACAATCCCTCCCATGGCAGGTGCCTGCATGCCCACGATAAAATAAGCAAACAATCAGGAA
Organism: Brachypodius melanocephalos; assembly: GCA_013398615.1. Taxonomy (NCBI): domain Eukaryota; kingdom Metazoa; phylum Chordata; class Aves; order Passeriformes; family Pycnonotidae; genus Brachypodius; species Brachypodius melanocephalos. The sequence goes on from VZSR01003816.1 coordinate 5,811,546, forward strand.
ACACATGTGGGAACTTCTCTCCCACTCTGCAAATCTGCAGTCCTTAGGGGTAACTGCTTCTGTCTGGGCAGAACTCATCTGCACTTGGAATTACACAAAAGCCATCTAAAATCATACCAAAATCTAAATAAATCAGCATCAGAAAATCTGCTGCAAGCATTCAGTCCTGTAAGGACGTGACCATTTTAACACTTGCAGAGTCTTAGCATAGAGCTGAGGAAACTGCCCTGGACAACTCTGCATTCCCAGGAGAACAAAACCACAAGACACACAGAGTGACCCAGCAGGCAGTGGGAACAGGAGCAGTGGCAGCATTACTTAACTATGTGCAATTTGCTCTCCCCATCTTGATTTAAATTACTCTGCCAGAAGAGACTGACAATGTCTGGAATCAAATTGCTTAGAAAAGTGCCTCTTCAGAGAGAGAGGAAAAAAAAAAAAAAAGCCCAAATAACTCGAGTGCAAATGGTCTTGCAAAATGCCTATTGTGATTGGGGACAGCAGGACCTGGGCTCGTGTTCATTAGGATAATGAACACGTAATTGTGCTGGGCCAAACCCCCATGAAATGGGTGGGCTGCCCCCCTGACATTCCTACAGCGCACACATTAACCTGGTCTCCTCTCGAGAGCTGGAGGAGGCACCTTAAAATAAGAGTCTCTTGCTCTGTTCCAGCTCCCTTCACTCCTTCGGGTCAGCCTGGGCTCTGGGGACCATCTTGAGGACAATGGGCTTCTTTGGCTGCATGAATCCTTGCGAGTCCAGGACCAGTGGGATCTTGAGCAGGAGGAAGAAACAACGGAACAGCCATGTCAGCTGGGAGAATGGACAGACAGGACACCAGGAGCCCTACAGCTCACACACATCCCAGCTACCACTTGTTTGCAATCCATTTCCCAGCTCACAGGGGTACTTAACAGCAAGACCATCATTATTGCTCATGCAAAGCAGCCACCAGCAGGTGTTTACAAGCCCTCAGCTCTTGGATAAACTGGTTGGTGAGCTCTGGCTTTCACATGGGGTGGTACAAAGAGCTTGGTGCACTGATCAACAGGCTGCACGGGGAAGGAAGAGAAGCCCAACCCCAGCTAGGGTGCTGCAGCTGAATGGGGGCATGCAGTGCCATTTTCTTTAATGCACAAGTGTGTCAGTACTAAGGGCAGCTAGATCATAATGGGAGCTGGAGGAGCAAAAAGCTCTCCAGGAAGAGCAAAACTAAAATCACTGCTCAGACCGAGTAGCAAAGTAAAAGCATCCTCAACATGAAAGGAATCTCATTAGAAACAACATTTAAAGCTGGTGTTGGATGGAGTCCTCTTGAAGGGGAGGGAAGTGTGTTTTAAGTCTCCCCACCAGTGGATGCTGCTCACATCCCAGCTGCCTCTCTCCCCATCAGGACAAGGGTGACACATCCCCAGCCCAACAGGCCACATTCATCCCCATAGCCCAGTAAGTTTTGTTTCAGGAAATTTAAGCAATGTGGCTTGGAGCCCAATGTGCCATCAGTGGAGCAGTGAGAGGAGGCTGCAGCTTCCATATACATGTTCCAAAGGGATGTTCCAGCATGAAATTTTCCTTCCCACTCTGAGCTGATGTACACGACACCTTCTGTAGAGAAAAGGGCTGAAAGAGCCCCATAAACCTATAGGCACCAATAATACAATACATATTTAACTTGTCTCCTTTTAATTAAAGGCAGTTATAAAAAGAATCAATTTTATGGATTGCAGAGGACTAGAAAAATGTCATTAGACTTGGGGGAGGGTGGATAGGTCACTGCATTGTTAATGGACTATTACAGTCTTTCACCTCCAGGTTACCAGTTGAGCTGCAATCTGAATCTGCAGAGATTCCAGCTGAGCGCCCGTGCCAAGTAATAATTTAATAAGGACTTTTCTGTTTCGTACAACAAACGTCCTTTGAGTGACTTGTTGCCCCCCCTGCTCTGATTTCCCAAGCTCTCCTCACCAACAGAACGTAATAATGGCCCAGCCTTTTGCAGCAGTGAGTGCAGGGAGCTGGGTCAGGCTGGGAACACCGTGGTGCTGCCTGCCTGAGGCACAGGAGCTGCCGTGCTCTCAGCAGGGCTGGACTGACACATCATTTCCATCAGCTCCTGCATTTATTTCATGTCCAACACTCCCACCCTGCAAGGCCCATCCCATCAGTACTGTACTCAGCATTCACTGGCATCCTGGGCAAAACCAAAGCCTGGTGGGATCCTGCATAGCCCCAAAGAGGGAGAGGGTCACCAATTCAAACTTAACCCAGACTGTGCTTGCTTGGAAATTGCTACCCTTTAGGGACTTCCCTGGCTCATAAGAGATGAATTTTTGGTGCCTTGAGATGTCCCACAGAGAATAGCCATGTTTGTGTTGCAAAACACAGCTCTGGCACAGGCTGGGGGATATTCTTTTCCTGCTCTCTGGAGCAGGGTCTTCCTAAGCTGGGTCAAACAGACCAACAGTGCACTGTGGGGGAGAGAGCACCCCACAATTTAGGTGCACAAGACTTCAGGGATTTCAGTCTGAAACATCCCACCAACATTAAATATGCTTCTGTGGAGGTTTTTTAAAAAAGCATAAGTAACTTGTGGTGAACCCCTTAAAATAAACTGAGAAGATTTAAGCAGCTATTCCCATGTAACAGTAGGACCATCTCAGAGGGAGTAAGGGGCAGATACTGAGACACATCACCCCACATCCTCACCGGTGTGTCTTTGCAGGGTCTGAATGAGAAGTTCTGCAACAGGACAACCACAGCCACTTTCATGACGAGGAGAGCAAACCTCATCCCTATGCAGTTCCTGGGGCCAGCCCCGAATGGCAGGAAGGTGTAGGGGTCAATATTCTCTTTGTTCTCTTTACTAAACCTGATTAAAAAAAAAAAAAAAAAAGTTAGCAAGAGCCACTCCGTTCCAGGATGTGTCAGCTTCCAAATCTGAAGAGATGAGGGGTCTGGGAAGGGAAAAGCTTTTTGTGTTTCTGTGCATATTAGAAGAATCCAGCTAAGTCCCTTATTTCTGTCTCAATAGATACTTTATGCCTCTGCTTTCATCCTACTGCTCAGATTTAGTTGTGCAAATCCAGGCGCATTGAGTGTCCTGGGAATACCTGAAATATACTAATGGATTTCATAACTACCCTTTTCTCAGAACTTCCTCTCAGCTCCAAAACTGAACCCAGATTTCAAACCTTAAACCACACAGGTCTGCAGCTCCAGAGCTTCCCTGCAGATCAAAGGACCGAGCGAACACAAAGATGTTCTCCCCCTGCGTGACTAAAGGCAGGGCTGCTTTTGAGATGTGCCAGCCCCATTCCTTTCCTCATCATGAAAAACAGGCAAGAACAATCAGCTTCACAGAGAAATTTGCCACTGAGCATTTTCAGTAATACTTCTTAGTGATCAGTTGGTTTTCATGTCAGGAAGCTTTTCATCCCCAGTGCATGAGGTACAAACCTCAGCCATGCTAAGTCAGAAGTGAAGTATCTCACTACTGAGACACTGGCACATCCCTCTGATGAACTCCCAGCAAGGCAAGTAAGCCCTAAAGAGATCCTGTCCACCTACCCATACCCAGTTTGACAACTGGAATAAGGATGTGGCTACTAGAGCAACTGACCCATTGCCAGAGCACTCATTTGAGTGTTTCCTTCTGAATTCAACACAAGGTGACCACAGGCTCCATAGGTGCTTCTGCCTGATACCACTGCCATGTTTTGTCTCATGATATCCCAGGTTTGCCTCGGGCTATTGCCTCATTTTGCAGGGTCTGACAGAGCTCCTAAGCAAAGATTGCTTCATAACTTGAGTTAAAATTTAAGTTTTATTTCCTACCCATCTTTGCCCTTCCACTGCTGATTTGCAGGGCATTGTGCCAGTCACCCAATGGCTCTTGCTTTAATATCTGGCCATAAACCCCTTAGTGTTACAGCTGCTGGGAGCTGCTCTCACTGTTGCTCTCTTCAATGCAGTTAATTAAATTCCATGCACAGTTTATGGATGTAGATCATAAAACTCCCCTCACGGTAATGCTGGGACTAGATGTCAGACAATGATAAATGCCTAATTTAAATGTTATAATCACATATTCCCCACTTTTGCTGCCATTCCCACTCCCAGGGCTGAGGTTGAGCTCGCAGCTATTCCCCCAAGTGGCCCTCACCTCTCAGGCCTGAACTCGTCTGGTTCTGGCCAGTACTGGGGGTCCCGGTGCAGCACAAAGGCTGGGATCAGCACCACCATTCCCTCTGGAATAGTCACTCCATTGAGCTCCACAGTCTTCTTGCAGACCCTCTCAAGCCGGCCCCCGGTGGGGTAGAGCCGGATGGATTCGCTCACCACCATATCCAAGTACTCCATCTGAGTGATGGCATCGTACGTGGGAGCGGCCTGGGACAGGAATGGGGGGAGTGAGAACACAGCACTGCATCTGCCACCCCTACAGCCCCCCAGTGCTTCCAGGGAAGGGGGAATCTCAGTGCCAGCACCTCTGCCACTTTGCTTCCAATCTGGGTTGGCAAGGCAGGTGGGAACAAGCCCTCCTTTACCTTGTTGGGCAGGTGTGCATCGACCTCGTCCTGGAGCCGCCGCTGCACGTCAGGGTGAGTGGCCAGGTTGTAGGCTATGTAGCCAAGAGTGGAGCTGGTGGTCTCATAACCAGCAAACACAAAGATGAGAGCCTGGGCCAGAACCTCCTCGTCACTTAATGCTGAAAAAAGGCACAGAAGGACATACAAGAAGCTGAAATTAACAGTAATTAACCCTTGGGAATTCAGGATCTCAGTCAGTCCAGGTAATGCTACTCCTAGCTACGTAACAGTTGGTAAAGGAAACATCCAGGTTACCCTCTGGGTACCTCAGAGGGGTGCAGGATGCAGTGCAGTGTGTCCTACAAATACCCTGTCCTGGCACCTCAAAAGTTTAAAAGCATCCTGCCTTGAGTTGACAGAGCAGGACTATGCCTTGGCTGAGCCTTTATCTTCTTACAGTTTACCAAGGATAGGGAACAGAGGTGAGCTCACAGGTGAGCAAGGTACACACAGCATATGTGCTTTGTGTGCTTTTTGATATATAGCCAACATTGCTGGCCTCCAGAGGCATCACAGTAAGAAACAGGGGTAAGCAGATACTCACTCTTTTTGTTCTCTGTTGCACAAACACACCTCAGAAGCTATCCCAGAAAATGAGATAAAATAAAAATATGGCTGACCTGTGATAAACATCACTGTGGCCCCACTACTGAGACCTGGAATCTTGCATGAGATTAATCACTAAAATTCTCTTCCTACTTCCCTTTTAAATGGATAAGGAACTAATACTTTCTGCTGAGAGGAGGACACATCTCAAGACACACTTTTGTCCATGTTGGTCTCAGCAGACTTGGAGCCATCCCGTAAGTTCTGTGATTCAATCATGAGCTGCAGGAAATCCACCCGGTCCTGGGGAGAAACAGAGGCAGAGAAGACGTGGGTGGGAAGGAGGCAAACCTTGTCCAGCACAAGCCCCTTGCTGAGACACCTGCTCCACTCACAGCTCATGGCTTCAGTACATGATGAGGTCTGGACTACAGACCCTCCAGGGACACAGACACTTTCTCCACTTGGATGCTGAGGCAGGGCGTGGTTCTGGCCTTTGTTGGGTTTGGTGAGCTTGGAGAGCAGGTGACACACCAGAGCTTCTGAAGATGCCACTAGGTTCCTCTGCACTCAGGACTTTTGCTAAAGAGAAGAGGCCATCTAGGCTGGACTCACCGTGCTGCTGCTCTTTTCCCGTTCCTTCTTCATTTTTGTGAAGACATTCTTGAAGAAGTCCATGACGTCTGAGGGTAACAGAGTCACCTTCATCTTTTCCAGCACAGGGGTAATAAAGGGGAACACCACTAAAAGGGAAGAAGAGACAACACACTTGAGCTCAGAGGGGTCCTGAGAAAATCAAAACTGACACAAAGCATAGAAAGGAGCAGTAATCTGGACCTTGACCCTTTTTGTTGCCTCCATCTCTTTTCACCTAACTATGGCTGGGATGTAACAGCACTTGAGAACCTCCTCCATATGTTACTTTATGACCACAATACCACACTAAGTGCAGCTCTCTCTGACAGAGCAGCTCTCCACCATCTCTGCAAACAGGGTCTCTCCTCATAGGAGGATGCTGCCAAGATCCACATGGGCTGTACAAATCCTGGCTGTGGTTTTCTTGGGGAAATATTTCTGCAGATCTGAGACTGTAAATCCAATCTTGCAAAGTGTTGAGCACCTTCCACATGGCAGAAAGGACTCAAAGCCACTAAGGGAGCTACCAGAAAATGCAGGACCTTTGACATTGATTCAGGGCTGTATGAGATGAGGTTTGTCATACCTAAGAGTAAGAACAGAGGACTTAGGAAACTGAATTGGAGAAATTTCTTAATGTTGGTGACAAAGGGGTCATTGGGGTTGTTCATGGAATCAATATTGACACTGAAAGAAGTGCTGGTCACCACATCCATGCTGTAAGCTCCAAAAATGCTGAGTAGAGAAGAAGAGAGAGTGGATGAGACGAACCCAATCACAGCAGTAAATAAGAGCCCACCTAGGAACAATCTTTGTGAGGGAGTCTCTCTTAATGCACAGTCCTAACATAGTAGATCTGTCCTGACCTGGCAGTAACCATCATTTTATTTTTGGAGTTTCCCATTGCATTCATTCCCCCAACTTTTTCAGCTTCAAAAACCAAGCTGTAGTTGGAAAGCACTGAACTGCAGTCTAGGGTAACAATGACTATTCTGATTTTCCTCTGTAAAAGAGATTGCAAAATGACATCCAAAAATACCGTATCTTGTGCAGCTTCTAGACAAACTCTGGGAAATGCTGCCTACCTCAAAATACATCTCCAGTAAAATGAAACAGGAAAAGGGCACAGCTCTCCCATTTGAGCAGAGCAGAGTCCAGCAAGCCCACTGAGGAATATGCCATGCCCATGACTGCTGTGGAGTTTGCTTCCACAGCTGACAAGGGATCCATGCTGCAGCATGGAAAAGATTCTCCAGCACAGCCCCTTCCCCACAGTGAATACAAACCCTTTCTTGTCAGCCCCACAGTTACTCACTCCTTTGCAGACACGAACTCATCATTAGCCACCTTCTTCTCAACGTTTTCCACTAATTTTTCACCATAGTGGTTAATGATAGGGAACATCTGAAATGCAAACCAAAGCAGAAAGCACTGTTGACTCCTTCTCTGCCTCCAAACGAGGCTGGGCCACACTGCCATCTGCCACTTGCCATGACTGGCTTGGGGAAAAAGGGCAAGCAAGGGGAAGGTCTCATTTCCAGGCCTCAGACTTTGCTTTCTCTCTTCTTAACAACCTGTCCAGAGAGCTCATCTAGGACTAGGAGTAGGACTGAGCAAGGCTCTCCTCCAAAAATCCACACACAGCTCCCACTCCAGCTTAGCATCCACTCCAGCTGAGAGTGAACATGGAAAATGTCCAAGCCTGGTGTGAGTGATGTGTTTAGCAGGATGAACATACAGGCAATAGGGCCAACAGCCTCAGCTTGCAATGCCTCATGTGCTGTTTCATCCCCCAGCCCCTTGGCCTGACTCCCTCCCCGGGATGGCAGAAAGACACTGTATTGCTGAATGGTACCAACAGTGCAGGTGCTCATGGCAAACAGGGTGACTTCCTCATCTGAGGGGAAGGTCTGCACTCAGAAACAGCTCAGTTTTCCTCCAGCTATGGATTCAAAGTACCTGTGCTTTACCTCCTTCAGCTTCCCACTGGTGAAGGTCGGAGACAGCACTGTACGAATCCTTTTCCACTGCTCATCTTCAGCCACATTGAGGGCTGACCCCAGGAGCCCGTTCAGACGAAAGTTCTGCACAGGGGAACAGGAGACAGGTGAAGGTTTACAGCCCTCTTACATGTGACAGAAATGCAAAGAAAAACCTTCCATGGAGTGTTGACTCAGCCCCCAAAGTCATGTCAGCTCTACCTCAACCAGCAAACAACAGAAATGGAAACAAAAGTCTAAGAGTCATAAATTACATCAGCCCCTAGGGTATATCCAGGCTGATGGCCCAACGTCCCAGCCAGAGCGGCCTTTACACCTTCCTAGCAGAGTTTTGATGTTGGTATCATCAATAAACTGGGGCACATCAGAGAGCAAGCACTTGCTGAAAGGCCCAGAGGAGAACAGAAACCAAGAAAAAACTCCTTTCTTGGTGCATGTGCGCTGTACTGGACAGCAAAGCATGGGACTAGGTACCTACCCGGCGATTAGTAAAAAGGTTGTAGCACTCCTTCACCAGGATGTTTTTGATGAGGATGGGGTCCAAAACAGCCAGAACAGGCTGCCTGCCGTCATAAAATCTAAGCCAAGAGAAACCCACAGTCAGTCCATCCTTCATGGTCAGCTGGAGCAAAAGCAGCCTGCTCTGTCCACAGCCAGAGCCATGGCACAAAGGGTCTGGGCCCTCTGACAAGGCAACTGGATGGATGAGGCTGAAACTTGTTTATTATGTAGTAAAATAGGAGAAAGGGAAAGAGACAAACATGGGCAGCATGAGGATTTCTAGCAATTGTCTCTGGTACTTAGAGTTGCCAAAGCTGTGTGGGTTTAGGTAAAAGGCAGCTTTTTGCCACAATGTTGATCCCCTGCACTTGGGCTGTCTGAGCTGTTTCCACTACTGATGGCTGGAGACAAGAAATCCACACCAAACAATTCACCTGTGGAGGAAAGAGATTTCCTGGCTGGCCTGCAAGGCACTGAGAGGCCAAAAACTCATCTATCTCCTACATTTTCCAATCAATGGAGACAGAAAAACTTAAAAGTCATGGTGTGGGCTAAAGGGCAGGGAGCCCTGGGCCACAGCTGAGGGAAGCTGCCATCTTCAAGAAGCTTATGAACATTTAATCTTTAAAAAAAATGCACCAGGTTTCATGAAGCTTCCCAGGATTATTTTTGCAGAGCAATTTTGTTTTGGTTTGAGAGGTTCTCAGTAGAAGCATGATAAGAGGCCCCTGCCCAAAACAAGCACTGTGCAGGGAGCAGGGAGGCAGGTTGAAAGGTAGCTTGTGCCCCAGCTCTGGGAGAAGCAGGGAGCAAGATGAAAAACACCGTGGCAGCCTGCAGCTTGCTTTCTGCTCCAGACACACAGAAAAGCAGCTTCAAAGGCAGGAGGCTCAGTTTGACACCAAGCAGTGGAGGTGATTTTCAAAGCTTTTGCAAAGAAATGACCCCACAAACTGGCCATCAGCAACCCAGCCACACACCACCCTGAAATCCCAGCAGGAAAAAAGCCTTGGAGAGATGGGTGGAGACTTTCTCAGCGGTAAACCTCAATTCTCCCAGGCTGTCACTGCTGGAATTACAGTGCTGAAGAACATAACGTCAGTGTAACTTTTTCCATTCTATTCTGGGGCTGTGGAGCACCCCAAACTGGTAGCTTTGTTCTGCAGAAACTCACCCCCAGATTTTTCCATACTTTTCAAAGCATTTCTGATCAAACTTGCGGAGTCCCTGGAAAAGAAGAAAGGAGAAATGAACAGTTTGCCAGTGAAAAGTGATCAAAGCAGGCCACAGCTGGCAGCACAGTGCATCCCTCAGCCCCATTTTAAGTGGCAGAGGTTGAGGTTGGGAGGTGCATGGTCCTCTTAAGCATCATGTAGGTGCTTTGGGGACATTTGCATTGGAGAGAAAAAAAGAGTAGAGATTAAAAAAAGAAAAAAGGACTTTCAACTTCCACCAGCCAACCTGATCTAAAAAGGTAATGAAGACAAGGTATGACAGGGTAAAAAGTTTTAGTGAGCAGAGTTAGGAGGCAGAACTGGACCCCAGGGTGTCCTTTCACTTTCAGCTCAACAAGTTAGAGCTGTTGCTGCCTTGTCCTCTCATGATCTCCCTCTGTAGTTACTGGACTGTTTCCATTAGGGTTTTAACTGATGTTACATGTAAGGATGAAACTTATAGGACATGTAACACTCACTACACCATTAGTAAGAGGCAACACGTATGACGCAAACCCAGCAAATACCAGTAAAACTCCTCTTTTATTGAAGCATTTGCAATCAGTAACCTGGGATCAGCGACTGCCATGTCATTTGATGAGGTTTGGTAGCTTGATAATATTTGAGTTTTATTTAAAAATCTATTTATCTGTCTTAGTCTCAAGCTGGCCCAAAAGTTAGTGGTTGGATGAAGCATTTCTGGGGCTAATTCAGCCTCTTCATGTTGATGATAAAAAGGGCAAAGAAACATGCAGCTCCCAGAAAACAGCAGTCTTGGGCATCTCTCCAATATTTTTTTTTTGTTTCCAACAGAACTTCAGCTGCTTGAGAGGAGGTAGAAACACAGGGAGAAACAAAAAAATTAAATTACAATGTAGTTTTAAAATACAGCACATCTCATTCAGGTCAGCCTAAACTTTCATGTTCTCCTTGTGTCCAAAGAGCTTCCTACCTAAAAGCATAATTTTCATGTGACCGAATCAAGGACAGAGGAAAGAGTCGCCCAAAGAATGGTGGAAACAGCACCAGCCACAGGAAGGACCTAAGGCAGTAGAGAGCAGCAGGTGCTGGTACTCACATGCCGGTACTCCAGGAAAGTTCCCACAAATGGCAGAGGCCGTGGGCCAGGAATGCCCAGCTTCTTGAAGGTCCTGTAGGGCCATATCCCATAGCTGCCAAGCAAAGAGCATGTGAGAAGCACTTAAGCAATGAAAACGGAGAAGATACTTCTTCCTGAGTACAGGGAATTGCTTAAATAACTGGTTTCTGTCACCCAGGGAAGGCTGAAATTATGGACCAGCAGCAGCCCTGCTGAGGATACTCTTTGCAATCAATGCAGAATCACTTGGGGTGTGTTTTGACAGAAGACAACAGCTGAAAGGAGGTGCAGCCCAGACGAAGCAAACTATTGTACCTGGGCACCTCAGGGCCTCATTTAGCTGCCCAGCTTAGACAACTGTGGCTCAGGTGACTCAGGAGAGATCTTGGAGCGACTGAGTTCTGAAGCTGAGGCCTGCCCTTGTGTTTGTCTTTGCAAAGACCTCCTGAGATGCTCAGGTGGCTGTGCTACAGCGGCATGGCAGGGACATAAATTATCACAGCAAAATTAAGTTTTTGCCTGTATAGCTCACTACAGCTCCCCCGGGCCACATAAGCCTAAGTTTTGCCAACAGAACTACTTAATCGGGGGGTTCTGCCAGCAGTTCCAGCATCACCCTGCGCTACTCGCAGCTGGCACAGCCTAAGGACGCCACGGGCGCTGCTGTCTTTAAACACCCGGAAGTTACTCCTTGGGAAAAG
>VZSR01003816.1:5831988-5921125 GCA_013398615.1 Brachypodius melanocephalos
GACTGAGATCTGGCAATATTCAGGAGATGTGGAGTTACATTTTGCTTTCCTTTGGAGCAAAGTCTTCAGTGTTCCATCCACTTCCTACTGATTTACATCCCTAAAGTCCTCAGTGGTCCTTGAAGGGCTCCTCCTGCAGCACTACCTCTTACACCTGTTGGACAAGTGCCATTAAAATTCCAAGAGCAATTGCACTGCTGTGTCAAATGTATAAAAAACATATATAAATGTATAAAACATGTTTAAAATATGTAATCTGATGCAGGAAATGACAAAGGAAAATGAAAACAAATCAGAAAGTCACGTAGATAATTTTGTCTAAGAAACAAAAAACGCAGACTGAAAACAAATTTTGGCAGTTCAGTAATTAAAGCAAAGTCCATATGGCTTAAGAGAACAGTCAAAGTGCACAGAAGGCAGTGGGTTTTTTGTTTGCTTTGCATTCCTCTTCACAGCACACTCCAAGTCATCCTCTTTGGAGCCCCATCTCCATCCCACACACATCCTACCCAGGTGCAGAGAGGGGGATGACTCACAGGGTTTTGGCTCAGCCGTGTCTTTGTGAGTCCCTTGCCATCTAATGAGCTGCAGATCATTATCCCAAACTCAAAAGCCCTTAAACACACCCACTGGAGTTTTTGGTTTTGAACTTTTTCTTCCTGGAACCTTTGGAGAGGAACAGCAATCCAGTGCCAAAGCTCTGCAGAGTCTGCATGCACCAAGAGGCAGTGCTCAGAGGCAGTGCCCAAGAGTAAAAGCAGATCTGAGATCGTTTGCCCTGTCCAAGAGGCACTGAAAGGTGACAGCAAGGCTGAGCTGGCCCTTGGACCTCAGCTGTTCTGGGGAGGTGCCACCAGGGTGCTCTCACCCAGGCCCCTGGGCAGCCTGGTTTCAACACCCTGCTCTGAAGACACCACCTCCCCCTGCCACACATGTCCCACATCCCTTGAGAGGACAGGGACAATTTCCTATGGTAACAATGCCCACAGGAGCCTTGACAGGACATTAGCAAGCACCAATTTTCCTGGCTTATCCACCTGGAAGGAAATGCCAAATCCTGGCGTGGCAAGGACTCTCCTACTTCCAAATTCAACTTTCAAATTCTTATGATAAAAAGTCTGGTGACCCAGGACTGTTGCTACATCCAAGGGCTGGACTTGGATTCTTTCAATGCCTGACAACTTCCTTGTGAGTAAACAACTTGCTACTAAGCATGACGGACTCAGGAAAAGGAGAGAAAAGAAGAAAACAAAAAAGTGAGCTGTACAAAAGGATGGGACATAAACGAAAAATCTCCTCTTTCCTTTCCAAAGGCTGTAGTTTGAAGTGCACAGAGCAGGCTGCAAACGTGCACAGGTAAAGGTAATTCATGACCCCAGTGCCTGAAACACCTGGTTAGCTTTATTTGAAGATGCTTTTTTGCTTCTCCAAGATATGAAGCTGTAGAATCAATAAAAGGCACCTGTGGACACCAAAACTCACCCAGTCTATGTGGTGTGTCTTTGTACTAAAAAATAAAATCAAACAAACCCTGCCACTCCGTACTTTTTTACAGACTAGTAAACAGAACTGAGGAGTCTGGGTGAAAAAGGATGCTCAACTTCTGTTGGCAGGGCATGGTAACTCTGATGATCAAAACTCTCATCAATTAGTAAACCCTCTAGGTTGTCACTGCAATTTCAATTGAAAAATTCCTCTGGCTTGCTGGGTTGTGTCCTTTGACTTTAAAAAAACGACTGATTCAAATGGTATACACAGTCCACGAGGAGGATTAGAGCCACGCCAAAAATGAACTGACCTTACATGTGAATTCTTCCCACCTGCCTCACCCACCACTTCCTACAGTGCTCTTCTGAGCCATTTCTCCATCTCCTCTTCCAAAGACCCTGGAGTTGGAATATCTAAAGAATGCAGCAGGTCCCATTTGAAGAAGAAAGAAAAGCAGGCCAGTAATTCAATATAAATACACCAGTAGTGAGTTTAGAGCAGACACAGTGACACATCTGAGCCTACACTGATCAGCCAGTGCTCCTAATGTGTGGAGCAGGAGGAGGAGAGGAGGTGTCTGTTTTTCACCTAAAAATGTGTCCATTTTCTATGCTTTACTACTTAACTTTGATGACAGAGAAAAAATTAAAAAGAAAAGAAAAAAGAAAAAAAAAGAGTAGAGAAAAAGGAAGAAAAAGGAGCCTGGGAGGTTTTATGTTTTCTCTTCAAATCACATCACAAAGTCACTCATTGCATCTAGGGAATTCACCTGCTTGTTTGGGAGCGGTGGGACAGCAGGAGGGGAGGGAGAGAAAGAAAGAGGGAAGGGCATGGGAGCTGCTTCCTGAAGCAGTGTTACAAAAAGCGGTTAAAAAACCCCTACTATTCACAAGTGGTTAAAATCATCACTGTTCGGAATTCCTTTTTTTGTCTTTTTGTTTTCTTAAACAAAGGTTCGGCTAGTTCAGCTCCGTGTTTTTATAGAGTTGATTGTCTTCAGAAAGAAAAAAAAAGAAACCAAACCAAAAAAAAAAAAAAAAAAAAAAAGAAAGAAAACCCCAACCAAAACACCAACAACCCAGCCTCAGGTGTGTTCCCATCCGTTTCTACCCTGATAAGAGAGGTCCCCCAGAGTTCAGCGCCCCGGCCACGCACACACGGTCCCTGCGACTGTCCCGCCGTGTCCCCAGCCCCGCTCAGACAAAGGAGGAGAATCCTGTCACTGGAGTCCGGGAGCCGGGCGCGGGCTGGCCCGTCGGGGTGTACACCCCTCCTGAGCTCTGTGTCGTGATGACAGTCTGGAAATAGGGTTCTGTCTCGCTGGCCGTGCACTCCTCGTATCTGTAGGACGCCGGGTGCTGCTTCACCCCTTTCTGCTGCCGCTTCCACGAGTTGTAGTAGGTGGGGTCGCTCATGTAATGGTTCACAAAGGAGTGCTTGGGCAGCTCGTCCTCGTAATCCGAGTCAGTGACCTGGGGCATCAGGTAAAACAGAATTAAATAGTCGGTCATTAGCATCGATGATTTTTTTTTTAGCCTGTTGTGCTTGCAAAGAAATGAGAGGCAAGTTTAGCATCAGCAGGTATGAAATGTTAAGGTAAGAGGAATGGCACTCCAAGTGTGGTACAAGCACTGTGCTCTGCTTTAGCCAGACTTTGCTGATACAGGGAGAGTCCCCTGATGACAAGTGACAGAGAAATCCCTTCTAATTCCCTGCAAAACGGTGCAGGAGCAGCCAGGAGCTCCTGTTTGGGCACAAGGTGCAGGGAAATATAGAGAGGTCACAGGGAAACCAACAGCTTTCAATCACAATCAGAAATATTGCAATTCCAACTGAACATCTCTCTTTGATGGAAATACAGCAGGGATGCCTTCCACACAAACACTCTGGTTAGCTAGACCAATGTTTGGGGTGGCCAGCCCAAGCCACCTGCACAGGACTCTGGGTGTTAAGTATTGAAAATCAGTTCTGTAATTGGAAGGGGGTTAAGTAAAATCAGACTGTTTTACAGGCAAATAACACTATTCGCATGTTCCAGCCGACTGTTGGTGGTACAAGGTGCACAACCAGCGGCGACAGAAGAAAGAGAATACAAAATCTGGGGAAGAAGAGCTGCCAGGCAGGAGGGGCTGCTTCCTTGGGATGAGTCAGAGCCAGCTCTGCGCTCAGAGCGGATCCTACCCTGAAACATTTATGCACGGTGGCTGGAGAGCTTCAAAGCTCCCATCAGTATCAAGCGGGAGCTCTACTGAGATGGAACCAGATAAGCTCCGTGCATCTGCCCCTCCTCTGAAGTGCTGCTGTTGGGATGCAGCTGGAGGAATCACAGAGGGCTTGTACATCTCTGCCGAGCGCAGAGACCACGGAAAAGCCTCGGCCGTGGAATCTCGGCGCACATTTTCCTTCTGTTCCCACTGATGTTCCCACCAGTAACAGCCCCATCCCATCCAGCGCGCAAACATTTACCCAGGCATTTCCAGATCTCACGCCTTCCCTCAAAATCTCAGGTTAGACCTTGCAAAAGCTTTTATTCCTTTCCCTCCCACCCCTCAATAATCTGCATTGCCAATTCTACAGGCATTTAAATATCAAAGTAGGAGCTGCCTAGGACACAAGAGAGACAGGTAAGTGCAGCTCGTCACCGTTCCTTGCCGCAATTAGTTTCAAAAGGTTGGTGTGGTTGTGATCTATGACACCACCCAGCAAACACACATCCTTCTTGATCCTGCCTGCCACAAAACTTGTCTCTCCTCCTCTAAAGCTCCTTTTTAATGGTCTCTGAAGAACAATCCTCAAATGCCTTGTGAACCATCGTTTGAAAAGGGCACAGCATCCATCATCCCACTTCTTTGCTTAGGTAGCTGCTTCAGTGCTATTCTGTGCCCATTTTCCAGCACAGAGGGTGATGGACAGAGCTGAGAAATTTTTCCCAGGGCTTTCCAAAAGTGAGCAAAGCACCTCTTTACAGCTTTGCAAAACTTCCTTTCAACTATTACCCAGGTTTTGGCTCTTCAGGAATTATGTAGTGTTTGATTTTTAAGAATGAAAAGCTTCAGGTGCCTTGACAAGTAATTACTAATACAACAAAGCCCTACCAGCATTTAATAATTATTCCAGAAGGAACACAGCAAGCCTATCTCCTAGAAAAACACTCCTTTGCACCAGCTGCCAGGCTTGGGAAGCCAACACCCGACTCTCTCCAAAGACTCCTGAACAGGTGGTTTTTGCAGCATTCCTGGAATATCCCCAGATTTGGACAACTTCACAGCCAGTGGGTGCAGAGAGCAGCTCCAGAGTCCTGGCACTGCTGCCAGGAACATCCTGCCAGCACTGCCCTGTCTTGTTTTGCTCCACAGGAGTGCCATGGATGGCTGCAGATGTGGCAGCATGGCAGGGCCTGGCAGCAGGAGCTCAGGCTGGTCCTCAGCTGCACACACAGTCAGCTTCACTGCAAGATCCCCTAAAGATCCCTGGTTCCCTCTGTACTCAGCAGGAAACAAGTTACTGCACTCTGCATCAGTCTCCAAACTGTGCTGTGTGTCCATAGGGTAATTTTAAGGTAAATGCCTGGGAAGCTGAGGGATGATGTGGAAGGAAATTCTCTGCATCCTGAGCAGAGACAGGTGGATGGTTCAGCAGAAGCAGCACCCAGAGGTGTGACCTCCTCCAGCTCCTGTGGATGTGCTCTCTCTGTCAAAGGCACCAGGCACTGCTGTCCCATGTCCTCTGAGTCCTTCCCCAGTCCAGCATCACTTTTACAGACCCAGACACACTTAGCCACCCGACAAGGGAACAGAGCCCTGCTGAACAGAGGGGGCACAGCTGAACTGAGGTAGCATAAGCATGAGGAGCAAAAAAATCCCCCACAAACTTCTGGTGGCTCTTTATGAGTCTTCCTGATGTTCCCACAGACACAGAAGATCTGTGGGGTTGGATAAAGCCAACTAAAAGGCTGGAAGCCCTAAGGAGAAATGCAAAGAAACATGTGACACGATTTAATAGCTGTAAGAGTACTGATGCAGCTCTGTCTATCACCAGCAAAAAACCAACTCACTCACAAAACTAATACAATTTCTTTTCCTAAGCCAAATTCTTTCGAAATTGCCAGAAGTCAACATAATAAAGAGGAGAAATCCCGGGAACACTTTAAGATGAGCTGCTACCGTTTGAAATACGGTGACGCTCAGATTTGCCATGAAATGAAAGAGGCAATTTAAAACAATACCACTTGCTGATAATTTGTCCACTAATTAGTTCATTATACCAACTGAAAGGGAACACTAATTTGGTGTAAATAAAGCCAAGATCTTTCAGAAGGAACTGTCATGAAACATATAGAGCTGCAGGAACTTCAGCCTTTCACCATCACTCAGACTGATGCTGGAAAGGATAACCTGCTTGTTAGTGTTGATACAACAGGAGTTTTTTTCTGTATTTCTTTCAGAACAGGCAGGAACTGACTATTTTGTCCGTGCTTCTGAAGTATCTCCTGAGGTCTGCTCCCAGCAAGACTCCAATAACCACCCTTATCAGCAAGGAATGCTCCAAACTGGCATTCCACAGCCCGATGAAAATCAAGGAGAAGTAAGATAAACCTGTTTAGCATGACAATACAGACAGCTTATACTAGAGGATTACTCTTTAGTGGTTTTTAAACTATTGAGTAAATAGAAATGCTGCAGGGCTTTTTGCTTTGTTTTCAGTTTTCTCCTTCCCCTGCGACTGTGGCTGTGTTACCTTGGAAACCTCCATAGGCTGGAGCGTGATTGGGTGTGTGGTGACATTACACACTGTCAACCAAAGGTGCACGGATGCCTATGAAACAACAAATACAGAAAAGGAGAGGCTATTTAGGTGCATTTTTCATAGCACAAAACGCACAAGTGCTGCTCAGAGGCAAGTCAGCCACCAGAGCTGGCTGGCTTAATCAGTGGGAAATGTGATAATAAATTTGATAATAGTTCCAGTTATCCTTTTAAGTGACTACAAAAGAAACAGCCTTATAAGATGACTTGTAAAAATGTAGATGACAGCAGGATTTTTTTGTTGTTGTTGTTGGCCTGAAATAAATATGCTGTAAAAGAGACAAGGTAACCCAGTATGCAAAATATTTCTCTGGACATGGGAACCCAGTCTTAATTTATGTATAACCTGCAGCTGGTTTCCACATAGCGCCCAACTTGTCAAACTCAGTGGAGAGCTTTACTGGAAACAAGTTAAACCCTATTCCCTCTGAAGTGTTAAGTGGAAATTAATATCTTCCTACAGAGCTGAGAAAGCCAAAGCCAGTCAGACTGCAGAGAGCAGTGGGAAGGCCGGAGCATCCAGCACTGACTGATAATGTGTGACAGTATTTTCTCCTGGAAACAGTTTTTGGGAGACCACAAGGACATGTGAGAACACACAAATGTGCACCAGTCTCCCCTCTCCTCCTGCTCTTCCTTGGCTGGATGACACTGCAGATACATCATCAGATTTCTATATATGGTGAACACCAAATTTTTTCAGATTATCTGTCCAGAGCCTTGTCCACTTGACTCATTAACTAAAAGCCTATTATTATTAATCATTTAGAATTTACACTCATAGCAGTCTCCTGCTCTGTACCTGCCAATTAAACTTCTTTAACCTCATTAACAGTACTGGTGCTTGGCTTTCATGACATGGAGTAAGTTCACCACTTGATTTATTAATATTAAGAGTCCTACTTGGTTTCCTCTTTGTTTCTATGTGTCTCCTCTGCAGGAGGGAGCTTGCAGGAATGCTCCCAGGCAGCTGTGTTTTAAGTGCAGTCAGTCAGCCCAAGAGTTCTTCATGTTCAGTAAACCCCAGGAGACCTGAAGCCAGTGAGCTTCCTTCTTTTCCATATAAAATCTTGACACCTCAGGCAACAGGCGTAAGACTAAGCAGTAACACGGTGACAAGTGGATTGAAGGCAAAGGCATGGGTTTTGTCCCTGCCTGCCCTGATTTGCATCTTATTGGGTGGGATTTGAGACCCACACGTAGAGGAATTAGAGGAAAACAGCATCAGGACCCTCTGCTGTAGAGGACCAAGCCTGGGTAGAACTCTTAGATGAAAAGATATCTGTAACTCTTCATCTAATGGCAAAAGTTTCTGCCTGCTAAGACAGAGGGAAAATCTGAAACTCTCAGAAAACAACTTGTCCATTGAGATCCCCTCTGAGAACAGAAACTAAAAGAAAATAAAAGGCAAACAGGAAGAGCTAATAGGTACAGGAACAGTTGAAAAGAGAGTGGTCAATCATCTATGCCCACCTTTGCCCCAATCCACCCTCACCTCCTGTCTGCACCTGCCAACATAAACAGCATTTTCAGGCTGATCAAAAGGCAGCATCTCCTACTGCTACCTCTGCTGGGAGCATATTAACATTTCATGACTAAAAGCACTCCCCACCTCACAAAAACCCAAACAAGCATCAAAGACATGATACAGACAGGCTGCATATCCAAGCCCCAAGGAAAAAGGGGGCATATTTTGTGCACAAAATGCTCACGTGCACACCCACATTCACAAAAACATCAGAATCTCAACCGAGACCTTGGGCTCAGCAGCAATACAACGGTGAATAAACAACATCAATAGCCTGAGAAAAAACCCACCCAAATCACTTCATTCTCTGCTCTACAAACAGTGCATATGGGAGGCATAATGACACCCTGCAAGGAGACTTCTGCACATCACCAGGAAACACCACACGGGACATTGAAATTAATGTCAAAAGGTGCCAGCGCTAAATTCGCGATCATGCTCAGCAAACTGTTTTAATGACAGGTTTAATGCTGGCTTGTTACAGTGACATGACCAAAGCACTGTGGGTATAATCTGGAGGGTAATGCTGGAGCATTGCAGAGACAGCAGCTTGAGCTGCACCAAGGAAAGCTGCCTGCACGACGGGTCGGCCACAGGGCAGCACAAAGCAGCAGGCTGTCGGTGGTAATTAGCAGGAGGTGAGAGCTAGGTAGCCAGGAAAAGCAGCTGTAGCTGCAGGTGCAGAAAAGCTACAGATGAAAACTGTCAAATTCTTTCACTACTTGCTGCCTGTGATTTTTTTCTTGCTGGAAGGGTCAGGTTTGGCATGGTTTGGCCCACTGCTCGCTTCTTGCGCTGTCAGTTCGGATTCGTCAGGATCTCAGCTGACAGCATCTGATTTTAGAGACAGATTTACCTTTCTGGATCTCCTTTGAAGTCTGTCTATTCACCCCTGGCCACTGCTGGACTTTCACAGATAGCAAGTGCTTTCTGCCCTCTTACACGGAATGTGAAACACAAGATGGAGCCCTGCCAGATGGATAATGCTGGCATACACCCACCTTCCGTGGAAAGCAGTCCAAAGGCAAGGCTGGGGTGTTCAGAGAGCTGAATGCTGGGCCCCTCACAGCCATGGCCATGTGCTCACTGGCAAGTTACTCACACTCCACCTACTCCCTCTGTAACCAAGGCAGTGGCTGTCACCTCTCAGACCACTCCTCTGAACCGTGGGGTTTGCTGTAGCTGTGAAACTGCAAACCACATTCCACACTCCAGTCAGTGCAACAATCCAGAGCAAATCTCACCTTTAACCTCACCCAGACAGTAGCTGGGTATTTTGCAGCACAGATGTGTTTTCCCAAAAGTGCTCCAAGTTTGCAGCCCACAGGCAGAAGGGGGTGTGCAGATCCTTCCAGAAAAGGCAACACAAACTCTCTGATTGCACTTATCTTTCTACCTGACTCTGGAAAACTGAATATCTACCAAGTCCAGGTCTGGAATCTGCTCTGGCTGGGTCCTGCTTGTCATTCTTTCCTTTGATATTTTTATTTTAAGATGTGATGCAAACAGCCTGGTGAATTGAACCTTTTAAAATCCCTGAGACAGACAGATAGTGACCACACAGCACGATGCAGGTATGGGACTGGGACTTCAAAGACTTGCCAGGATTCAGCATGGAAATGAATCTCTGCAGTGTCTGTGCACTGTGAGGCAGAAGGAAATCCTTACCTCTGACTCTGACACTTCCAGGGGTTTCTCGTTGAGGCCCAAGCCCTCGGTCAGCACAGCCCCATTGTATTTGTTGCAGATATCCTCATCAGAATAGTGCAGCCCCCCTGGGCTTGGCCGAGGAGGAGACCTAGGAAATGCAAAGGATAAGTGTTTGGGATGTTGTTATTCCCCTGGGATTAATGAAATCATGCTTAGAAGCCAGAATCACAGCTTGAGGCAGAGACTTGGGTGTTTAAGTCCTCCCTGGATTCTTCAGTCTCTCCCTTTTGCCTGTTTAACAGTGCTTGAAGCTAGAAAGAATTCCGAAATTCCAAAAAGACACAGCATTCCCAGCTTTTTACCTGGTTCCATTTTTCTTTGAGAAGGTGCTCTTGATGTTCAGGTGTCTGCTGTTGAGCTCCAGAGCAGTGAAGCCTCCATTATCCAGCGTGACCGACTCCTCCACGTTGGAGATGGTTTTACCTGGAGCCAGGAAATGAAAGGTTCAGCTGAAGCAAAAGCACTTTACCCCCAAATAGAACTGCAGGAGCTGACTTGTCCTTCTTTCTGTTTTATGACATCATTAATTATTTGAAATTCTCTTTACAGTTTTCTTACTGGCAAGTGAGAACAGAGTAAAGGCGAAGAGTCTATCAGGAATGTGAAGGGGCAGAGGAAGCCAAAAGAGGAGAAAGGAGTCATGGATGGATGCATTTAATTCAGAGGCAAATATCTGAAATAGCACAGATAAACTGTGCTTCAAAAGTGCTTATTCTTGGGTTTTGACTATAAATAGAAACCAGATAACTAATTTAGGTGGCTACTGAAGATGTCCTAAATCAGGGGCTGTGAATCCCATTCTGCGCTGACTGGAGCAAAGCAAGAGAAAGTAAAACTAGAAAAGGTAGAAAAAGAGGAAAAGGAGAGAGAAAAAAAAAGGCAGGAAAAAAAGCAAGAGGAAGGACAACAGGATAGCAAATGGGAAAAAACATATCACAGCTGAAATGAGGATCAGGTATGGAGAAATCACCAGACAATGTACGGCAGGAACAAAGACAAGATGGAAAGAAGGAAAATACAGCTCAAGATACTTCTTGTGATCAAATCTAGCAGGAGCTTGTTCTCTCCTGTGCTCATCCTTTGTCCTCCCAAAGGTGTGAGCTGAGCCCGTGTCCCAGGGAGAAGAGCTGACTGCCACTGTGCAGCAGACAGGTGCTTTATCCTCAGCTTCGATTTCAGTGATGCATTAAGACTCTGTGAACACGGAGATCTGACAGCACAGGTCAGACCTGCCTTTTCATGTCTGTCCCCCAAACTCACAGCAAAACCACGAAGATGAGAGACTTCCTATGAGCTGTGCATACAAATAGGTAATAGTATTAACTTGGTAAAATGCCACGGTATGCATACATCTTATATCTCGTGGGACTGAAATCTGATTTTCTAACACTTGTTAGAAGTGAATTACAAAGAAAGAGAAGATCTTCACATTGGGACTGAATTACTAAATACTGCCTGGAAGACTTCATTTCATTAATCCCTAAGAACAGGTAGTGCCGAGACCCATCCACCTGATCCTTCTCATTACTGTGCTTTTTCTGGCACCTCCTGGCATCAGAGAAATTTCTTGCTGCAGGTGGAGGAGGCTATCAGAGAAATACACGTGTGAACAACCCTCCCAGAACTTTATCATGTAGGGAGAAGAAAAGGTAAAAAACAATATTCAGAGCTCAAGAATGAGGCTCTTTGAAAGGGGACTGTTTGATATTCCAAGTTACAGAGCAGGTAGCTCCTCTTGCCTTTCAAGAAAGGAGACTGGTAAAAATCACCACTGAAGGAAAACTCAAAGCTTGATGCTCACTATATGTTAAAATCTAACAGGACCAGATAACCAACACACCTCCTGGATGCTTGGCCCCCAGCCCAGCAACTGCAGCTTGGCTTAGGGAAGGAATGTGAGATGCAGGGCACTCAATATAAAAGAATGGTGACAGAGTCCTCACACACAGAGATTTAGAATATCTGCATTGGTACAGCCATGGAAAAGCAGAATCTTTCTCCTCCCTGTCTGTCAGGGAATTATGACAAACAAAGTCTCAGCTAATTCCTTATCTGCCTAGTGTTTGACCCAGACTCCTTGGCTTTTACTGCAGCCCCTGGGACTTCAGGAGTCTGTCCTGTCTGAGCCCATGGCTGCTCAGTGTCCAAACCCTGATCCAATGCGGCTGCGGGCAAAAGCCCTTTCTACCACACCAGACAGCAAAAGGTTCCAAGTCTTCTGCCAAGCAAAACAGCTCTAAACACAGTCCCTGCTGAGGAAATCAGGGGCTCAAAGGAAAGGTATTTCTGATTCCCACAGCCCTTGAGACTTCTGCACTGCACAGAGATGATGCCTTACCTCCATTGCAGTTCTTGTACTTCTTACTCTGGCCGTGCAGGACCAATGCAAACACCACCAGCAGGATGAGGATGAGGCTTGACAGAGCCATCACCAGCAGAAACCACCACTCCTCATAGAAAGGGGCTTCTGTTTGTGCTGAAAGAGCAAAAAAACCAAATAACAATTCCTCTTCATGCCCCTTTCAAATTTTCTCTTCTTCCTCACAGTGAAAAATGGCTCCACAATGGTGCTCAGGAGGGAGGGGGTTCAAACTCTCGAGGGGTTTCTGACCCTTATAGGATGGCAGAGAACAGGAGCATATCACAGCTCCAACCCAGAATCCCAGGATGGTTTGGGTTGGAAGGATCTTAAAACTCATCCAGTGCGACCCCTGCCATGGCAGGGACACCTTCCACTATCCCAAGTTGCTCCAAGCCCTGTCCAACCTGGCCTTGGACATTTCCAGGGATCCAGGGGCAGCCACAGCTTCTCTGGGCAACCAGTTCCACCTCTACAAGCACCTTTCATACCCCTGGAGCAATTCCAGAGGCTCTTAGCAAAGAAGTTACCACCAGGAGAAGAGAGGCAGGTTTCCTCCCACAGCTCTGCACACCTACATTTCTTGACCATGGCAGGCTTAGCACTTCTGGGTCAAGGGAACCACTAATGCTCGTGCCATGACCCATAATTATTTCACTCTTTAGGGAGGCTTATCTTGCCAAAATGCTGTTCAGTGGCTCTTTGAAAAATACAGCTAGTGTCAGGGAACAAAGTACACTTGGTTCAGTGTCTTTCAGTACCTCCATTAACTCCAACTCCCAACATTCACTGCTACTCTATATCACCTCTCCATCCACTGAGCCAAGCCTGATGTGCAGCACAGGGATATCAATTCAATTGCCTGGGTTTTGTGCAGTCTCAGGTCATTTCATCCCATTTGACCTCAAGTGGAAACACAAAATCACACCAACTTCCCCTTTCTGGAGTTACCTCGCCAGTCTTGCTTTAAAGCAGTAAGTATTGTTGTTTCCTTGCAGTGATATTCTCTCTGTCCTCCCTTGAGCTCCCTCAGCTTTGGGGAAAAGTGCAGTTTCTGAACACAAGCCAGCAGCTGATATAATTCCCCTGTAGTCTGTAAGGTGGAACACCACCTGGCAGGAATGGGTGATGCCAGGAGAACAACTCAGCCCCTCACTACCACCAAACCCTCTTTCCCTGACTGTCCCAAGCCTGGATCTGAATAAAAATCTGTTTTAAGCCTGATGATACGTGCTCAAATTTGTTCCAGATCACTGGGTATTCTGCAGCAGGGAAAAGCAGCCACGCTCTTTCTTTGCTAGGAGGCCAGTCCAGGCCAATAAAATCCTAGAGACAAACTGCACAAGCCATGCTGGGCTGAGCAGATTCAGGGCAATTTATGCCTCCCTGTGCCAGCTGAAGTGGGCAGCCTAAAACGCTTTATACTTTTATGACTGTGAATCTCAATGGAAGCCTCTTACTTTCATGCAGCAATTTGAGAGGAACACCGAAGCATCAAAAGGAGGCAAATTAAATAGTTCTGTTCAAGTGGAGAACTTACAAACAAGCAGTTTATTTATAGAAAGCATCACAAGGAGATGCATGCCCCGCTTCAGAGGAATAATGTCATCGAGCAAAGGAAAGACTGACATGATTGCTGGTCCTTTACACTGCTACAGCCTCTGTGAAACCCCAGAGACGAAAAAACACCGCCTCTTGGTGTTTGAAGTGGGTTGTCCGTGCCCTTGTCCTGAAGAAGAAAAGCAGGGGTAGCACTCACAGTGAAATCCATGGAAGCTCTCACGGGGTGAGTGGTTAATGGTGTCAGGACAAGCGCGGCAGCCGCGATGGCGAGAGCGGCGCTCGCTGCTCCTGCCTGCTGGGGAGTTGTTGAATGGTGTTCGTGCCTTTCACTGGAGCAGCAAAGAGATAAAAGCCACTCCAGATATTGGAGCGCTGCCAGGTTCTCAGGACTCTCCAGAATTTTGAATCCCAAAGCCGCTTTATCAGGTTCTTTTATTCCCCTTGTCTTTGCTGACACAGCAAGGATGAGACCTGTGGCTCAAAAGCAACCTGGAGTAGAGCAGGGGGGAAGAGGAGACCCAGCAAAACCTTCCCAAGGGTGAGGTCTCTCACCTCACCACAGGCCAAGGCACTCCAGCTGCCCAGCCCAGGCAAGCTGAGAGGAATATGATTTTCAAGGTATGCAAGTCCCTTCAGAACACCAGAGGGTTGGGCTGCTCACAGGAATTTGGGAAGCACATTTAGGTCATAGCCCTGTTTACTGGGAGTAAGCACAGGAGAGCAAAGAGAGTGGGAAGAGCCCCAGAGCATGACCAACGAGCTCTTCTGGAGCAGGACTGCCAGCACAGAGGATTATCAGGAATAATGTGAAACTACACTGCTGTGTTTGTGAGAGCTAAATACAAAGTAACACAGAAAATGTTTGTCAGAGTCCAGAGTAAAAAAAACCCAAAAAAACCCAAAAAACAACAGAAAGCAGAGCAAACAAAAACCAGACTAGGAATGGAGAAAAAGTAAACAAATTGCAGACTCTGCAAATTAGTCTTATGACAAGAGATCTGACATAAACACTCTGAGGAGGTTCTTTATCAAGCTTAAAAATGGCACATGCACATTTTTCCTCTTGAGAATCAAACATACTGTAATTTCAAACCTTAATTCACCACTGGATTACTCCAGTTTTATCCTAGAACAAGTGAAAACAAGTTGCCCATGATTATTTGCTGCAACTAGAGAGTCTGGTTTGTTTCTTTTCCCCCTCTTCTCCCTCAACCCCGGGAAATTCCATTGAAAAAGACTTTTAAAAATCCACGATTACCTGATACTGCCACAGAAGGAACACTTGGCTCTCCATAGCCAAATTCGTTGACAGCCACCACCCGAAATTCATAGGTGACACCTTGTCTGAGTTTGTCCAGGCCCACGGTGTAGGAGGTGGCACTGCGAGGGATGTCCTTCACAAACATGTCCCAGAGTCCTTCATCTAGGAGAGCAGCAAGGAGAGAAATGGCATCAGCATTAAGGAGTCCTAATCACAAAGTTTTTTGTGATTTTTTTTTTTCCTTGACTTTTAAATTGCAAAATTTGCTTTGCTGTTGAAGCACTCAAGTGAGGCTTGGACTGATGTAAGTCCTGGGAGGCACTGTGGCCCTGTGTGAACTGGTGCCAGGGGACTGGTGCCACTGGAGTGCTGCCTGCTCCATGGCAGCAACAGTTTTGTGCCCTTTGCATGGCACAGAGCTGGTGCTGCACTCTGTGCTCTGCAGTTTTAAACAGAAGTGAGTTCTGTTTGTTTTTGTAAAGCTGCTGAAGTTGTTAGAAGCACAGTGCCATTCTAATGGGAGCATTTCAGAAGGGTAATCTTGGTTCTCCACAGCCATAATGACATTAATCCTGATTCACATCCTGACCAGGCACCATTCCCACCTCTGATCCACACCTGTAACCTCACACTCACCTGACTGCAATGGAATGAACTTTCAATGAGATGGATGCTGGTATCAGAATGAAAAAAAACCAACTGTAATTAAAAATCCCACTCAAAAAATTTAAGGGCAGGAATCAAACATTAATCTGACTGATCAATTTCCCAATAAAAATTAGTGCCCAGCATTTCTGCTGCGAAAATGGAATCTCCTGTCTACACGTGGGGCCAAACCCTCAGCATAGCTCTCACAGCCCTGACCTCACAAGCATCCCATTGGGCTTTTACTTTTAGCTATCAAAGCTGTTCCAACAATATCTATTTTTCTCTCCATGTCCCCCAGCAGAGGGAATAGGATGATAACCTCTCCACAGACACGACTTCAGTGTGGGAGCTGCCTCTTTGAAAGACTCGAGCAGCAGCAGGACTTCTGTAGCTCGAGGTGTTATCAAGGTAACAATAAAGCAGGAGGCAGCAGTGTTACCCTCAGTGACTCGTTCTGCTGCTGCAGTGTGAGGTGGGAATCTGTCCTCATTTGCTTTGCCTTTACCTGAGTGTAACCTAATTGGAGTCACCGCAGCGATTCCAGAACTGTGCTGGTGTAACAGAGCGAGATCTGGCCCTCAGCCTGCTCCTGTGCCACGGGGAACAGCAGCAAAGATGGATTGATTAACGCTGCAGGTGCATTTCCATGTGAATGTTTTAGCTTTGGCACCGGTAAATATTGGCTCGGTGATTTGCACGGCGCTGCACGTCTGGTGACACACACAATGAGTAACAGCCCCCAAAACACAGCTTTTCTGCTCAGGAGGATTGGCAGCCTCAGCGGATGCAAAAAGCAGGCTGGAATGTTATTGTTCCAGCTGCATTTGAGAAACACCAAAGAACAATAAAAACAGGTAATTTTCCTGCCATGCTTAAAACTCGGACCAATACATTATTCACCAGCATGATCAGACTATAATGAAGTTATCGTAATGTACCATTGTTATGTATTAGCTGGGTATTACAATGGCTATAAAACAAGAGATAAAATATTGACTTCCCTTTTACAGGGCAATAGAAAGCGAGATTATTTCTACCACATAAAGTTACAATGTAATAAAATGGGAGTTTGGGATTTAGTTTCTCTGAAGAGGGTGGAGTGAGGGATGCATTTTCAAAGCTGGATTGTTGCAGCCACCGATACTCAGAAGATGCATCTCACGACTATAAAATATTGCCATGTTTGCTAGAATTGCCTAAGCTTTCATAAACACATTTGTAAACAGCAATAAGAGAATTTGGGTCCATTGTGAGTTGTCTGAAAAGCAATTTGTTTGCATTCAAAGCTGCCTAAATAGGGGAAGAAAAAGCAACAACAAAAGTGAATGTTCAGCACTCATTACGACAAACACAACTGTTCAGACACACTTTCTCGCTCATTTTCTCAAACCTATCAGGGTGCACAGTGCAGAAAACCCAGCAGACCAAGAAATGCAAATTTAACTGCTCTGTGAAGCTTGCAGTAAG
Organism: Brachypodius melanocephalos; assembly: GCA_013398615.1. Classification (NCBI taxonomy): domain Eukaryota; kingdom Metazoa; phylum Chordata; class Aves; order Passeriformes; family Pycnonotidae; genus Brachypodius; species Brachypodius melanocephalos. The sequence goes on from VZSR01003816.1 coordinate 5,848,818, forward strand.
TTGGGAAAACCACCCCTGAGACGTCAACATTGAATTTCCTCCACTCTGTCCCCTTGGTATGCTGGTGATGGTGTGGGGCAGCAAAGGATGCTGGTGGATGTTTCTTCAGAGATATTTCTGTCTCACAGGGACTCAGAGATGCTCTGGCTGGTGGCCACGTAGTCACTGGCCCATCTCCCTTTTATTTACTGAAAGAATCCTTGTCAAAACTTTGCTTTTCTCCCTGGGGTTGGACTGTCAGTGTTGAGTTAATGATTGGACTCGATGATCTTGGAGGTCTGTTCCAACTTTAATGATTCTAAAATGGGATCCAGCTCATTATCCCTGGGGTCCCAGAGAGGTGCTGATGCAGCTACAGTGGTCAGATGTCCTACATCTTCCCCACTGCTGACCCCTAGGCACAGCACAGCCTGTGGCTCCCCAAGCCCTGGCCAAGAAGATTTTTAATCCCAGAGCCTCAATTAATTTATCTTATATTCATCTGAAACATCCAGACCCCTCTTTGTGGACAATGGTCACAATCAGATATATCCGAACTAAAAAATCGCTTTATTCCAGTAGTGAACTTTGAGATTAAATATTGAACACACACTTGTGAATTCCTTCACTGCACCTCTCCCCCCATCCTCAAAACCAGGAGTGCTCTAAATGTTAGAAGTTCAGCTGAAAGAGAATTCATTAGAAGGTCACCTGTGATAGCAAAGACTGGCCTTTAAATTCAGCAGAAAATCGTTAGTGTACCATACACAGCATTTCCCACTCAGTTTAGGGAGGGAGGATGCACGTGCCCTGGCTGGGACATCAGCTGGGTATTAACTCTTAGAAACCACTGGGAAGAGCAAATTTTGCAACACCTAACAGGGTTCAGGTGCAGAGCTTAGAGGGACATCCCGAGGGAGTGCCTCTTGCCCTTGCTTTTTCTTTTTGGTCACATCAGTTCTTATCGCCTTTCACTGGGCACTCAGCTTCTGAAACGTGTGATGGAAAAGCGTGTGCTCCTCAAAATATGAAAATTTTCCTTTGTTCCTTATTTCTGTCCAGTTTTCCCCAGCCCTACGCCATCCTAACTCCTGCTGGTGGGAGATTTGCTCTTCACCCTCCAGCCTGGATGCCTCTGATCCATCTGAGCTGGGAGAGGATCTGAGTGATGGGGAAGGTGCAGCCACCTCTGCCCTACCGCCGTGTCCAGCCCGTGTTGGAGAGGAGCCGCTCTGCCCAGCGTCACAGGCCATTAATCTGGGTCTCCACGCTAAATAAACCTGTCACTCAGCGAGGGAGGCTCCCAGCTCCACTAAATCCAGCCACTGACAACCCAGGACACGGAGAGCTGTCACTTATTTGGGTTTTAACCACCAGCCGTCCCCTCTCAGAGCAGGAGAGCTGGGCCATAAAGCTCCCTCCTAATTACACATTAGAGGGTTTATGAGGGAAGAAGCTGCTGGGAGTTAAGGACCGGCTGAACGCTGCTGGTGTTCCTCCTACAGAGGACACGATTCAAACAACGTGGCTGTGTTTGTCAGAGGCAAAGGGCTGGATTATCATGCAAAGCAGTGGAAGGACAAGAATGGGAAGTGAAGGCTGACAAACTGTCAGCCCCGGTGTGTCGCTCGCCAGCAGAAGCGAAAAAGGCCCCATGGCAGATGCCGGGGATGCAGCTGCACCCTTCACTTTGAATTTACTGACTTCTGCTGGTTCGTGTCCATGGTTGACACTGCGCTCCCTCATTTGGTTAAAAATAAATAGAAAAGGAAGAAAACAGAAAAACACCACTCAAGACACCAGAAAGGAAACTAAAGTGAGAGCTGCCCTCAGGGCGTGGGAAGAGAAACCCAGCATTTATGGGGTAGACAATTCCCTCTCCAAGCAGACGGGTTCTTTCCCAAAATGTCTGTTGCCTTCGTGGAACTCATCATCTTGAAAGCTGGAGAGGGACTTTTTACAAGGACATGGAGTGATGGGACAAGGGGGAGTGGCTTCAAACTGCCAGAGGGCAGGGATAGATGGGGTATCAGGGAGAAATTCCTTCCTGTGAGGGTGGGAAGGCCCTGGTACAGGTTGTCCAGAGAAGCTGTGGCTTTCCCATCCCCTGAGAGCATCCAAGGCCAGGTTGGATGGGCCTTGGAGCCATCAGGTGTAATAGAAGGTGTCCCTGCCCATGGCAGGGGGATGGAACTGGCTGACCTTTAAGGTCCCTTCCAGTCCAGACCATTCCATTTAGGTGCAATTCTCTTCCAGTTGTCTGACATCATCCCCTGCTTGACAAAAGCACACAAAGTCCAAAACTGTGGTGGGGATAGGAAGCAGAAAAGGAGATCTGCCCCTGTTTGTCCTGGGTCAGGGAGGATCTTTCTGAGGTGACAGAAGCCAGAAGAACGTGTCCCTTTTGGAGCTGGTTTAGTGGTGGACGTGGCAGTGTTTGGTTCATGGTTGGACTCGATGACCTCAGGGGTCTCTTCCAACCTAAATGATTCTGTGAGGCAGATCGACCCAACACCACAGGGCTGCTCTGCACAGGTCCATCCATGGGTGGAGCTCTCCTGGGGCAGCTCCACATCCAGCTGCACTCCTGGCGTGTGGATCCCCAGGGTGTTCCACAAACACCTCCCTTGCAGACAGAGCTCACTGGGAAGGCAGCTCTGGGTGAGGCTGCTGGGAATGTGCAGGCCACATGCCCACCACTAAAGCCCAGTGCCAAAAACCTCTGGATGTGACCTGGAGCTGGGAAAAGAGGGGTGAAGGCAGTTTCTCCGTTCCTCCCTGCAGGCAGCACTGGGAACCTTCACATCCCTGTGCCATTTGTCTTTTGCTCTGTATGTAAAAGCTGAGGGCACAATCTATTCCCCATTCCTCAGCCAGCCCAGCTGATGTCTGGGGAGCACTTACAGTGGCAGAGACAGAGCCTGCTTAATTGCCTTTCTTGTAATGCACAAGGAGCTAAACTGGAATCCATTTCTCCAAGGACAGAGAAGTTGAAGGAAAAGAAAAACTCTTCTGTTTCTTTAATGTCTTCCTCTAGCACAGATCACTCTGGAAAAAATATTGGTTTGCCTGCTTCATCCCTGTGTGTGAATGTACTCAAAATGCAGGGGAGGTAGCGAGCCTGGTCACCTTCCATAAAGCCAGCAGAGAAACAGGGAAATCAAATGAGCAGTCTCAGCTGCCTGCTGCCACCATTGCTAAACCCAGCAGGGCAGCAGAGCCCTGGGAGACACAGCAGGGCTCCAAAAAATTCGAAGGGAAGTGACAAAAGGGAGTAGGGTTTGCCATTTCTGACAGAAAGCCATCCTCCTACTCTGATGGAAGAGTCTTGGCAGGGAGCTACAGCAGGGAAAATGAGATGATACAGCATTTAACGTTTGGGGTAATGAGGCCTATAATAGATGACACTTGAGATGCGAAACACTAAGGTAGTGGTATTGCATTTAAATATTGGCAACAAGCTAAAGCTTTTCATCTGTCTGCTCAATGCCCCTTTTTTGACCTCAGAAGGATAAATATCTTTTCCTTTCTTGATTTTATGTGAAGAGCACAAGTCAACTGCTCTTCTCTTGGAACAACTCCTCCTTGAAAACAAAGGTTGTTCCAATCTACACGCTACTACCTCTATAAATCAACATGCAAAAGCAAATTCTTAGAATGATATTAAAACAGGAGCTGCTCTGAATGACCAGCCCTGAGAGGAGGAATTAGTTCCCTGCTTTTGTTAAGCTCATAATTCAGATTTCAGACTCTTCTGTGCAGAGATGAGGAAGAAAAGCAGCACAGAGAGGAAGCCAACGCTTGGGTGAAATAAGCAAATCTTCCAATTAGTCTGTCTCCTCTCCTGGATCACATTTCACGCTTCCTACAGCTGCAACCAGAACGAAGGATGAGAATCCAGCATACAAATGCCTAGTTCATTTGCTACAGCAGCATGAATAGGATTAAAATAATCTGAAGAGGAATTAAATGCCTCAACAGTCAGGTTGCAAGAGCGGGAGAATGAGACCTCTTGTGTGCGTCTCCAGGATCAGTGGAGTGGGGCCAGCAGGAGTGACCCAGGGTTAATGCAGCTCAGACCTGCCTTGGAGGGACTATTTTCTTCCTTCTCAAAAGGAGTGGGCCCCAAATCTTACATCCTTAGCCATGAGCTGTGAAATGTTTGTTCACATCCAACGGGGAGTCGAGTGGATGAGTTTCCAATGCCACCACCCGCACGAGCTGGATTTCCGAGCTCGTAGACAATCTGTACGTGGGCTGTAGGTTTCCCCCTAAAATATTCTGACTCACAAAAAACCTGTCTGGGGTTAATGTAAGCTGGTAAGAGATTTTAAATGAACAGGTTTGGTTTAACTTGCTGCCTAACAATGCTGTTCAAATAAGAAAATATTTTCTACCTCTGGAGAAATAAGGACAGAAGTCAAAAAGGTGATGTAGGTGAAACAGAAGCACAGCAGTGTCATGCCTCTAATTAAAAGCAAACTTGATCACTCTGGAAAACCCCAGTGCTTTGAGAAGGTGTGTATTTCCCTTGCTTTTATTTTGAAAACAATTGTCAAGTTAAATGACAAAAATAAAGAACTTTTAGGATCAGAGCAGAGCTTCACTACAGAGCAAATTCTATCAGACCAAGGTAGGCAAATCTACATCTTCAGCGATGACCTCAATAATTGTCTTACTGGTCTAGTTAAATGTAATAAAACCCGTTGGTTTTAAATGCAACCTTACATTCAAGACACAAACAAGCAACAGGATCCTTTATATAATCAAACAAATAAGCATTAATTTAATCAATATATAATCAAGCAGCGTGCAAGCACCTAGAAGTGAAAAAGAAAGAATCAGCAGCCAAGATGGTTATGTCAGGTATAAATCATGTCTAATTTCCTTCTGTGACAGAGTAGCAGACCTTGTCAATAGAGGAGAAAGAGCAGACATCATCTGTCCTGACTTCAGCAAAGCTTTTGACTTGGTGACACTCAAACACGGCCCACGTGGAACAAGGAGCTGGTGGATGTATCACCAGCTGGAAAACTGTCCTTGGAGAGTAGCTATCAACATTCCCTGCCAGAGTGGAGGGAAGTTATCAAGGGACACCACACAGGGGCCTGGCAGCACTCACTGGCTTTCCTTAGTGACTCAGTTCCCAGGAAATCTGTGTTTTTTGAATTTGCAAGGGGTACCAAGCTGCGACCAGGCTGCAGCACACACTGACTTTTAAAATTGCCTTGTCCAAGTGAGGGAACATTCTGGAAAAAAGCAGAGAACAGCTTCACTAAGATGCAAATCCCAGAAGCAAAGGAGCTTTGGGAAAGCACCAAGAAAAGCTGTGGTGATGGGGGAATTCCTTCCCCACATCTCAATGCCCTCCCTGCAGAACAAATGGGGGAAGAAATGTGTATGTGCTGCTGAAGCCCTGGCCCTATTATTAACATTAAAACAGTAATTAGCTGCTGTGCTCTGCTGCAGAAGGAGACAGATTTCTATCTGTGGTCCTCAAAATACAGCTCGCAAATACTTATTAGTCCTTGCTCATGAAGGATGCTGTAAGCATTTAAATGAGTTTTAATTATTAACTATATTAGTTCATCTGTTGGATGATTTTCCAGTGATGTAGCACAGTGAAAGCCAGAGTAGTCGGGGTAATTTTCTGTGACTACTCCTAAAGAGGAGAAAATATGCTAAATCACATAATAAACCAGGAACATCTTAATACTGGCTGGAAATACATTCTTTCAAAAAATCCCATTACCTTACTGGAAAGACAAAAACCTCTCCACTTCAGCAGGGACTGAAGGAAGGGAGCTGATGACATCCAGCTCCCTGCATTTCTCAGGGCTTACCTGAGGGTCGTGCCTCTATAATGTAGCCAGTTGTGGGTTTTTCTCCTGAATCTCCCTCAGTCCATTGCAGTGTCAGCCCAGAAGCAGATTTTGTCACTAGGATTTCCTGAGGGGAGCCAGGAGACCCTGAAGGAGGAAAAGAGAGTAACAAATGAAGGTGGCATTAAACTGCAGCGTGAATTGCTTCTGCTGAGAGAGGTGAACAATTATCTTGTAGTGTTGGTCAACAAATATGCAACATAAACCAGCTCTGTGGGCTTCTGACCTGATTTTTTCACTGGCTCCAGTACCAGCAGTTACATATCAAAGGGGTTTACAGGTCATAGAATATCCTGAGTTGGAAGGGACCCACTAAGGTCATCAAAGTCCAACTCGTGGCCCTACAGGGGATAGCCCCAAGAATAAGGTACCTGTGTTAAGAAGGCAAGAGGAAAAGGACTCTCATTTTACCCATTGCCACTGCTATTTCTCATTTCAGAGGTGAAACCAGCCTGTGAGGTTCATGGAGGGATTCATGGGGACAGGCACTGCCCATTGGCTTGGGAAGATGCCATGGCCACATTAGAAAGGATTCCTGATCTACACTTGGTCTGTGGTGTGGTGGGAGATTTAGACTGTGGGAGTGGGAAACAAACAAAAATCAGAGCTGTGGCCACTGCCCCAATGCTCTGTGATTTACCTGACAGGTTGATATCATTGGAGGGCATTTACCTTGTTGGATTATCTGTTTATCAAAGTCACTGATCAAATAAGAAAACCAGCTCTTTGGGTACAGGCACTGAACCAAGCAGGGAATGCTGCCCTGCAGCTGCTCTTGACACAGCAGGAAATCCACAGATCTCTCTCTCTGCATAAGCCAACGTGTCAGGAGAGAACAATTGTAAATTCTTTTTGGTTTTGCATCCAGGAACCTCTGCTGGTTTCAGCAGCTACTCCAGTTCTGCCTCCCACCGCAGAGCAGTACAGTCAGAATTATGCACTGTGCTGTCAGGCTGCAGCTCAGAAATCCCTGGCTGGCCTGTTTGCATTATGATTTATTTACAGGGTTTTGTTTATGCACATTAGACTTCCAGGTTTCAGGAAAAAAAAAAGGAAACGTTTTTCATGGCAGCTGTGAAACACACTGAATCACGTCCCGTGACTCAGCTTCTCCTTGGAGCTGGAAATTCATGTGAAGCCCTGAGTGCACCATTCCCTGCTGGTGCCCTGTGTTTGTAGAAGTTATCTGTGAGTTATGATTTGCTTTTATAGTCCACCTCACCTTCTGCTGGCCCAGCTGTGATGTTGGCTTGTAGTTCAGGTCCGTAGGCGATGGTCCGGGCTTGCACTCGGAATAAATAAGTCACGCCCTTGGTGAGATCCCGGACCTTGAGCCAGCGCTGCCAGTTCCCCTTAATGTCCACAGTCACCACCTTGCTCACCCCTGGAACAGCCACACAGATAAAAAAATAAGAGAGGGTTTCAATGCAAAACCAGAAATCAAGTGGAGCTTATTGCATCTAGATGGTAAGTAAAATCATCTAACAGTTTGCTAAGAAAGTATTTCTTACAATTAGCAGGAGTTTAAGTAGTGATAATAGGCAATTTTCAGCACTGATAAGTATAATTAGAGTTTAAGCTTGATAAGTGGGTACTGACAAGGAAAAAAACCTTACAGCACAACTGGGAAATTACCAAGAGACTACATGTAACTTCACTAATTATTCTGGGAAGAAAGGAGGAGGTAAATGAAGAGAAGTGCACATTCCAGATTGCTTCCCAAGCAAGCATTTCTTCGTTGCTGCTTCCCCAAATAACCTGCAACATGGTCTGGAGGAGGAACAAGGGCCAAGTTAGTTCCATTCATCTCATCCTGCCATATCCACTATTCCCATGTGGATGCAGAGTGAAGGATGTGCAGCTCACAGGGACCTTGGGGCTGCAAATGCCACAGCAACAGGGGATGCAACCAAAGCACTGGGAGCTTAAACAAGGCTGCAGCTGGGACTGGTGTTTCACTCTTCTCACTCTCTCAGAGTTTTTCTTACAGGGATCAATTAAAATCAGAGTTGTTCCCTTCATCAAGGTTGATTTTGGCTTGAATGAGTGGTTTGTAAACAAAAAATCTGGCTTTCTGAAATTTTCCAGAAGTAAGTGAACGGAAAGAATTTGATTTATAAAAGATTTTACAGAGTAAAAAGTTCAAATTTAGAGTCATTCTGGTGGTTTTTTTTTTTAGGTCTGTATATGTACATGACAGATTTCAAACCAAGAAGGTAGGAAGTAGGAGGTTTTTCCCACTAGAAACAGCTGCTTGCTAGTTTCTCTTTCCAAAAAACGCAGAAGGAAGATGTTTACAATCCAGATGCTTATTTTATGCAAATCAAGATGATGCTTTCAGTTTTAATCACTTAAATAAAGAGTAATGTCCAAGCAATTTCTGTTCAAAGTTTTCTTCCAGATACAATTTATAACTCAGGGAATCTTTCCTTGGCTAACGAGGATGCAGTAAAAGTGCTCCCTCCTTCCAGAGGTGAACTATTTCATTTCTCTGAGACAAATCAGGAGGTATTTGTCATTTTCAAGTCATGTTCCAAAAAGAAAAAAAAAAATAAAACCAAAACTGTTGAAAAAGGCTCTGGGGCAATTTTGTTGTCTATTATTGTGTAAAACATAACAGTGTAAAGCTTAAACAATAAAAGGTCAAGCAGGGATAAGACTGTGCTAAAGAACAGTTCGCTGCTGGAAAGCTTGGAAAAATGGACAGGTAAGTGGTGGCAAAAATCAAGGATGGGTGGAAAGTCAAAATATGAATGAGGAAAGCTCCAAAAGAGGGTCCAGTCCTTCCAGGTTGGTGCACTGCAGTGCTGGCATGGAGGAATGTGGGTTCTAGCCCCACTTAAGAGCTGGACTTCATGATCCATGTGAGTCCCTCCCAACATGGAATATCTGTGAAAATGATGGCATCAATGGAGGGATTCTTTTCCATGGCAGGACAGTAAATTTGTTTGCTGAAAGAAAAATGTTGGCACAAGAGCAAATGGTGGGTAAAGATTGGAAAATAAATTTAGGCAAATATTTTACGTCTGAGGAAAGGCCCTCCATAATCTTCCTGCTGACATCAGAAATCTTCCAGAGGGGAAGGAGACAGAAGCTGGAGTCAGGGGCAGCACAGGCAGAGGTGAGGAAGAGAAGAAAAGAGAACAAAGGTTCTGAAGGATGTTAAGTAAAATGCATGCAGAAAAAACATGATCTGACACTTCTGTATTTTGAGGGGGAAAAAGTGGTATTCTTGAACGTTGTGTAGGAATGAAGAAAAGGGAGGCAACGCCCAACCAGCCCAAACCTCCTGCATACCCTGTGCACATTTCTTGGTCCAAATCAGAAATGCTTCCTGTATTAGCTCTTTGTGCTCAGACCTGCCAGCTGTAAAGGCTGACAGTGCTTTTATTCTGGTGTTTTCAATACTGGGTTTAACTTTCTCTGTGCATGAGACATGGATATTCAGACAATATAGATCATTATTCCTTACAGGAGAAGCAAATACAAGTGATTGATATCCTTATTTCTTTGGAAAAGAGTTTAAAATGGATTGGCAATGGCTGAAATTACTCTCCCTGCTGTCACACTGCCAAAGCTGGACATCCTATTGAACTATTGGCAATCTACCAGGAATATAAAAATATTAATAAGGCCATCCACAAACTATGTCATCTTTTCTAATTCACCTTTGGAATGAATTTCCATTTGTTTTTAGAGAAACTGCCAAATCCTTCTCTGTTGCTGTTCCGGCAAATTAATGAAGTGTTTGCGGCCAGCACATTGTTGTGGTTTAACTGAACTCTGGTGCTGGGTTAAAAATGCCTGAAAATTCCGTGTGAGGAGACACAAGCACGTCCCTGCGCTGTTATCCTCCCTGTCACAGCAGAGGGGCTGCCAGTGATGACCAGCACATTTGATGCCTGGGCAATCTCTGTGATAACAGAGGTGACACATGATGTGATAAGCAACACGAATGTGCCTGACAGCTATTCTGGGATGGAGCCTACTCAGCACTTTCAAAGGCAACGCGTGGAGACAATCAGGCACTCCCAGGCTGAGCTTCCTCTTTGCCCAGACCGCGTAATGATGGCTGTAAAATGACTTCAAATCACACAGACTGTAGTTTGTGCAAGAAAATGAGGGGAGACAAGACAAAAGCTATATTCCACAATATTATGGCTCGCTGAAGCGTTTTGGCAAAAGTGGAATTGTTTTATTTACCCTTTGCCACCTGGCTTCTCTCGGAAAACGGTGGAGAGCAAGTAGGAAATTGGGCAGAGATGAAAGGTCCTACAGTGCTATTGTGTCATTTCGCCATGAATATGTATGATCAGAGAGGTCTTTCTTACCCTGGACAGGAGCCAGAGGCTCGTAGACAACTCGATAACCCTGCAGGACTCCATTTGCTGCTGTTGGCTCTCCCCAAGACACGTTGAGGGTAGTGCAGGTGATTTCAGAGAAGGCCAGGAAGCTGGGAGCACTGGGTGCTGAAAGGATTGCACACGCATTGAATTGCAGCAGCAGCAGTCAATCTGATATACATATATATTATAAAACATTGCTTTATTTGCCCAGCCTAAATCTAAAGGAAACAAGCTGAGAATGGGATTTGTCAGTTGGATCCAAATGTCTGACTGTAATCAGTTAGAAACGCAGCCTGTCCTAAAAATACGGCCAGTCAGCTGCAAACCTGAACCTCCAGAGCAAACAAGGATATAGGGCACAGAAGGGAAGGGCCCTCAGAAGGGTGCTATGGGAGCCACCTCCTCTTCACAGCCACCACCAAGGGCACTGCCTTCACCCTCTGCCAGAGCACTCCCAGCACATCCAGCACAGGGACTGCTCAGCCTGACTGGGAGGCCGCTGACTCCCAAAAAAAGCTTAAAAAAAAAAAATAGGGAGGAATAATTCTAAAAAGCATGCTAATTGTCTCACAGGACCATCAGGGCAACTTCCAGGCACCGGAGATGAGTTCCTTCTGATTTCAGGTATGGCAGCAGAAACCAGAAACAGAGCCACACACTGGGCCAGCTTAATTTAGGGACTGGCCCTTCTGCCACTCCCTTTCCTCACACTCCACTTATCTGATGCATTTTTTTCCCCCGCCTTCAAGACCCCTACAACACAAATCCAAAGAGCACTGCCATCCTGCGAGCCCCCTTTCCGCTTTCCCGTGCCCAGGTGAGCAGGACAGGGTCCCGTACCTGCCTGGAGTGTCCTGCCCTGGGTGGGGCTGCTGCGGGGGCCGTCCCCGGCCGCGTTGAAGGCGGAGATGCAGATCAGGTACCGCGTGTGGCTCGTCAGGTTCTTGAGCCGCACGCTCCTCTCCGGGAGGAAAAGGACCTTCACCTTCTCTGTGTCGTTCAGAGAGTCGCTCTCCCAGTAATAAATCTGTTGGGACAGCGAGACAGAATCCCAGCATTGTTAGGGTTGGAAAAGCCGTCTAAGATCAGGAGTCCAGCCATCAACCCCCGGGTTTGCCACTAATCCACGTTCCCAAGTCCCACATCCACTCGCCTTTGGAACACTTCAAGGCTGGTTGATTCTACCCTCTCCCTGGGCAGCCTGCTCCCCTGCCTGGCCACACTTTCTGGGAAGAAATTTTTCCTAATATCTAATCAGAACCTCCCTTGACACAACTGGAGGGCATTCCCTCTCATCCTGTTGTGTGTTTTAGTATGTCCTACACCTAGAAAATATTTGGCCACTGCAGCTACTAAACAAGAAGAGGGACAGTGTAATCTTGCCCTGGACTCCTCTGTTACTTGGGATACTCAGGTTTTTCAGCACATGCCAAATCATTTCCTTAGCAAATTCACCCAAGCCCAATGACCACGTAGCTGAGTACATCACTCAAAACCAGAGCAAAGGCTGAAGAATATGGCTTAATGACAGCAGGTATGAGCTGCCAGGGTTCAGTGAGGAGAGGTCAGGTTAAACACTGCCTGCAATGCAAGCTGCCTGTCAGCACTGGCATCCTGATACCCCTGATGGTCACTAACTCCCCTCTGCACACGCACAGCAGTCACACCACTGGTGTTCACAGCACAGCCAGGAAAATGCCCTCCTGAAGAGAGTAACAAAGATTCTCCCTAAAGTTCCTTGAGGTGCTTTTCCCTCTTCTTCCATTACATAATTTTTACCCTGATGCCATAAAATTAGGCTTCAGAGAAGTTGTTTCCAAGCGGAAAATTGGTGCCAGCCCTATTTATTGGACAGGCCTGGCAATGAGAGCATTACAACAGGCCAAAGCAAGCCAGAGAGCTGAGGGAACAAGCCAAGGCAAGACTCCACCTTGGCTGTCCAAGCCAAGCTGCTGAAGCCATCTATATACGTACAAAAGGGAAAGGACAGGGATTGATATATAAGGATGCTTGTTACTGCCAAGAAGGGATGCCAGATTATTCACATTGGCTTGGCTTTCCTTCACTTATGGATCTAAATTCGTGGAGAGAGGCAGAGCCAGACACTGAACCCAAGCCAAGCTCTAGTGTTTGTAGACTTGCCCATTCCCACTCTCTGAGGGTCCATTCTCATGCTGGAGATGCTGAGCAGCGTGTCTCTGCAACGTGTTCATCTCTTGCAAACCAAACGCAATTAATACTCTGATTTAATTTTGTTAACGTTAAGGAAATGAAGCAATGCTTCCAAAATCTGACCTGGCTCAGGCTTCCAGCTGGGAGAAAGTTCTGCTCTTCCTAAAGGCTTGTAGCATTTGATGGAGGGAAAGCTCAGTTAATTTTCTTCAATGCATTTCTTGCCCCCAGCTCTTGTGTATCTGTGTTGCTTTTTGGAGCAGATATGTTGCCTGCATAAGTGGAGCTGCCTCCTTATCTGCACTCCCTGTTTCCCCATGCTCTCCTCTCCTCCATAAATAATGACACACTCTCCCTTTTCTCTCCTCCCCGCTCCCAATCTCATTCTCTTTCTTTTGGTTCTGGGACTTGCTGCCTTTCCCTACTGCAGCCTGAGCACTGCTCTAATTTGCCTTATGCGGCGAGGGCAACTGCACTTTGTAGAGCTCTCTCACAAGTAAATAGCAATGCCAAGTAAGATAAATGGAAACAGTAGAAACAGGAGGATTGCCTTGTAGCCTTGGATGTTCCCGTTCTGGCTGTCGGCAGGAGGGGGGTCCCAGGTGAGCTCCAGCTGGCTCGCAGAAAGGGAGTGGACTTGGATGTTCTGTGGGGCCAGCGCCGGTGCTAGGGAGGAAGGAGGACAGAAGAATTAACGGTGACAGGCAGAATTAACTCATATCTAAGCTTTTCATTTGCACGAGGACCCAGGGCAGACTCTGTTTATGCCACGAGTCAGCAATGAGCCAGCCCCGGGGTGTCTGCATCATCGGGATGTCTCGGCACAAGAGGAGTGAGGAGCAGCTGAGCCTGAGGATGTGGTTGTGCTCTGCTCCATGCAGGCTGGCTTAGACACTGAATCAACTCAATCCTGCCAGCAGCATTGGAAAAGAAAGGAGATTGTTGCCTTGGTTCCCTGGTAGTTTGGGGCTCACCTTTGGCAGTGGCCAGTGCTCCTGGACTGTTCCTGGTGAGCAAGGCAGCCTCTGCCACCATCAGCCCAAATGCCACTCAGCAGCAGGACTTTGGGCCAAAATTACCTCCAAACCCAGACAGCTGCTAATCAATTCACCAATATTTTATGTATGACAGCACGACTTTCAGTTTGCTACTACGTCTTTTTGTTAGCTGCACTTTGATTGCATCTCCACTTGCACACACCGGCCCTCTTTGGCTCCTGATGGCATTTCTTCCTTGCGTTGTGCTGTGCTAGAAAACCAATCTTTGAGTGCACCTGGGTCACTCCATCCCTTCCCTTTGTCAGGATCCAACTCAGTGCAGGTGGATTTTCCTCCCCAGCGGCTGCTGAGGATGCTCTGTTCTCCTGACCTGCTGTCTGAGCCTCCGGCAGGTTTTAACAAAGCAGATCCTGTTCTGCTCACAGAAAAGGTGCCCAAGCGTGTCCTGGTCAAACTCCAGAAGTGGGGAGAGAAAGGCAGGGCAAAGGCTACACTTCTCCTTTCTCTGTGTTCACAGTGCCACAGCCTTCTGCCAGACCCCCTGAGAAAGTTGTCTCTTTTCTCTCTGCCCCTTTCTGGGCCATAAATAGAAGCGATAAAATATTCACCGCTTTCCACTGGATAGCCCCGGTTAGCTGCTCCTCTGGAGACTTCCTTCTTAAGAGAGAATGACCTTCATAAGTCACACTTTTCTACCAATACTCCCTCCCCCCAGAGTTATAAAATAAAAAAGTAATTAACACCCACTCAGCCTGACACCAACTATTTATTTTGTTCTAACTGTGTGGTTTCCATATTATCACTGCCCACCCTGCCGTTAATGGAAATGTTAATAACCAGCGCCAGGTTGTTGTGACAGATGCTTGGGCTCATTATCAGAAATTCTTATTTACCGCTCCATTAAACGACAGAATCGCACAAAAAAACAATTCAATCAAAACTAACTGGAGGAATTTTAACAGCCACATTAATAATCCAAAACATAAATAAAGTTAATGTCTTTTGCATGTTTGCCATCGGCAACTCTATTGCAAAATTATTGCTATACAATTAAAACGTGAAAGGTAAAATTGAAAATAGCCTTTATCCCAGGGCTCGGTTAAAACTGTTTATTTATTGTGTGGGTTTTTTTGTTTCCTTTTGGGCTGGATGGCGAATACATGAGGTGACAGTGACCATCAGTAAACCCCAGCTTGGTCACAAGGGTGCACTCGTCTAATTATTGCCCTGCCTTCTGTGCTCGTTGCTTGGCTGGATGCCTCAGTGCAAAGGAGAACCAAAAACTTCAAGATTTAGAGAATTTCACAGCACAAACCGTAGCGTGAGGCCAAACTGATCACAGAGAGCAAAGCTGAAAACACATCCCAGAGATCTGCCAGGATGACACGCTCAGAGAAACAGGAACATGCAGAGTCACAGAGGAAAATGGGTCCCTTTAGCAATGTATTTCCTTTCTAAGGAGTGACACTACTGTCTGTCCTGAGCTGACAGCTTCACAGTGCTCTCAGCACCCAGGTCTGAAGCAGCACCTACAAGAGCATTTTTCTTTGGATGCCATGTGCCAGCCTGGAACAAAATACTGCATCTGAGATGAGACCATCAGAGGAGACGGCATGTACAACCCACTGCCAGAAAAACACAGCTTTTCCTCAACCCCTTCATGCAGCACATCTAAGAAACACAGTGGTTAAAGCCTGCCAGTGATAACTCTGCACTCACACACTTGCTACTGGAGCTGCACTTCTGCTGGCGCGGCGGTGGAAAACTTGCTGGGAGGAACGAAAAGAAATGTGTGGAAAAAGACATTTCTCTTCACTACCCCAGAGCCTCCACGAGATGCAAATGGTTTGGTTTTGTGCCCTGTGAGTCTGTCCCTCTGTTCAGCTTTCAAAGGCTGATGTGTCCCTCCTCCTCTAAGCACAGATGTCTTGTTGACAGCGAGGGACAGCAGAGCGCTGCTGACGCTTGATGTGGCTCTGTGCCGACAGCATGTTCCATTAAGGGTGAAGTGAAACACTTCAAAAAGAAGGAAACACATCCCTGAAGACCCCACCTGTTTGCAACCCCAGCCCATTCCCTGAATCGTATGGATAGCCTGCGCCAATAAAAGCAAGTGCATTTTAAAGGTGAATTCAAAAGGCTTTTTACCTTCTAGGAATGCACTTCGAGATTACCGAGCTTGGAATTTTTCATGGCAGTTGAAATCTCCAATACATAAAAAGCAAGGTTAGAGCTGCATACCTCACACTGCTTTAGGTGTTAGTGACATTATCAACTATAGCAGGAGCGACACAGACCCCCGAGGGTCCAAACACAGCTCTTGGCAGGTGGAAGGCATTTCACTTTCCCTGAAAAAAACATCTGTGTACTCATGAAGTCGAATTCTGCCCACGTATCCTGCCTTGGAATCTCATGCAGATATTTGTAAACATTTCTTTTCTTATCTGATTTCAATTTACCTTTGAGATTGTCTCCTTGAAACTCTCTCTCAGCCAAAACCTAAGGAGAAAGACTGAGCAGGTTGTATAGTAATTAGTAACAAATACTAACAAATATGGGCTGGGCTGCTGCTGGCAGGATCACGTAAAGACAACAAATCTATCCAGAAACGTGGGGAGAGTGTCAAAACGAGCCCATAAATGAAGTTGCACATCTAAATCCACATTTAAACATATCACTGCCCTCATTTCCCAGCCGCACTGAGCAGCTTCTGCTCTCACTGCAGGCAATTTGAGCTTGCAAATGCTTCTAACCTTTAAAGAGAAGGTGCATTAAATCCCTGGTGGCCTCCCTGCTCCAGAGCTCTGTGCTCTGCAGAAGGTTCACCTCGGCTCTTCTCACTTGGGATATTTGTTTTCTGGGCTGTGTGGCACCCAGAGCTTTCCATTAATATGGAACTGCTCCTCCTTTTCCCAGTGACAGTCGCCACGATGCTCTGTGGCACAGGTAGGCTACAAATCCTTGTGATTCATTGGGCAAATTTGATAACTGGTTCTGTGAAGCATTCCTCACTGCCCTTATATCTGCTCCAGTTTCTGGGGAGCAGAGCATTTCTCCACTACTCCTTTTCTAATTGTTTCTGCAGTGGCGGTGTTACTGGCAGGATATTCACAGACAAGTTTGGGACAAGATTTCCTGGTATTCACACACCGTTTAAATAAACATGCAGACCAAAAATGAGGAGAAAAATGCAGTGAAAAAGACTGAGGGATTTCCTGTGCATCAGCTTGATCCCAAACAATCCCAAGCAAATTTCTGTTTTGTAAAGACCTCTGATCCTTTTCTGTCTAGCAAGTGTTTCTCCCCCAGTTCTTCAAAGCATGACTTGGAGAACATGCCTGCCTTTATTCCCTAGTAATCAATATGTTTGCATTTTAGTGTTAGCACCTAGAGGCCAGAATCTCATTGCACAATGTGATGCATAAAAACAGAACAAAGACACAGCTCCAGGCCCCAAAATCCTCTAATCTGTCTCCACATTACCATGGAGGGGTGGTTGCAGCATGTTCTGAGTATCAGCTGTAATTTTACCTACCTAGTGGTTAACAAGAAGGGAGAAGGCACAGAAATATTCAGTTCAGTGGATGCTGATGGTGAAATCTTGCACACCAGAGCCTCCAAAGTTTACACACTGGTTCCCGGCACACACAGTCATGGAAAATAGGGCTGAATGGGTTTGGAGAGGACTCAGACATCATTCTCCTGGGTCACACTGGGATCAGCTCACTGATCAGATGTTTATGTAATCTCAGTCATTGACTTCTCTCCAGATTGTGCTGTCATTCCCACACAAACTCTGCCAGCACCTCTCTACTTTGACAATTCTTAAAATAGGAGTTTGTGTAATACCCATACTTTAAAAATAAAAGTAAACAAAATGGGCATATCTATAATATAACAATAACTCACAAAATAACTCTCATATTATTCTTTTTGGTGCCTAACCTAAACCATCCTCGCTGTATTGAAGTTATATCCATGCAGTGACATGGAGATTGCTTCTTCTTCAGCTGCAGCCACTGCCTCCAAGTCACAGTGTAGATAAGCAATAGTTTAGTGGATTCTAAAGCCAAACACAACACAACAAACAGAAGGTCACCAGATAAAGCAGCGAGACTGATCTGCAGAACAGGTAAAGTGGAACACAAGGGGTTTTCCTGCAGTATGGGCTCAGAGAAGAAATGTGAGGATGGCACCTCCCAGAAACGACCCAAGAGGTGGATCTGCAGATGTCTGCAGTCACTCCTTGCATGAAGGAAAAGTGGCATGAGAGAAGAGTGCTCAGTGTTTATTGGCCATTTTCTTTCAGAGTCTGGGAAAGAGCAGAGGGAGGATCGGAGCCTCCCCACGCAGCAGAGCCTCGGTGCCATCAGGAATGCTGCGAGAGTGATGCTGATTAGCTCAATAGCAATTAGTCAATTGTGCTTCAAAACCAGCTACTGCAAAGCTGCTTTCCACCGTGACAGAGCAGCACAAGCTATATTTAGAATGTAAAACACACTTCCCACTAATTTCTGGCTGTTTTAGGCTGGGTTTCATCTCGTGATGGAAGCCGGTGCTTTTTCCAAGGGCTGCGCTTTCTGTGGTTACTCAGATGTGTTTCAGAGGCACTAAGAGAGGCAGAGCCTCATTCCAGGGATGTGGGTCTTAACCCCTCCAACACACTCCATTTGCTGTGTTGGGCCTGAGTGTTCCTGCCCTCTTACTCAGTAATTTGGCACCAACACTGCCCTGCCAGGCTTGTGACACCCTGAGACATGAAATGAGTCTCAGCAAAGGAGCAGTCTGACCTCCCCATTGTTGAGATGTTCAACTGGATGGGGGAAGAGGCTAAAACAGCTGTAAAAGCCAGGTTTTAGTTGAAAATACCCCTTCCTAAGGGATGTTGATGTATGTGTTTACATGGTTGCATAGGTCAGTGTAAGAGAAATTGAAACATCTTCTCATGTACCAGTGGAAGTGAACACAAGAAGAACTTGAAAAACATTTCTCTCACCTTCATGAATGCTGATGAAGACAGAGCAAAAATGCAAAAACAGAAATATGTGGAATAGAAGGAAAAAATAGAAAGACAAACCTATTTTAGTGGGGAAGAAAGGGTGAAGAGGAGAAAGAGAACAGCTGTCAGGATGAGGACTTTGGGAGTCTGGAACACCTGCAGTTGTTTCACTCTGTGCCATCTTGTCTGGGTAGGCAAACACTTGGCTCTCTCTTTATACCACATTTAGTACAGTAGCTGTGTTTTGTAACATCAAATTTTTAAGGGGATTAAAGTCATGAAGAAACATAAATTAAAACAGCTGCAAATGATCCCCAAATGTAACATCCCCAGCTTCTATGCTTAGCACTGGGAAGCTTCCCAACGTTGGCACAGGTACCTTCAGCACCTGCAGAGATACAGGAGGGAGGTGGGGGTGGAGGGGGAGAGAGATTACATTCCTGCAAACTGAATTTCTGAAAACTGAAGTGAAACAAAGACTAGAAATGGAGTCTCTTTTCCATGGACACAGATCTAGGGGCTCACCTGCCAGTGCCCTTTTTGATCCAAGGAGCCATTCTCATCCTGTTCCTCACTATCTCTTCCAGTGGTGGTGAAAACCCTGTTGCTGTGATCCCTGATCTTTTAAAGTGGGGTTTGGATTTCCCACAGGAGTGAGCCATGTGCCATCTGGGAATTTCGTGGGACAGACATGATCTGGATGATCACAACCATGGCAAACCTCACAGAGCAGTGCTGTGAAAGAGCCTGCAAACAAAAACTGCACACTTTTCTTTTGCTGAATTCCACAGTTCTACTTAGCAAACACAACCCTGGAACAGGCTATCACATTGCATACTGAGATTATCCATCAAGGAAGTGAGAGAGCCCAGCCCAAAGGTAAAGCCCTCACACAACTGTCAGACTGCCTCTGCAAAGGGCATACAGGTGGGTAAAACAAGAAGGGGGGGAATAATAAAATGAGCTTTTCCCTCTATTTCTTTCATGTCAACAAGGATATGATCACACACAGGCAGGCAGCCCATCAGTCAGCACAGATGGGCCACGAGCAGGAACAGCAAGAGCCTGCCAGCGTTAGGTATGCACAAACAACCACAGGCACAAACCTGCAAGATAAAACCCCCTCTCTCTCCTTTACACCCATGCACACTGGGTTTTTCTCCACTGAAGAGCAGAAACAGTTGTGCAAGGAGAGCAGTGCCAGCTCTGCTGAGTGCAGGATTCACCCCAGGAGGTGCTGAAGGCTGTTCAAGGGATGGTGAGGAGCTGCTGAGTGTCTGATCCTCTCTGGTGTGCATTGGGAGCAGTACAGGATGGGAAAGCACTGCCCTCCACTCTCTTACAGGTCTACCCATTAGAAAGGCAAAATTAACGATTTCAGACTATTTCCCTTCACTGTCCAGGACCCAAAATTCCTCCTCCTCTATTTATAGTCATGTTCCACTTATTATAATTTGTTAATGCCACATTTAAATATCATAATGCCACAAGTTCATGGCAGCTGACAAAAGCACCCACTTCCCATGCACTAACAGCAATGGCAGCACCTAATAAAGTCCAATCCTTCTGCTTCACTGCAGCCAAGAGAGCGTATCAAATCATCTCCACTGGGTTTGCCATCTACCAAATGTCAAAAGCTATATCAGAAAAAAGTCAAAGGGCACAGGTGAGATCTGCCCCCGGAATAACCTTTCGCTGTGGCTTTAATGCCAGTTTGGGCAGCTGACCCCCACGGGGGATTAATTTAGGATTTACAGATTGCAATGGTCAGGGAACCCCAGGGAGCCCACAGAAGGCTGGGAAGAGAGAGATCAGATTTAAATTTTCTTGACTCTCAGTGAGATTTTTCTCTTTCTTCCTTTATTTTTCATCCCTGAGATCACTGCTGTGGTTTTACACCTCTATTCCATCTCAGTGCCTGGACTGCTGCAGCCAAGATATTTTAGACTATTGCTAATTCATACTTTCTTAAGAAAAAATGGGAACTTTTTTTGTTTTCAGTCGAAAACGAGCAACCTGAAAAGCCTCCAGTTCTGTGATTGACGACGGATACAGCAAACAGATGTCAGAGAAGAAAACCAACTGTGTTTCTCCACAGCTGGCTTCACAGCAAAGCTGTACAGAGGAGGCAAAGCCACGGGAGTTGAGACCCATATGAAAATACTTACAGCACAAATTTTGCTCACATATCCCAGGATGCCTGCAAACAAGCAGAGCAGGACTGCACAATTAGGCGAAATAGGAATTTGGCTGCAAATAGAACCCTTTAGTCGAAAGCACTCCAACTCCAGCCTGTGTCTGCTGGAACAGGAGTGATCAGCCAGGGGCTTCTCCACTTCTTTAGCAGGGCAATTTCTGCTTCGTTTGGCTTTACTACTGGTTGCTCATGTTTTTTGAAAGGAAGGTTAATTCCTCGGCTTTTAATGGAGTGGCAGTGCTGTTAGTTCAGTAAAGCTTTGCATGCACGATCAGGCTTCTCCTCCCTCCGCCCTCTGCTCTGTGCAGGGATGTCCCTGCTCTGGTCTCTTCACAGCCCATAGAGCACTGCAGCAGAAAAACTCATTTGTCCTTCCCCTCCCACCAACTGCAGCACAAAGCCACCAGCCCTCATGATGAATTCGGGCACGGGAGCCTGCCCGTCTCGGGCTACAGCAGGCACCAAAACAAAAAATCAGCATCCAATGGTTGGGGTTGTGAGCTCATCATCAGAGCTCATCTTCGGGGCGATCCCAAAACCTCCCAGCCCTGCCACAGCCAGGGACCAGCCCGAGCAGCGCATCCAAACCCGCCGATGTTTTTGGAGAGGACAGAAACATCTTTCCTACACTGAGCCGTGATGAAAAGAGGCAATTAGACCCGAGCTAAGCAGGGGCTGCCGCACTGCATAAAGCATTGTGCTCTACCGAAGGCTGCTGCTGACCAATATTAACAACTTAATGAGCTGCTAATGAGGCGCGCGTTCGGCTTTTACTTGCAGCATGAAAACATTGCAAATCATTTTAGGGAGCTTTTGGACTGTCAATGGAGAATTAAAGATGTCAAATAAGCCCATCAAATCTATGTCTCAATCTGGACACCGCTTTCCAGTGCACTCGCTTAAAATTCCTTCTCCTATATGGTAGAATAACTTGCTTTGACAGCACTACGACTCTCAGACTTTGCTTCCTTCTGCCTTGACATTAGATTTCAGTCTCCAGAGAGCTGCAGGGATGTCTTTTTGACATGTTGACATTAAGGACACTTCTTCCACAGACTCACACTGGCACGGTTACTTTCTGTCTTGCCATTGTAAGAGCAGCTACTGAGCAAAGCTACCAAATCTGGAAGTCTAATTAGCAAACCCTCGCATCATCTGTAAACAGATTAAGAATATAAAATTACCCTTAAAAAATAGCCACTTTGAGTAGGAAAGGGAGCCAAGGCTCACAGAGAAAATTCATTTCCATAACTCCCCAGCATTGTAGCAATACAGTAGCACACAAGCAGTGACTAATGCTCTAATGTGGGCACACTTTAGTTTGTTATTTTTTACTGTCCTGTCACAGCCCTGCAGGATTAGATCCCACAGCCAAGTGCTATCAACACTCCTGTTACCTCCAGTGGAGCTGCACTGAGGGCAACAACAAATCCAAATTGGACTTGCTGCAGACAAGCCCTTAGTGGAGCCCCTGCACACAGAGTGAACCTGGAGAAGTTTAAAATGCACCAAGAAACACTGATGGGATGTGCCCAGTGGCCAGTCCTGCTCGCAGAAATGGGATGCTGTTGGGATACAGGTGTGTTGGTTTCCAAGAGAAACTGGAAAGAGGTTACAGGAAATGTATCACCACTTCTTTTTTTTCTTTCCATCTTCCTACAGTTTGCCTTTCTTGCTCTGCTCTGACTTTACTCTCTCTTGGAGAACATGGCTTGCATCTTCAGCTCCAAGCTGAGAGGAGCCCTTCTCCTTCCTTGGAGAGAAAGACACTGGGACAGGATGGCAACCCAGTGTCACTCCTGGAGCAAGGCATTCCCAGAATGACAGGGTAAAGCTCATCCAGAACTCAGCGTGACATTGGAACAGCTCTGCAGGTTCTTTAAATTTAAAGGGGAGGGGGAAAGGACAAGCAGGTTCAAATCCTGCCATCCTCCAAAAGTAGCCTTTTGCTGAAGACCAGAGGAGTCAGTGATTAAAAGGCAAATACCCTATTATTTCAAAGGCTTGGTGCTTTTCAAGTGCCACAGTTGCCCTTTGTTTAAAGTCTGAGCAAGTAAAACCAATAATTAATTCACCATTCTATTTCCCAACAGCTCCCCTCCATCCCCTTTTGTTTATCGAGGGAAGATTCCATCCTCTGGGCTGACAGATTTCAGACTACTGCAATGTGAAATGGCCATGATAATCCTTCCCTTCCCTTCTCCAGTGGCATCTGGGATGGCAGTGCCCACCCAGCTCTTAGCTGTGCCAGCAGCATCTGCACAGGCACAGCCAGCCCACATGGCCCACTCAGATAGGAGAAAACAGCCACGGGGCCACGGCAGGATGGAGGCTGCCAGCTCGGATGTGCAGGAATGTTGGCATTCCTCTCCAAGGCACAGGGGAGGAGATGTGTGATGCTCCACACAGCATCTCCTCTGCTCTTTGGGGCAGGGGAGGAGATAGAGCTGCTGTGTTGTAAGAGAAAGGGGGGCTGAGGGGTCCCCTTCTCCAGAAAGGGGTTGAGGTGACACCATGGGGGGATCCGGAGTGCAAACACAAAAGAGCGAGGCCTGAAGGAAGAGATTAAAGCACCCAAGGGCAAAGGAGCTTTGTCCTGCCAACCTTCCCTGCCTTCAGCACAAAGGGATGTTGCCCCAGCACAGATAACCAGGTAAGAAGGGACAAGAGCTCTGTGCTGGAAGCAGTTCCTAAAGGGGAGACAAATATTTGGAATCAAGTCTTTGCCTCCTTACAAGGCTTCTTTGTCCTTATCATGGTTCACGCTCTCAGTGTAACCTTTTCTGTCCCAAACCTATTTCACTATTTTTAGTCTTGGAGTTTTCCAGATGGTTTCTATTTCTGGCCTGCAAAATGCTGGAGATGGCCAGGCAGCTCCAAGTGCTTCCCCTGACGTTAATGGCAGAGCAGATCTCCCTCCCTGTGTCAGCTACGGGGGGAATAAAATAAAGGTTGTGAAGTCCAGGAACACCTGTGGAGCTGCAGGCAGGAGGGGAGATGAAAATAATTGCACGTAACAGGAAGAAATCTGGTTTGGTGTCTGCGAGCTTTGCACTAAGAGGTGGATTCAGCTTTGGAAGCCAAAGGTAAGAAGCAATCATCACTCTGTCCCATTCCTGTTCTTTTCCAAGCTACAGTTCCACTTGAAAGAAAATGAGAAGGCCAGGTAACAGTCTCTGAAAGATGATGGTACAACCAAAATAGCATTTCAGTGGAGGACTTCCAAACAAAGGGATTTGTCTCCCAGCTCTTTTTACTCCTTGCCTTTCCCATTACAGAACCAGCTCTCAGAGATCATCATTAAAAAGAACAACAACAACAACAACCTGGCCTCATCAGTTCTTGTGAATTCTGAAGGTCACCAACGTCACCATCAGTTATAATGACACACATCACTCCCCTCTTCACACAAATGGATTTACAACCTGTTTAAAGGCTGATGTCTCTCAGAGCACTTCACCCCTTCTGCCACCTCCTCTCTGCACACACTCACTCCACTCCAGCAACAGCTGCTGGAAGAAATGATGAATTCCATTACTTTTCATCCAAAACAGCTTTGCAGTACATGGGAGAAGCACTGAAGGCTGCAGGCTCATTAGCACAGGATTTGTATTGCCACATTTTACTTTATTCACCTTCCCAAATTAGGTGAAGCACATCTGGCCCAAACCTGTGATTTCTGTTTAATTAAAATGCAGGCAGTGGAGTCTCCCGAACTCCAGAGCCCCCCACACAATCAGGTAGTGACAGCAACCTGGTAGAATAATGCTCTTGATAGAGTGGCTGCTCTAACAGAGTCCTAATTTCAGTGGAGCAGAACAGCACCTCTGGTAGCAGCTGTGTTTCTGGCTGGGGTGAATATCAGTACCCAGCCTCTCGCTGAACACTCACTGCCTCCCCAATCAAAGCCAGCATCCCTGACAGCTGAACTGTTAAATGAATTAACAAGGCGAAAAGGGGGCTTGCCAGCGGGGCTGCAACTCCCTTCCTAATTTCTGCAAGTGGTGGCTTTCAATTTTTCTGTCGTTTGTCAGGAGATGCACATGGTTCTCTAATGAGCAGGGCAGAGCTGCAGCCAGCTCTAAAAAGGCAGCATTAGAGGATCTTCTGGGCCTTGGAGGAGAGGGCTGCAGATGCTTGAGGCAGGTGGGGGAAGGACACGGGCTCTGCTCAGACTGAACAGGCAGCACATCCTTCCCAGCTGTGCTGAGCTCAAGGACTCCCAGCCCACTCTCCCATCTTGGGGAAGAACTGCTCTCCACACCAGGGAGTTTTGCCAATATCCAGGCAGAACTCAAAATGAAGCCTTTGATCTTATGGGCTACCTGAAAAAGGAGAAGCATCTCCTCCACCTGTAGAATAAAATAAAAGAACCCACCACTGAAAAAACCCCAAAAGATCCAAGCCACTGGCATCCAGCTTTCCTGTTCACCAGGCAAGTTGGGCTACAGAGGCCTTTCACTCATGTCTGGCCCATTGTTCTCTCCCAGAATTTCCACCTGCCCATCAGTCAGAGGCAGGGAAGATCTGCTCAGGCTGCCCAAGGGGGCAGCTGGCTGGAGCACAGCTCAAGAGCACTCCAGGGCTGGAGAGAATCTCCCCATTTGGGTACATTTTGCTCATTTAATTGGCAAAACTTGAAGAAGGTTGATTTTAGTGGCTGTTTTCCCACCAGGCTTTTCAGGTGGTTCCATTACCTGCTGGAACTTTTACTGAAAAAATCCAGGTATGATCATAGGAAAATTTTCAAATCTAACAGGGGAGAGCACAAGGGGGAAGGAAGGAATCACAGACACTCCTCCTCCTGTAGAAGCTGAATAGCACAGCCATCAGCAACACGAACACCCAACAGAAATGAGTATTTTGACTGAGCTGACCTTAGCCCAGCACATTTCCCCAAAGGCACAAAGGCTGTATATCCCTTTTTATTATCCAGAGAGGAATGTTTTCCCCTCTCCCAGAATTACTGCAACGCTTAGGGCAGAACAAGGCCCCATTTACCAGCACTGAGACAAGAGTTACCTGAGAGCTTCAGCCCAGGGACTGGCCATCTTCATTCACTTTGTGCCCAGTGCTGTGCCTGTGTCAGCACTTGTTTATTGGGAAGCTTTTCTCTGTTTTTAACCTCGATGGCCCACTGCTGGAGCTGAGCAGGTCCATTTTTTTTCCAGCTTGCTGCTTAACTGCCTTTACCGTGGGTAAGAACATTGAGCAAACAATAACAGCAAAAACCTTGTATTTCCACAGCACACTTTAACTCAAAGGTGTCACAAATCAATTTAAAACTTAAATTGCAATACCATCTCCAATCACTTTACTCACAGTATAAATCACAGCCAGTTCTGGAGGTGGAAGAGTCAGTTATATAACAAAGTGCAATAACTTCACACAACCAGAGTGAAAATCGGCAGGAAGATCCTACATTCATCATCTCTGCTGCGTGATCCTGGACGGTCCCTCTTTCCAGAGGTAAATCCAGGAACTCTAAAACAACAGCCAAGACACACACTACAACTTCAGACACACCAGTCCTGCCTGGGAAAGGAGATCTGCTGGATAGCACAGAATCATGGAATGGTTTGGGTTGGAAGGGATCTTAAAGCTCATCTGATTCCAGACACTCAGGGGTCCTGTAATTATCTCAGTGTCTTCTCAAATCTGTCTCCTCTCATTGCCCTGTTCCCTGAGTTATGATAGGAAAATCTGGGCTGTGGGATTAAAAGACACAATAGAACAGCATTTCCTTGTTTTACCCAGCTGATTTCCCATGCTGTGTACATGTGTCTAAGCGCATGTGCTGGCTCCGTTTGCAGCAGGGAGATACTTAGCTCTGAAACAAAAATGTATTTTGAAGCCAGATACAGTTGGCTCCACCTGGGACTTTCTTTGCTGCAGTTGCAGAAGTAAGTTGGAGCAGTAGCAAATTAGAAAGAAAAATGTAAATATTGCCAGCTGTCTCTCCAGGATGACACTGCTCTGATTAATTTATGATGTTTTCAAAGAAAGATGGTGAATGTTGCACCATATTTGAAATGAAAAGGTTAAGCAGAGTTTAAAAAAAAATGCACAGTGGAGTTCTTAAAAAAAAAGTGCTTTGCTTAGTTTTGAGCAATAGAATGTTTAATGATTAATAATGAAATGAATTAGTGCTGGCTTTGATAGCTGCTCCATCCCACAGCTCTGAGACAGAGGAACAAAATCAGCTCCGTGGCTGGGCCAAGCACGGGGAGGGTTGAGCTGCCTCCCCTTGTTCTGAGCTTCAAACGCTGCTGCTGCAGAAACTGAGACCATAACTAACGAGGATTTCAGCCTCTCTCCAGCCAGGATCACCGTAAACAGCCCCCTGGCAGGGCTGCAGGAGGGTAGAACTATTCCAGCCCTGCCCTTCCCAGCTGGAGATTCTGAGGGCACAGACTGGCTGGGGTTATCTGGGCTCTCACACACCACCCATTTCTCAAGGCATTCACAAAGCGTCTGCTCAGCTCTCCTATCCTGATTTCCACCTGCAGCCTTCCAGTGGGGGGATTTTAAAATGATCAAAAAAGACTCAGGCACCAGATCCAGAGTCAGCAAAGGCTTGAACAGTGCCAGTGCCAGTCTGCATGTTCCTGGGAGCACCCAACCAATCCTGCCTCCAAAACCAGCATAAACCCAAACATGGCATCTGCTGGCTTCAAGAGCACAAACACACAGCCAGGTGTGGGGCCAGAGAGTGTCTCTACACAGAGAGTTATAAAATGAAAGAACCAGCTTTCCCAGTCCCTCTTGTTTTGGAGTTTTGTTTCTTTTCCCTTGTGGCTTTCCTGTGCTCCACTTTTCACTTCTTTAACTCAAGTCAATTTTTCCCTCAAGCTAATTTGGTATGAACAGTCATCCTCCTGCAGCTCCAGAAATATTTTCTCTTCTTTCTTTCAAATGCCCTTTCTTCCCTCCTTCCTGCACACCAACTGGTTTTCCAATGGCAAGAAACTGCCACTGCCTATTCCAGGAGAGTTGGCAACAAAAATCTCAGCAATAACCTTTGGGGAATTTCTCAAATAATCCCTTTCCTGGACAATTATTGAACATTATCTGGAGAATACTACGATATGCTGGTACTTAAAAAAAAAAAAAAAAAAAAAAATCAACTAATTTTCTTTGTACCTACCTGCTTCACCCACAAACACTTCCACTGGTGTGCTGGTAGGGCTCTCACCAATGATGTTATATGCTGTCATTAGTACTTCATATCTCTTGTATTTCTTCAATTCTGAAAAAGTAAAATATTACATATTAACATTATATATTATGATTTATACTGTATTACAGCTATCTTTTAGACTCCAACACCTCTTTATCTCCAGATTTGTCTCTCAGAAAATGTGGCAATAGAACAGTACAACATCTACTTCAATCCTTCCTGAATTCACACATCACGACAGTATTTGCAATATTTGAAAGATATTTGTGATGAAATGTCAGGATTTCCCAGCATTTCCTCACAGTGTCGCTCCAGTAAGAGGAATAATGATTTCTCTTGGAATGTGCCAATTTCTTATGGATAACTAACTAGAGGAACATCTCTAGGTCATTCTTAAGTACAGAAAATGTCACCATCAGGTCTCATTTTGATCTGCACTGGTAGGAAAGAGCTGCCTAACCTTTGCCTAATCCCTAGAATGCTCGTTTAGGGAGGCATTTGGCAGCTGCCCTGCTCTAGAACAGCTGCAGCAGGTGCAGAGGGAGAGCTGGGGTGGAGGATCTGGAGCCTCATTCCAGGTACTCCACAGGGATCTTCTCCTCCAACATGACCACAGCCCGACCATCCATCACAATGAGAAGGGAGAATTTGAAGGCTGGACTCCATTCGGCCACCAGGCAATAAAATTTCTTTGCTGACACAGAGAAACTACTCTGACAGATGAGGGGGGAGAGTGAGGGAAGCATGAAGAAATCTAAAAAAACCCCAATTGTTTGTGGGTAATTAACAGATGCAATGAGGGTGGAGCAGAATCACATCAACGTCATTAGGGGAGGCAGCGCCTGAGCAGTTTCAGATTCTGCATTTTCAGGATGAAAGAATCAATCCCAACAGATATATTTATCATCTACAATATTTAACAGGGAAATTAGAGTAAGAGAGCAATCAATAATATAAATTGCCCTATTTAAATGAGCATTGAATTAAGACACGCATGGCCAGAGGTCCAAATTTCTCCCTTTGCCAATAATTTTCCCTGCTATCTATGAATCAGAGTTCCCTTAACTCGGGGGCTGACAGTATGCCATTGGTTTGGTAAGGTTCAAAAAGCCTAATTAGGCAAGTTTGTCTAATTTCAGTGTCACAGAACTATTTATGAGTGTTGTGCTCCAATATCTGACTGCGAGTTCAGCATCATTCCCCAGTCTCATACTGTAAATTATATCTGATATATCCCCAGTTTTTTGAATGTGATATCACTAAATTTGGATGGACTGCAAAAGATGGAGCAAGCAAATCAGAAATAACAGTGCTGAGTCCATAAACAATCAATAGTAAGATACACACATTTAGTACTGGGCAGCTTGCACAGGGAACCTTTATTTTCTGCCATGAGAAGTCACAAGGGAGATTTTAGTGTTAACTGGATGTGGAAGAAAATGGAACACGAGAGTTCATGCATGCAACTTTCAGTGGGGATCAGGCTTCATTTTTTCTTTTTTTTTAGCCCATCACAATCTGTGACTCAAAAGCCTTGGGCAAAACCTATCTAGTGAACCATCATCACCACAAAGCAACTTGCCTTTTAACTCTGTCGAATGTTATTTTATTCATTTCCAATTGAAAACACCTCTGGAGATGCACATAAATTCATTGGGCCCTTTCTAAATTGGCCTTGTACTCCATGGAATGCCCGAGCATCGCAATGCTTGAATCATAGGACTAATGATGTGATGCAGCTAAACTCAGATGGACTGCAAAATATTTAGCAAGTGAATCAAAATTCATTTAGCATCAGCAATACTGGGTTGTTACAGCCAGTAATGTTTTACCTTCCCAGCAGCCACATTTTTACAACAGCTACCTCTACTTGCATCATTGATGTCTCTGGGTGTAGGTGAAGCAAAGGCTTAAAGAAAAAGAAGCTGGAGAGAGCCAGAGTCATTAATCTGTGTTGATTTCTGCTGGATCCATGGAGGAGAGCCACAGGAGTTTGCCCATGGTCTATTTTGAACCATTACAAAGTCTCCACTGAAGGCAATGCGCACTTACGTGTTAATTCATACGTCGTTAATGCAGAGCTGCTGTTCACTGTCTTGAAGCTGCTTTGGGCTATTCGGGGTAAGCAAAGCAGAAAGCTTGTTACAGTGCAAGGAAATAGTTATTGCAAATGATGTACAGCAGAGACGGAGGCAAATGAGGCAGCACACCCATACACAGTTCAAGCTTTAGGAATATACCTTGAAGGGCAATAAAATCACATCACTCTCTGGTAACACATCGGGAGCATCTCGCCCACATGGGGCTCTTTCATTTCCTCCTCAAACAGAGGGACTCACAAACACACAACACAAAGATGTTCTGGCTTTTAGATTAAATAGAACAAATGAGTGAAAATGAAATGATTTCTAGGGGCGAAGGCTCTCAGTGGTGCGTTGCATCCTCGAGATGCAAAATTCAAAACCTGAAGAGCTGCAGAGTACTGAGCTGGAACATGGACCACAAAGTGAATGCTTACAGCAGGGCAGGACCTGTTTCTTTAAATGTGAGTCTGATTTCCCACAGTTTCACTTAAAGAATTCAATATTCCTGCTGTGAGTGAATTGTAATAATATGCTAAGCTGTGCAAAACTGTGGGTCAGTGAGGAACAGAGGTGTTCTAAGGTGAGAATTGTGAGGAGAAAGAGGGAAATTTTTCTTCAAATAACATTTGTCTCCACCCCTTTCTGTCTCTTGACTCCCTGGAGAGGTACAGCTCATTTTTTTCTCCTCTTACAGTGATTAGGATTGTTGCTGCAGGGCCAGACAAGAAGAGGGAAAAGACAAAACTGGTTGGTTTCACAGGCTCCCCGTCTTGTGAGAGCATCCAAATTCATTACTTCCTAGTGTACACTGCCAGTGATTCAGGTTTTGTCTGAGAAAAACCCTTCTGCATTCCTACACCTATGAGAGCTCTGCATCTCTGTCCTGGTTCAAGCTGCTCAGTCTGAGAAGTCTCATTAGCTTTCACCACTTAGGTGAGGTCAGAGTTAGGTGCTTACTTTATATTTAAAGCACCCACATATCCACACCCTCATTAAAATTCACTCTTGGTTATGTAGAAATCACTTCTGTGGGTTCAGGAAAGCATGGCAGATGATGTAAGATGTTAAAATAGTCTCACTGAACCCTATTCTGCTGCTCTTGGAGTATTATTCTGAATATTCCAGTGACATCAAAGAGGACAAAAGCTGGTCCCTCCATGAGCACATCTCATTGCTGGACCTTATTTCTCAAGCTACTGAGCGTTCACATGTCTGCCTCACATCATCTTGCTCTGCCTATTCTTCCCTCTGATTTCCTTTCTAGCCTTTATCTAAAAAGCCTTTTCATTTTTTTCTATTATTCCTCTCCCTCTCCACCTTCTTTCCATGTAAGCCATAAATCCCAGTGACTAACGTGGAAAGCAGGCACCTAAAAATTCTTGCTCATCTTTGTTATTTTCTTCTGAAATATGGACAAGCACTTTGAAATTATAAAATGTCTATTTTAAAATTCTCCTCAGCTGTTTTCCTCGTACTGTAAAAACAAAATGTCAATTATAAAAATTATTGAAAAAAACAGCAAGAAAGGAAAAAGTTGCCAGCTGAGGAAAATGAAGAGTGTCTCATTTGAAGGCAGAACAAAGTGTGCCAGCGCAGTTATGGAGTGGAGGTAGTGGGAAGCAGGAAATCAGAGGGTTTGAAGGGGACAGACCATCAATTCCAGCACACTGGCAGAGATCAGCACAGACATTACAATGCTGATCACACCAAAGTCACTTGCATTCTTCAGCCTCTTCAGGCTGATTGTGTAAAACTTGAATAACTCTCAGCACTCTTGGACTCACATTTTATTTCCATGGGGCAAGAGGGGGTGCAGTGCCTAGTGTAAAGACAGATTACCATTGTGGGATATTTTAAGGTCCAAAAACCACAGGCTTACGTGCGAGCTCTGCTCTTAGGGCTGAGGGGCTCTGGATGGTTTTGGATTCTGTCCCAGGCCCGGTGTCGTAATCCAGCTCGCGGTAGTAGATGCGGTATCCCAACAGGAGCCCGTTCACGCTCTCCACCTTGGGGGGCTGGAAAACACATCCAGGGAAAGAACAGGCTGGTTAGGATGTGCATGGTTACAGAAATCCATCACCAGGGGCAGTGGCTCTGTGCCCTGGTGGAAACAAACAATAATAATGCACAGGGTTGAAGGTGGCGTGGTTTGAAAAGCACAAGTTAGAGGCAACTTTGAGGATTTTGCTCAGCTGCGGCCACTGCAAAAAGGCTCTTGACTGAAAAATCCACACCATGAACCAAGCTCCTTTCCTTCTTGGCCCACAGAAACCTGGATGTGATGAAAAGTATAAACGAGCACTCCCTGGAAATGCAAGTTGCCTTCCACCAACACTGGAACGGCCAAACAGGCTTCCAAAAGGAGATAAATTATTTCGTCACAGACAGAATTTCTTTCTTTCCCTTGGGGACCGATCACAGGAAAGTCTTCATTTGGCATTATTTTACTGGAAGACTGATGAGCATATAAAAAGGAATAATAAAAATTGTTCTGGCTTTGATTAGGAAGACAAAACTAGGTTTAATAACCACCTCATACAGGCATTTAAAGAGAAGCTACAGTGTAATGGGCTCTGGTGTGGGCACAGAGGAAAACCAGGGGCTCCTCCATAACAGCTCAGAGCAGTTTGGGACATACAGCCATGGGATGGCTCAAATATGAGTTTTTTCCCTTCTGCATCATGTTGAGAGATGCTCAAAGACAAAACACCTCAGCGAGGCTTCTCCAGCAGCCCCTCACATCCTCCTTCAGCTACAGATTCACAGCTGGCACACTGAAAAGGAGATTTGTGTCTGGGTGGTTTGCTTAAGTAGAGATGAGCAAAGGGATTCCTCATGTTTTGGAAAAAAAAAATTACTTTCCTAAGTCTAATGCAGGCTAAGAACTGCAGAGAAGAGATGCCTTGAGCCATTTATCTTCTAAAGATTCTTTAACTGAAATTTAAGGGGCTGAAAGTATAAATGAAAAGGATTTTAATGGTGATCTTGCCTTTAATCCAGAAAGATCCCTACCAGCCTTGAGAGCTTTACTAAGGAAAAGCACTGTGTAAAAATTAACTGCTGGTGAGAAACCCTGCCACAATAGAAGGCAGTGCCCCATGTAATTTTAATGAAGAAAGTAAGGACATCTTGATAGAAAGGAGGAAGATCTTTGGTAATAACCTGGCATTCTGCTTCCAGAAATGACATGGATTTTCCATTACTCCGTTACAATAGCAGGGGGAGGGAGAGGACTGTCCTGCCTCAGTGCCATGTACCTTGCTTTTGGGTGAGGGCTGAAGGAATTAAGTAGAAAGACTGCAGAAAACCAAAAAAGAAAATGAGATGAACCAGTGTATGAGGAAACTATACAGCCACCAGGAAAAGGAGCAGAACCTCCAGGATCATCAGGGCTGGGACCTCCCCACTGCAGCACCTCACCTGCTGAAAGCTTCTTTCCCAGGAACAACCACCTCCACCAGAAATCCAGCTGATTCCTCAGCTTCCCAGCATTCCTGTTGGGAAGCTGTTCCCAGCCTCACCACTCGGGCGGTTAGAAACCTTCCTTTAATTTCTAATCTAAATAATTCAGAGCCAGTTTCTAACCATTTGTTCCTGTGCTAACATTGCCTTTTGGGTTAAATTGTTCTTCTCCCTGTGGGGTGTTTACTCCTGTGATGTATTTTAGAAAGGGCAATCATATTCCCTCTACGACTGCATTTTACAAGGCAAATAAATCAAGCTCTTGTAGAACAGCCTCTCCTAGTCTCAGGCTGAGAGCCCCTTGTCCAAGGGACTAAGAAAAGAGACCAAATAAAGTGCCAGGTTTCTCCAGGACTGCCCCATGATGTTACTGCTGATGGACCAGCTGAAACGCTGTCCTGTGCAAGAAGATGAGATGGAGTTACTAGAAATTATCAGTATCTCTCTTCTGATATTTTCTTTTTCTTTTCCAATGTTTTGACTTTCTGTTTTCTGCATTACACTGAAGTAACTTTAGCCCTGATGCTGCCCTTGCAGAGAAGGGCTCCACAGCACTGCAGTGTCCTCACCTACCTATGACTTTTCCTATTTCAATTACTAATAAACTTTTTTTAAATTTAGGGAAGAAAAAAAAAAAAAAGTTGAAGTGTAATATCCTGCAGAACTCTAAAAGGAAAACCCTGCTGAAGATGAGGAGGAGACTGTGACTCCCTGCTCTGCCATGTAACTGCCTAAACAGGTAAAGCTTAATTTCTCATTGTGGCCCAACACTGATCTTATGAGAGCAAACATTGTTTTCTTATCCTATCACATGATTCCCCATTCTTTCCTTCCTTGAGATTTAGGACAGGAAAGCTCAGAAAATAAATAGCTTGCAAACTGTCTCTCTT
Source organism: Brachypodius melanocephalos (assembly GCA_013398615.1). Classification (NCBI taxonomy): domain Eukaryota; kingdom Metazoa; phylum Chordata; class Aves; order Passeriformes; family Pycnonotidae; genus Brachypodius; species Brachypodius melanocephalos. The sequence continues at coordinate 5,883,007 of VZSR01003816.1, forward strand.
TTTTACCATGGAAATGATGATTCTTTCCTGGAAAGGGTACTCTGCTAAAAGGTCAGGTCTTCTCTTCCTATCTGTCTTCTGTGGACAAAACTCTGCTTTTGATGTAATGGATTATTTAGGATTTTGTAGAAAGGCCTGGGGGATCTGCTGAAATAGGTAAAATGGTTATGAGTGGCAGCCCATAATGTTGTATGGAAGTAAGAGAAACGTTTCTGTGCTGTTTAAAAGAGAAATAAATAAATAAAGACAGAAACGTAAGTTTGAATAATTGTTATCTGTAAGGTAGAAGCAGAACAGTACATGATCCTGATGTTAAGTGTAACATCCTCCAGAACATTTGAAATAACCCTGCATTATTGATACAACAGACCTCACAGGAAATTACTTATTTTCTTCCTCCTTTAAATTTAAAAAAAAAAATGGACTGATTGGACCAAGCAGCTGAAAGCCCAGATAGTGCACCCAGAGTTTGTTTTGTGAATTATTAACACAGCTCGAAGTTAAAAATTTAGCTTTGCTTGGAAATCCACTCTCCCATTTAGCTTGACTGCTGTTTTCAGTTTACATTATTTCTTAGACACTGCTGTGAAACTTCCTCTTAATTGGAGGCTATTGTGGGACTTGAAGATTTTTGTTTATTTGAAAAATATAGTACGGTTGAATTACCAGGACCTATTAATATACATGTGGTAATGACATAGAATCGCCCACAACTCCCTTGAGATGGCTCTGGCACAACAACCCCATTTCACTTTCATGAAATGAAAAGCATCCAATTACCTAAACAACCACCTATTTCACATTAACTACAAACCAGTAATCAGTCAGCTGGGGGAACGTTTATTTCTGTGGTCCAGCGTGCCTCACATCCTTTTTGTCCTCTCTTTCTGTGCTTTTTTTTCCCCCTTTGCTGGGGTCTCTTGTTGTAGGTGGGGAGGTAGATTTGCATCTCTCCATAATTCCTTTGGTAAAACTGCTCAACATGTCTCCTGTTTGCTGTAAGCAATGCTGCTGCTCAGGATTATCCAGCGTGAGCTGGGGCAGGCACCCAGCGGCACAGCCAGGCAGATTTCACACTGCTGCTGCACAGCAATAAACACACCCTCGCCCATATATTTTTCTTCCAAAAATGCAAGGAGTCCCATCTGTACTGTAAATGCATATGCACATTTTTCACTCTGATGCAATCTGTCCAGAGTCATCCTTCTCATGTGTGGGGAGCATTGTCTGGGGAGCAGGGGGGGCAGAGGATTTGCAGGATGGGCTGTGGATAATGTGCAGTGCCCCACTGGGGTGCCTCTATTAATGCCCACTCTGCAAAAAGAAACTTCAGGCATTGGGTCACAAAATGTTCCTGCATCTCCCAGGAGGCCAGGACTGAGAGATAAAGGAAGAGAGAGGAAATGCCAATATAAAATGCAGGCTTGACACAAATATCTCCCCATCCAACCCAAAGAGACTGCGGAGAGCTCGAACTTCCTTTCTTTGCTCTGAAGAAACTCAGTGTTTCCATCTCAAAGAGTCAAGAGGGTGTGTGGAGCTCCTCAGAGGTATGAATGGGATCTCAGGCACTGATCTCAGGCTTCTGATCATTCCAGCAGCAGGAGGAGGCTGTGCACCATGGGAGCTTTTGATTACCTGATCTTACCAACACCACGCTCCCTGAATATTTTCTGTGTAAAGATGAACATCCATGGATGGCAATGAAAGGGCAGGAGAATCTGGCAGGTAACAATCTTGGACGTGGCTACAGACACTCCTTTACCTCCCAGTGGGGCACAAAGTAAAAGGAACTGCCAGGAATCGCCATTCATCACTAAAATTTATGCTACATCAGGCAAATAAGGAAGTGGCTGCAGTCCTTCAGTGTTAGTGCAATACTTCCAGCTCAAGAAAATGTCCCTGGCAATGTACCCTTGAATTCAACGAGTCAAAGCAGCCAGAAAATTGTTCACAGGAACATCAGAATTTTTCATTTTACCCACCTGCCACTGCACGAGGACAGAAGAAGTTGTGTGGGGAGTTACTGACACAGAGCTGGGTGGTTCATCTGGAACTAAACCAAAGAAAAAGGAAACAAAAGCAGTTACAGCAAGAGGGTGGAAAAGGGGCAGCTTTTCTTTCATTCACCAGGTTCTTTTTCTTCACTGCTGAAGGAAATCTTCCATCCCAGCTGCTTCGTGGTGGGTCTCAAAGAGCAGCATGGTGGATGTTGGAACCCAAGGAGAAGCCAGGCACTCCTCTTACATCCCTTGCTCTACCTGTGGCCTTGGCAGCTTGAGCACAGTAAGAAAAGCTCAGGGCATAAACCTGGAGGAAGCTGCAGCAGCCAGCTGCTCACAGACCACCAGATGCTCATCTGTAAGGAAGTTAAACCAGCTGTGTGCTGGCTCCAAAGGGTGAGAAAACTGCTCCCGGAATTTTCAGGAGATTTTTTGCCACCTTTGGGGCAAGCCCACCTTGAATTCAGGAGTGTGTGTCACACAGCCACACATTATTTTAGTCAGGACAGCTTGATTTACCACAGGTTAACCCCTTCCTGTGCCCTTGGTCTGTGGCACTCCCAGACACTCCCCAGCAGCTCAAAGACATGAAGCAAAGGCTTATCAAGAGCTCACAGCCCTCCACAGTGCAATGCTCAAGTGGCAGCACTGGGGTTGCTCAGCAGAATAAATGCTCAGTTTGTTGAGGAGGTGAGAAGCTTTCACAGTTTTTTCCCAGTTGCGCTGTGATGAGGCCAAGCACAGCTCTGGATCCACTGTAGCTAAACTCAAAGAGAACTTAAAATGAAATTTTAAATTCCAAACTAGTGGGTCAGTGCTGCCTCATTAGCACCAGTTCCAGCCTGCACTGACCCTGCTGCTGCTGTGCAGGAAGGTGGAGGGCCAGGGTGCCTTTAAGGGGCTGCTGAGCCCCAGGTATTACAAGGCTTCCTGTTTAACTTCCCACGTTCCTGAGCTCTGTCCTCTGCTCTTCTGATTTCAAGATCACATTCCATGGCAAAATGGCTTCCCATTTTCATATCTCAGTGTCATTTCTAACTCATCACTCCTTGCTCTGTAGGAAGTAATTCCTAGCACCATACATACACACACACACAAACATATATATATATATATATATATAAATAAACCCCATAGAATCATTTAGGTTGGGAAAGATCTCCAAAACCACCAAGTCCAACCATTAAGTCAGCACTTCCAAACCCACTGCTAACTCAAGTGCCACGTGTACATGGCATTCAAATCCCTCCAGGGATGGGGACTCCACCACTGCCCTAGGCAGCCTCTGCCAGGCTTGAGAAACCTTCCAGTGAAGGAATTTCCCCTAATATTCAATCTAAACTTCCCCTGGTGCAACCAGGCCCTTTCCTTATGTCCTACCACTTCTTACTTGGGAGAATGGATTGACCCCCACTTCACAGCACTCACATATATATATATATATATATTTATCCATGTATGTATCCCAGGATTACCCAATTTCCCAGGGTAAAAGCACATCCTGATGCTTTTCCTACTTTGCAGAGTTTCTTCCTCCATTCAACACATCAGAGCTACTTCTGCATTCAGGCATCGACTTTATACAATCAAGGAATTAGAAGCTGATCTCTAAGGCTAAAAATAAAAGCCTTGTCAATGTCATTCACAGTTTATTAGTCCTGATCTGCAGGATTAAATGCTTGTGTTTCCAGGAGCTTCATACTCTTTCTTACTTATACCTCAGCAATTTTGCCATTCTGCAGACTGACGTGGATTGTGAGGGGAAAACAATTGAAGAAACTTCTTCAAATGTATGCAGGGTTCTACATTTATTTTTAATGCTCTCTTGTAAATTATTCAATTTCTGCAAAGATAATGGTTAGTGCAGAGTTTGGAAGCCAATCAAATGAAGTTTAAATCCATTTTGAGACTCCTGAAAGTATGATTCATTATCAGAGGGCACAGCAGGACACTCATAGGCTGCCTGTTAATTCAGCCATATCTCATTGCTACCTGTATCAACTTCCTGTGGACAAAAGGGCTTTGGCTGTTGGTTTTCATGCCAGTCTCCATGGAGAACAGCCTGCAGTGGCTCCAGGAGCCCTGGGTGCCTCTCCTCCCCTCCCTTACCATCCTGCAGAGTGGTGACCGCCTCTGTCTCGGCGCTGAAGTCACTGTCCCCGATGTCGTTGGTGGCCTTCACTCGCAGTTTGTAGGAGGTGAAAGGGTTCAAGCTGTGGAAAGGGGAAAACAAGGCTGAGGGGTGAAATCTCCCTCACTCATCACAACTTTCCTCCACAGATAACCTGCCCACTGCCAACCAGTGTCACTGAGCAGTTTGGCCCCTCTCTCCATTGCCTCTTCTCTGCAGTCTCCCCCAGCTTCCCAGGTGTTCCCACCCCTGCTGCCATCAGCACCTTCCCAGATGTCCCCTGCCCTGAGCTCCCCAAAACACTCATGGATTTGTCACTGAGTTGGGCACCAGCAAGCAGAGCTGAGGCTGCAGCTCATGGAGCAGCCCACGACTGGAGCTTGCTATCTGAGTTCTGCATGGCTGTGCAGAGCCTGGCTTTCCAGGTGCTTTGCTGAGATATCCTCCAAAGCCATCTGGGTCAGCCCATCCTCCCAGCACGGCTGGGAAGGAGGCAGGAGACGTGCCCAGGGTCAGCCAGTGCCCAGCAGGCTCTGGAATTCAGAGTGCCAGCTCCTGACTAATCCCCTGCACCGCACCACCACTCGATCAGCGCGTTTCACTCCTGCTGGATCCCAAATTAATGCCATTATTTGGATTATTTAATAAAGACAGCAACAAAAGGTTCCCCGCAGCTCTTTTATCTATGTGGTGCTTTAAGATATGCAAAGAGTGATTTCCAGCTGACATAACCTTGCAGAGATGATTCTGTCTTGGCTTGGCAGGGGAGGTGAAGGGGAGGCTGCCTTTGGAGTGGCAGGCAGAGGTTTGAAATGCAGAGCTGTAACTTAGGGGGGATGTCACTAATTAATTGGTAGTGTCTAACCATCCACTGGCAGATGTAACACTGACTACAAACCCAAGTTGCTTGTAAGGAATGATTAAACATCAAGGATAATGCATTCTGATGGGCAGCACTCTCACATGACTCTTCTGGACTTCCACAGGAAAGTGCTTTTAGCAAGGGGGAGAAGAAATCTCAGCAGTGCCACTGCTTACCTACAGTAACTTGATTAATGTGAATTACCCTTTTTGATCTTTTGTTTTCAGTCATGCCAGTGTCAGCTCTTAGTGACATAGATTGTTTCCTTGTTTTTACAGGTTTTGACTGGAAGGATACTGGCACACAACCAGTGAGCTGCCACATACCACAACCACCAATGCTTTTAATAACAGACCTGAAAAATCTGTATCTGAATGCTTGGAATACCTGATTCTCCTAAAGCTCAAGGCCTTTTAGAAATAATCTGATTTGTACTAGCTCGTCAACAGAAGAAATGGACAGCAAAACAAGTACCTGCTCATAGACATTCAATTACTTCTGCTGATGTTACAAGGACTTTAATTACACCAGTATTGCAGAGGATATAATGAAGCCTGAATAACAAAGTTTAAAACATTCTGATGCTATCTATAAACTTCAGTATGGAAAATACAGATAAAAATGGTTCTCATTTCATCTGGAAAAGCTTATATAGAGATAATTGCAATGCAGCATTCGGAGTGGATTTTAACATCAGTCACTACTGAAAGGATTTTTAACTAGTTGTATTTTACAGAGCACTGTGTAGCTACATGTGATTTAGCCTGAGTAGTGTTATCTGTGGTTCTGAGCTTCCAGGAAAGGCTTCAAAAACATGCACTGCAGTCCAACTTTAATTAGATTTATTGCATGACCTTCAGCAAATCTCTCAACTGCCGTTCACAACACCACCTCTAAAATGGGAGCAGTGGCCTCACTTAACCTCTCTCCCCCAAAAAGAACTGTGAAGCTGAGTGATGCTTGTTTTGGTTTCCTAACTAGCGGGAAAGTTTCTGTGCTAGCCTGGGATCACGTGGTACCTTTCAACAGCGCAGGATGTGGCCTCGTGGCTGATGGAGGAGGAGTAGGTTTGCCACTCTCCATGAGGCAGCTCCCTCACTTGCACCGTGAAATATCGGATTGGCGAGGATCCGTCGCTGCCAGGGACCCAGGTCAGCACCAGGCTCCGGGAGGACACGTCCCCCTGGGGGGTCACCACCTGCCTGGGAGGTGCTGGTCGTTCTGCAGGCAAACCAGAAGTTAGCTGCTTTGGGAGGAAATTCAGAACAATGTGAAAAGTGACAGCCTGGTCAGGTTTTCACAGCGGTAAAGCCACAGGGCATTGAATTTTTGGATTTGGCAGATGAAGTATACAACCATCCCATTCCTTAACCTTCTACTGCAAGGAGGAGCAGTCAGACTGATTCTTATGTCCCTGCATCAAAGGTCACCATAGGATATAAACCTTCCTCACAGTGGACCTCAGACCTGGGGGGCGGTCTTGGCCCAGCAGGTTAAAGAAGAATCATCAGGACTGGCAGCCAAGCAAAGCAATCTTTAATGAAACTCAGCAGTGCTTCTGGCTGCACTTGCTGTTTTGACAGAATCTGTGTGTAAATTAGCTCACTTTTTCACCTGTTCTTACTCCTTGGTGCAGGAACCCTGTTCTCTCTGTGCTGTGCAGGGTCCTCTTCCCCCAGCTGCGGCACGAGGAAGAGGAAGGGACGAGTTGGAGCAGGCTGTTGTGTGGCAGAGTCCAAGCACACGCAGCTGATGCTGAATTCTTGCACCAGGCAAGGAACCAGGAGGCATCAGCAGCTCCTGATGCTGCTGCTTCCAAACCCCAGCCTGGAACCAGCACAGAGCTGGGGCTGTACAGAGCTGGTGCACGTCCCTTCCAGAGCTCCCCAACTCTTCCCTTCATACCCACTAACCTTGAACCTGCAAAGTCAAACCAGCCAGGGCTGAGGGAGATCTCTCCAGAGTAATTACCCTCACAGCTCTGGGATGAGCAGGGAATGGCAATGCAGGTGTAAGCATGCCAGCCCCCAACTGTTTCATTACAGATCTCCTTTCCCGTCACCGCATCTCCGCACTCCATCGATTTCAATAGAGAAACCCTATAGAGTGAGGAATAATTGTTTAATTGTTTATCATGAAGATTATTGATTCTGATTAAAATGTGTGGCATGTAATAAAGCAGAAATTGATTGGAGACACCGCAGTGACTTGCTTTTGAGAAGCAATTCAATTCAACTTCATCAGCACTTGTTTCCATAAACACACCTCTGCCTGCCTGATTCCTCACAGCTCCGTGTGGCCAGTGCTTCATTTCCCTGCCACCCCCTAGAACAATTTCCCTGTGTTTTGGCATTTCTCTGCAGCCTGCTCTCGCTGACATCAGTGCCCAAAGACTTGTAAGCTATTAGCTGGAGGAAGCCCTGGGTGCCAGCAGCAGCACGACGCGAAAGGTCAGTGCCTTACACTGACAGGCGGAGACAGGGACACGGGGTTATTCCATGCCAGGGAGGGAGAGTCATGCAGGGATTTTATACATTCTCCTCATCAGCTCTGCACTTTTTGGGCAGGTCAGATCTTGCAGTCAGTCTCCCACGACTGGGTTTCCTTCTGCTGCTAATGGGAGATCTTAAAATCTCCCGTGTTGCAGGATATACTCCCTGACTGTTTGTACAAACCCATTAGTATAAAGAGTTTATTTATGGGAGTTTAGCCACGAGCAAATGCTAAGGTGAGACTGTCAGTGCAGACTTGACTCTTCCAGGCCACATGACTCTATAGACTACTTTTAATTTTTTGCTACATTTAATTTTTTTGACTCAGTTCTGCCCTGATCACTGGTGTCGACTGTTCTGAAGTGTAGATTCAAAGCACTGCAGCAGAGGCTCTGGAGAATAGAGCCACAATATAACTTGGGATCTATAAATCACATGCACCACTGCAAAATGTGAAGATTTATACTGGGATTAACCAAGGAATTTACAAGGACAAGAGTGAAAAATTTTGTTCATTTTCAAGAGAATTGTTGTGTCTGTCTACCTTAGTATCGAGGACTATGAGGATTTTAAATACATCTCTTTTTTTAGCGGGAATTAAATATCTTTTCATTCTAGAATATTTATTATCATGTGTACACATTCCAGGTTAATTTCTTGTTAGCAGAATAGCTGCACTGGAGAAATTCCTTTATCATCCCCTTTTATAATTCTTGCTGATGTGAGAAAACACATTGCTGTCCTTACACTTTATATGGGATCAGTAAACTTGTGGTTCCAAAGCACGTAGAGACCCAGCAGAGCTGTCCATCAGCAAGAGAAGGGGATCATGTTACACTGTGATTTGGGTACTCAAGATAACCCTAAAGCATTGATAGCAACAAGGGGTCATTGTTCCCACAGTGAGCTGGGAGTTCTGCCTTGAGCTATTGTGCATCCTCATGCACGGTCTGGGGAATCTCAGCACCTTTTATTGAGAAGGACAGGTTCTGAGCTTTAAGAATTCACATTTTTTGTCATGGTGAGGTTTTTGGTTTATTTTTTTTTTGAAGCCTCCACATGTCAGGCTTTGAACCTCCCCTTTGACAGCAATCAGACAGGGGTGGGAGAAACCTTGAGCTGATAAATCTCTTTGATGGACAGTTCTTTAGCAGAGGCACTTCCAATTTCCTAATACATCTCCAGAGGTTCTTTCTCTGAGGACTGCACTGTTATGCACTGAGAAGGCTGCACATGACCTGCAGAGCTTTGCCAGAGGGAATTTTAAACACAACCAAACAGGCCAGGAGTAGTTGAAAAGCACCTCACAGACTCTTGCTGTTGGAAGCTGAACATCAACTTCCTCTCTTCTTAGAAGTGTTAAAGAAAAATAATAAGGAAGACATTGTTGGTAAAAACAATGGGAAATCCTTACTCTTGCCATAAATGGTGTGCAAGGTGTAGAAAGGACTTTAAACAAATGATTGCTTATCAGGTACATTTTAGGAATTAAAAGCAAATGTCACTGCTTGCATGTCATTGTTCTGACCTGCTGGAGTGTGCTCCTCTCTGAACTGTGACTTTTATGAGGCACGGGAGTTGTATGGTTCTAGTTTTTGAGAGAGAGTTTTACTTTAAAAATATCAATATCCAGACATCACATGGCACAAAACCCAGTGGTGCTGGCGGAGTTATCCTGGCTTGTTTTTATTTTGCCAGCTCAAGAGGCCAGATGCATTCTTTGCAGTGGAACATGGCCTGTGTGCAAGACCAGGGAAAAACCCACGCCCTTGTTCTCCACCAACACATTCACCAATATAACCTCTTTTAGCAATGAATAATAATAATAATAATAAAAAAAACCAACCTTCATGCACAAGTAGAAAATGCAAATTGTTTAACTGAAGCTCTACAAATCAGTTCTAAAACTGGAGGAATGAGCAGTTCCTTGAGCCAAAGCATTAAAAACAAGCAGTGATGCAGAGCAGGTCCTGTAATACCTTACACGTCTTTCACATTTTGGTACATTTGGTATCAAAGCATCTGGTTTCATTTACACACACGTATAAATGCCACCATCTAGATTCCCTTCAGAACAGAATTTGTCTGGAGAGTCAGGATGCAAACAACCATTTCATGGCTGATGCAAGGAGCAGAAAAAGTCTGGGCAATCCAGAATGCAAAGGCTCCGCTCGAGCGTGTGGCAGTGAAAGGCCAGAGCAATTACAAACACATTAGGTCAGGGCACAATGGAGGAGCCGTGGAGAAATTCTGCAACACCACTGCCTCTCATTTTGCTTTCCCTAATCAATATAATTCATCCATCACTTACTTTCTTAAAATTGCAGTCTTTCTAGAAAACGAGAGAGCTGAAGGAAAAAAAAAAAAAAACACAACCCCATCTGACTGCAAAAGGAGGCTGCATATGGCCAATATAGCAGCTGATGGAAAAATCAATTCCAACAGCCTGGCAGGTTAGAAGAACTGTGTCTCATAAAAGTCTGCCTTGCTTTCTCAAATCATGATGTTGCTATGGATTGGGGCAGGTTTATGGGGTGAGAAGGAGGAGGCGTAGCCTGCTGTTAAAATCCCCCTGAGTGCAGCACGGGCTCCAGGGCAGGCACAGCAATCCCCTGAACCCGTGGCTGGCAAGCATTACCTCGTTTCTCAGTGGTGATCACCGTGGCTTCCAGAGGCTCCCCCCAGCCCTGCCTGGTCTTGGCAGATGTCCTGAAGATGTAGGCTGACTCTGGGCTCAGGTCTGTGGCCGTGAACTGCCGGACTGTGGAGCCAACCTCCACCGTGGTGAACTTGTTGGGACTGCTGCTGGCCAGGCGGTAGGCGACCTGGTACCCTGCAGGCAGAGAGGGGAAAAGGCTCAGCTGGCTTCTCTAGCAGGGACAGAACAGCACCAGCACTATTAGTTTAGCCTAATTGCATGCTTATCTGGAGTCAGGAGAAAAGTAATTGATTGCCTTTGGTGGTATAAGCTCTGCTTTTTGGCAGATGCCAGACACCTTACAAAGGAAATCACTCACACACACGAGGCTCTGTGGATACAACTGCCATGAAAGCGAGTTCACTTTCCATCCTTTAGGTCAACAAGATGCAAAACCAGTTTAATCATTCCTGGGCATGCTGACACCTTTTTTGGAAAGCAAAGAAGCAGAGTTGGTGCAGTGTGTCCCCTGTGGTTCAAGGCAGCGCTCCCGTTCCAGCTTTCCAACCCACGCTGCTCACGGCTTGTTCTGCCCTCTCCCGGTTTCAGCACTGGCTCAAATTCAAGGTTCTTCAGCTGCAGCTCCAGCAGCTGGATTGCCCAAACCATGCAGCCTTCACACTGCTCCAGTCAAAGCTTGCTCCTCCTTTCTGCACGTGCTTTTCCCTCAGCAGCGAGTGCCAGAACTGCCAATAAAGCCACCCTTCTGTCATTCAGCATGGCTGCCCTTGCCCAGAGCCTGAGGAAGGAGCCTGCAAGCTCTGTGGTCCTGCTTCATCCATGCAGGTCTCAATAATCAATTCTGCTGTTGCCTGTAAGTGATAACCCCCCTTCCACCCCGCCTGACAATCAGGAGCTCACAGTTTAGCCTGGGTTATTAATGATTCCACTGTGCAAGGAGGGCTTCCAGGGCTCTTACGCACCACTAGCGACAACTGTCCCCCAAAGAGGGTCTGCCAAATGTTCAAATCCGTTCTGTAAACCTAGCAATTCAATCAGGCTCTCACTTCTGGAGCTCAATGGTAACTTCCAGTCCAGCAGCTGATTTCCAAAATCAATTAATAGCAGAACTGATGTGGAGTTTTATTGCCCAAGCTGAATGTATGATTAAATGCTCTATGGAGTTACACAGGGCAGAGTGCAGCCAACAAATCCAAATCAAACCAGCTGAAAACAAAACAGTCATGGCACAGTTCTGCCAACCCTCTGCTCACCCTCTGAATGACAAAAGAGGTCTGCAGCACCTGAGCCATCTCTTTCTCATGGAATTAATATCCCAGCTAGAGTCTGAACTCCCACCACATCTTGGCTGTAACAAGATCAAAGGGAGCCAAACCTGGCATGGTTCATTTGGGAAGGTCAGTGTATGAAATCTGAGGGGCTGATCTTACCTATGGCTATTAGAGAAAACCCAATGACATTTATTTCCCACTGTGAATATGCCACAATTGCCACATTTCCACTCACAGAAAAGGTCTGGAGTTCCTGCAGTCCATGGAATCGATGCCACTCGCGTGTGGCGCACTTTGCCACAAACAGTGGAATTTAATTGGGATACAGATGGTATTAATTTTGTTGTGCTGACTCTCACAGTGCCACTGATGATGCACCAGGGTTTCCTTGTCCTTTCTTTTCTGGCAGCTGCTTGGGGACATGGGGCAGCAATCATGGCTGCTTCACAAGGAACAATTTTCACCTACACCTCGAGGAGCAGCCTGGCTTTTCCGAGCACCTGTAGCTTCAGCCCCAGCTCCCCCAGGCTGTGGTTGGTTTATTCCTACAGGAACATTTCCACAGCTGGGTGGATAGCTTTAGATTTCTTCAAAGGTTGGGAATAATGTCCTATGAGGAGTGCCTGAGGACTTTGGGCTTGTCTAGTCTGGAGGCTGAGGGGTGACCTCACTGTTCTCTGGAGAGGGAGGTGCTGATCTAGCAGGGTGTAAAACGCTGGTGCAGAGAGGTGGTGGCTGCCCCATCCTTGGAAATATTCAAGGTCGGGTTGGACATGGCTTGGAACAACCTTTTTTAGTTTAGAATGTCCCTGCCCGTGACAGGGGGGTTGGACCAGATGGCTTTCAAAGATTGCTGCTAACCCAAATTATCTCTGTTCCATGATCTCCCTGGGACTGATAGGACACGTGGGAATGGTTCAAAACTGCTTCAGCCAAGGTTCAGACTGGACATGAGGAAGAATTTATTTACTGAGAGGGTGGTTAAACCCTGGAACTGGCTTCCTGGAGAGATGGGCAATGCCCCAAGCCTGTCTGTGTTTAAGAGCCATGTGGATGAAGCCATTAATAACGCTGTAACTTGGTCAGCACTGAATTGGTCAGGCAGCTGGACTTAATTATTGTTATAGGTGCCTTTCCAACTGGAATAGTCGGTTCTGTTCTATTCTATTCTAATCAATTAAAAAGTCTCCCGATTTTTCAGTGCTCCTGAGTGTGCTTAGATCCCAGCAAAGTCTTGGGGTCTTACACTTTCAACATTTCATTCTTTCACCAGCACATTATCTCCTTTTATCCATGGGACTAGTTCTTCCATTACTGGTCCAATATATTTCAACAAAGTATTTCTGTACCTTTAATGCTACAATATTTTGATCTTTTTAAAAAGTCCACAGAAAGACAGAGAGCAATGGGGAGAAGGAACTGATATATACCATCTTTTTTGTTTATACTCATGTGAAGAATATGGGAGTGAAAACCCCAGTGCAGGATCTTAACAAGGAGGAAAAATAGTCAGAGAAAAGCACTGGGGAAATTTTTACAGAAGCAGGAAAGATGAAGGAAAAAGCAACTAAGATGGCTAAAGCAGCTTGATAAAGGGACATAAGACGTAAAGAATAAGACCTGGAGGGAAACAGAGAATATTAAAAGAACAGAAAAGTTGATTTATCTAGTTATTAAAAGATAAGTATGATATCTGGGACATATCCTTGTTGAGTAATTTCCTCTCTTTTCTAAACCTTTATAAAATGTGAAGTGTAGTTAAAATGTAAGGGGGGAATAGAAAGATAACTATTTACTGCTAAATGGTGGCACTCATGCTGGAAAGCAATTGCAAACACACCCAGGTTAGGCAAAGGAACACACATATCTAGGCCATTACAATATCTTACACAAGAATGGTCTGTGGTTAGTGAAAAAATTTAGCTGTAAGAAAGAGGAAATCACTTGTCACAGCCTGTCTCTGTGACAGGCTCTGCAAAGTCCCTTTCCTTGCATCCCTGTGAAAAACAGCAACAGCTCTCACTGTCCCCTCCTACATTTGCTGTGTTGGATCAAAGTCTGAGGAAATATCACTTTTCCTGAGTTTACAATCAGAGCCATCACCTTAACAGATTTCCTAAGAAACTCAATACCTCCATAGGTCTGATTCCAAGGTAAATATCCAAGCTCTGCACCTGAACTCACCTCACTTTCATTGCTACCTATAACCCACCTGAGAGACACCCAGTACTTCATTCTGACCCCTGCATCTCCTGTTAGGCAGTTTGGGACAACGAAGATCCAGACTGGCTTAAAAAGCGTAACTTTTATTTTTTCTGAGTGGCACAGAAAACTCAGTGTTTAAACTACAGCTTGGATAATAACTAGGGCTAATGCAAGATCAAAAAGATAAAATTATTAAGTTGATGAATTTCAGCAACAAGGGATAGGAGAAGAAAGGAAATGTTAAGTGAAATCAAACGAGGCAAATCAATAGCGGTAAATGGAAAGTGTTCAAAGAGAAATTAATGTATGCTCGAGGGCTATAACAGGCAATTGCTGCAGTGGAGGAATGAGCAGCTTCCTTTCCTTACTAGATTATGACAATAAGATATTGCAGATATCTTAGGAAAAAAATTTTAAAAATCAAAGGTTATGAATGAAAATTTTAAAAGGTGATTGGAGCAAACTTTTGGGGTAAAGGAGTATCTTACAGAATGTGAAATATTTGGGTGGTCAGTAAGGATTCATATTATTTTCTTAACTTTTTCACCACATAGCATTAGATCCCAAATCTCTTTTGCTATTGGGAGTGCCGCCACTCACCAGGCCAAAACAGCATTAAAAACCCTCCTGAAAGATCAAGTCTTCAGGAGTTCATTTATTCATTGAAACTAGGCTTATTTCTCACTTCAGCATCTTTCTGAGCATTTTTTTTTTTCACAAGTGCAAGCAGTTCCATGAGCTGCACTCTTCCCAAGCTGAATAAATGGCAGCTGCCTGTTAAACGTTAGGTCACCGCAACGCAGCCGCCGGATTCCCTAAAGCAAACAGGCGGGAGGAGGGTGACAACACCCCATGAATATCAAAAAGCCTTCAAGCTCATCACCGTACAAAGCCCTTCAAGAAGTGACAGCACCCGTTGGTGCAGGCCACGGTGCAGCAGAGATACAAACACTTATTAATTTGTCACAGGACTCGGGGAGAGCCGAGCGATACGGCGAGGTTACGCTCGGCGCGGCGAAGCAGCAATCCAGTTTGTTGATTTTCCTGCTTATCTGTTTGAGGGCCAGAGGGTGTGCAAATGCAGCCTGGGATCAAAATAGGAATTTGCAAACATGGATTACATCCAATTTTGGTTCTAATTCTCGGCGGAGTTCTTACACTTTTTTTTTTTTTTTTTTTGCAATAAGCTCCAGGTAAATGCTAAATATGAGGATACCGTGAGGAATACTAACCAGGGCCTGGGAGGATGTGGGTTAAGCTCTCGTTTTCTGGGGGAGCTCATAGCTTAAAGTGCACAAATGCACATTAATGCCTCATTTATCTTTAATAGTATTTGAGGGAACTATGTGGGTGCTGGCTGAACTGAGTGCAGAGAGGAAGACAGAGTGAAGCCTCAGATGGTTGGCATAACATTCCCAGAAGGAAAAAGGGAAATATCTCGTAGTCTTGCACGGTAAAATATTTAAACAAACAAACAAGTGGTTTTCCCTCTTGGTGCCTGCCAGTATTTCATCCTGCTAATCTCTCTCTGAAATGCTAGAACATGTTTTTATATAGATTACAAAAAATGTTAGCGGAAAAGGTGCGTGTATGCTCGGAGGACGAGGCAGGCAGAGCAGGAACATTAGTTCAAAGGCTCTGAATGTAAGTTGCTCTTGCAAAGCAAGTGGTTTTTCCTTTGAGCCCCATGGGTGAATAGAAGGGCAGAACACAAAATTAGGTTCACTTATTTTTCCCAGTGACTCCACTTTAGTGCACTTGACCGGGGGTTGCAGTGATGTTTTGGAGGTTCATTATAGTAATGAGATGTAAAAAGTGTACAGGGAAAAAAAAAAAACCCAACCCCAAACTCCCTAAATTTGCAACCTTTCCTTAGAAGGCTACGCATTGTTTTTTATCTGTTTTTGAAGCACAGCTCGCTTCTTAGAAAAGATCACAGAAGAACCCAGCATGAGCAATTTTCCCTTTTTCTCTCTTTGGCAGCTAACTACTTCCTCCAGGAACCTCAGTATTTCTACCATTGAGAAAATAAAAGTGAGAACTGTTGAATAAAGACAATGGACTTCAAAGAGGTGGATGGGGGGGGAACTGGCAGGTAACATCCCCCTGGGAAGGAATTCTAAGGGAAAAAGGAATCCAGGTTAGCTGACCATTTTAAGAGACAAAAAAAAAAAAAAAAAAAAAAAAAAAAAAAAAAAAAAAAAAAAAAAAGGTACAACTATCCCTGAGCAGACAAAAGATGTTAAGAGGCCAATATGTTTGCATTCAGAGCTCACTAATGACCTGAAAATCAAAAGTGAATTGGACAAAAAGCTGAAAGAGGACACAGGTCTAAGGGAGCATATAAATAGACAGCAGAGGCAGGTAGGGACAAAATCAGAACGGCCAAAGAGCAAAATGTGTTATCACCTGAAGAGCAGCAAAGGCAATGAGAAAGATTTCATAAATACATTAGGAATCTGAGGGAGAGGAGGAGGACAGGTCAACCAGCAGGAAGAAAAAATGAGCAAAAGGGAGGTGGGGCAGAAAGGGAAGGAAGGCTGATACCTGCATTGCTGCATTTTCACACACAACAAGAAGCTGGTGCTGACAAGATCCTCCACACAAATTAAAAGTGACAACAATGTAAGTAGGGATGTAGGTTGGAATAGAGAACAGGTTAACGAATATTTAGTTAAGCTGGATGTAATCAAGTCAGAAAGGCCTGATGAAATTTGCCCTGCAGAGATGGAGCCATCTCTGAATAATTAGCCATTCTCTTCTAGGACCTGTGGACGACAGGTGACAGCCCAGAACATTACAAAAGGGCAAACAGAGTACACCATCTTTTAGAAGGAGGCAAGACTGACTAAAGGAATTATGAACAAATCAAACTAAAGTTCAATACACAGAAAGAACATGAAAAAAAAAAGTGAGTCAATATACGAGCATCTATGAGGATAATAATGTGCCAAGGAACAGCCAATATCTGTTTGATTGGAGCAAATAATAAATATCAAATAATCTGTTTTCCATTTTGACAGTGTAATTGGCCAGGTGGGAAGAGTAGATATGATCCACGTTGACTTTGAGTAAGGCTTTAATATGGTTGCACACAGTCCCACCAAAAGCAAACAAAATAACAATCTAAGAAAAACACCACACATTTTGAGATGAACATTTAAAAAAAGTAAAATGTTGTTATCAATGATTTGCTAACAACCTGGGAGGACACAGTAAGTAAGCTCTCATGAGACCTCATGAATGAGTCTGGTCCCGTTTAATACTTTCATTAATGACCTGGCTGATGGAATTGCCAATCTGCTTGCAAACTCCAAAAATGAAACCAAGCTGTGCACACTTTAGAGGACACGAGTGTCATTTAAAGAGATCTGGGTAATGAAGAGAGATGGTCTGGAATCAGTGAGATGAAATTCAATAAAGGCATCTGTGAATTATCACACTTATAGAGAAAAAGCTGAATGTACTTGTGGAAGGAGGACTGGCTGACCTGGAGCTGGACTGTGGGACATGAACTGACTTAGTTACACCTTCAGAGGAGTCAAGGACTGTGTGAAGTATCCTGGAATGCCTTACTGGGCATGGGCTGTGAAAGACACTGGAAACAACAGTCTACACACTAAACATGCCAAAGATTCTTTAAGGGGCAGCTTTCCCTTTCCTTCCAACCCTGTTTGTATGCTTTTATCATCACCATAATGGCAATGAGCAGGACCCAGCTGTGGAGGGGATGCACTGCACAAAGCACTCTGCAAAGACAAAAGGAAGGAGAGTTCCTGCTCCACTGATCTTGCAGCAACTCCAGCAAATGAGGCTGACAAAGTGCAGCAACGTGAGAGGTTGGAACACAGTTGGGGGAGCAAAATGTCTTTTGTGCTTTCTCATCATTCCTATCGAATGATTTTTTTTCCTCCTTAACCACATCCTGTGACTCAAATCTCAATCTCTGCTGAGAGCAAGTTCTAGGACACACAGTTCCTTAAAAAAAGCAACAAATCAAACCCACAAGACAACCTGGAAGCCAAGCTTCCTTGAGCTGCGGAGAAACCCTGCGTGGATCCATCTCTGGCAGCTCACTGCTGCCGAGCTTCACACAGACTCCTCGTGCTCAGAAAATCCTGCAGTGTCTGCCTTTGGATGCTGTTTGAAGATTTCCTTGTGTCTTCAGATGCCAGGACCACTTTGGTAAACTACACACCTGAGCAAACCCTTGGAGTTCTTGACTCTAGATTTAGGTGCAATGCAGGACGAGTTCTGTATTTAAAGCAATGCCACCCCTGCAGGAGCATCTGAAACAGGCACCCTCCAGCCAGCAAGGAAGGCTTTAGGGAATCTTGCTGAAAGCCTACATGTGAGCCTGAACGATGGCACTGAAATTAGAAGCAGAAAGGCCTGGCAGACTGAGTAATGGATAAAAACAAAAGCATTTGCTTCTGTTCTCAGAATTGAGACACAAATCTTTACTCACCAGCCAGAACTACTGTAAAATGTGTTCAACAGCAGCAGAAAACACTAAATTGCTTGGTAACTACGAGCTACGTTAATTTTAGAGGCAGGAATGGATTCTTACATTGTAAAAGTCTTCACATTTTAAGTGCAACAGTGGCTGGTGCACATATTGCAATGGCAACCCAAGAGTTATGAGAGCAGGAAGGTGAGAAGGTTTTCCACAAATTCCTGTCGTGCCTTGCTGCCTCTCTTTCCCTTAATGAAAGGGTGAATAGGATTTAACTCCTCATGACCTGCCAGGCGTATCTGAAGGGTGCAATAAAATGGGAGCACACATAAAACTGAAACATTGGGCATGTCTGGCAAAGGTGGGGAAAATCCAGGTCTCCAGGCAGTTTTCCCAACAGTCAGCCAAACAGGTTACCAACTGAAATGCAGATGGGAAGAGAGGTGACATTCAGACATAGGGCCTTGAACAACAACGAATTCTGCCCCAGGAAATCCCACAGCATGGAGCCCTGCAGACTTGTCCCCTCAGCTGACAGCAGCATATTTTTCTTTCTTCAGCCAGAGATTTGCTTATGTGCAAGGCAAAGGAAAATGTGGGAATATAGCTTGGAAGCAGGACTCAAAGTACTGCTGAACTCATTACAGATGTAGATGTTCTAGAGGGCTACAAGCTCTGGCAAGTGGAGGCAAGACCCTGAAGGAGGAAGAGATCAGGGGGTGTGTATGTATGTTTGTGTGCAAGACAGTACAGGTCTGAACAAGTCTGTTCTAGCCCACAGTTAAGCAACGTTACCAAGAGAAATAAATATTGTTGTTATGCTTGAAAGGTCAATAAACCAGCAGTGTGTTCAATAAAATCAGCTTCATGACGCAAACCATGGGGACCCTGTCTCTTCAATCACCCCACAGGAAAACCCCACAGCTGCAGCTTGCTCTGATCTCCTCCCCTTCCCTCCCAGCCCGGGGTTTGCTGCTCCATCTCACCCAGGATGATCCCGTTGGGCTCCTCCGGCGGCTGCCACACGATGCGCACGGACGTCAGCCTGACCTCGGGGAACACCATCCTGACGGGGGGCCCGGGGGCTGCAAGGGAACACAGAGCTCATGGCACCAAGGGCTGCACGGCACAGGGGTCACAGCTGTCCTGCTCACCTCGCGCACGATTACAGCCCAGGCTCTGCCTCTCAGTGGTTGGAAGCACCCTGTGCATGTGCATAACGTACATTTATTCTGTATATAAATATAGATTCTGTCTGTGGATAAAGGCATCCAACACCCCCAGACACCAAACACAGCACAGACCAGTGCACCCTGCAGTGTGTTTTTGCTGTACCAGGAGCTCTGAAGGATTTTTCTCACTGCAGCATCACCACTGGTGTAACTGAGAACACTCTATGGAGCAAGACACCAAGCTGCCTTTACAGGGAGTCATACAGCTTAATCCACTGCATACCTGTTGGAATTCAATAACATCCCTTCCCTGTGTCATCAGCACCAGCTTTGAACTGCTCCCTGACTTTACATTTGCATCTTAAACAGTGAGGTGTGAGCGGGAGGACCCGAGGCAGGTGAGAGCCACATTAACACAGACGGCGCTGACCAGCCCAGGTTCACGAGGTGAGGAGATGCTAATTCTTACATTACCATCCATGGATTTTCCCCTTCAGCACAAATTCCACCTGCATTACTCCTGGTGATACTTTTAATTAAGTTGAGCCCAGAGGAGACACAACATATTTATGTCAGGGGTATGGAGATGGAGGAACAATTTGTTTCATTTGCCAACATGCACTTAAGGAGGGAACTGCTATAATGGGGTTATCCAAAACAAACAGTTTTAAGTATTTCTCATTACAGCCTGATATGTACATTTCACTGAGTGCTTTTTCTCTCCCTGCAGAGTTCCGCTTACAGTAATTTTTCTTATTTTTCCTTTCAAACAAAAGCCAGGTCTACGCACAGGGAGTACGCTGAAAAAAAGGCTAAAAAAATGTCAGGGAGTTGTTGGCCCTGTTCCTGACCCTACATGCTCCCACTCCTTCCTTCCCTGCACTGAATTGAAAATGTTTTGTTAAGCCAGAAGTCTGAATGTGTTTTCAGCCCAACCAAATTACCTTAATCAATTTGCTTGTGTAAACCAATGTTTACTCCATTATTATTTTGAAAAGATTTTGATGACAAAGAGAGAGATTTAAACAGAATCCCCTCACACTGATCTCAACCTATTTATTCCTGAAAAGGTAGTGAAAGTAAAAGCAGTTTTAGCATCTGCAAAGCCCAAAAATAATTCAAGAATGGAACCAAATTTCTATAGAATTCCATCAGCAGGAAGGATTCCACCACACCAGTGTGCTCAGGGAGTGCTTGCTTGGGTTCCTTCAGGATATCCAACTGCACTGGGAACCCCTGGGAAGTGCTGGAGGCAGCTGCAAAAGGAAGCTGGTAGGATCATCTTCCAAGGTCAGTGCCTTATTCTTTCAGGTAAAAAAAAAAGAGAGAATGGATTACTGAAGTTGCAAATTCCATCTCTTTCCTTCAGTCCAGTCAAGCCTAGATTTGTTTATTGTTTTCAATTGCAGCACTTTTTTTTTTTTTTTAGCATGAATGAACTCCAATAGTAATTTATAATTGGGCTCTAAAATTGTCTTCCATAGAAATTATCTCCACCAAGCTTCAGAGTTCAATATTTTTTTCCTCTTCATTAGTTGCAGGGAAGGAAGAAATAGGGGACACTTGTTTTCTGTGCTTTTGCCTGATTTTCAGCCCATGACCAATGGGATACTGCTGAGCTATACCAGGTACAGCCAACATCCTTTGGGTCCAAAGCTGAAAAAAAATTCTCCCCAAAATCCAAATATTTGATGCCTACACTTGCACCACTGGAAGAAATCCTCATGAAAAGGCTGGATGAAACAAGATGGTTGTTTTGGTAAGCCTTCAACTCACCATCATCCTTGGTTCTCTCTGTCACTGCAGGGGAGCTGGGGACCCCGTCCCCGATGCGGGTGAACGCCAGCACCTGCAGCTCGTACAGGACGAATTTCCTCAGGCCTGAGAGCAGCACCGATTGCGTGTGGTTCCCCCTCACTGTCTGGCTCTTGGGTTCTGAGTCCAAATCCTTTGCTTTGTAAAGGATCTGCAGGAGAAAAGTAGACGAGACACAGAAGGAAAGAGATTGTTGCATGAGGAGTGAGGGGAGGGAGATTCCTCCTTGTCGCCCAGTGTAAAATGAGATTACATTCACCAATCACCCCTTTCAAAGCCAGCACACTCCCTGTGTCTTCTCCAGCTGACTTTGGAACAGTAAGAATATCCAGCGGGTGAATAATAAATAACAAATACAAAATCGTGTCCTGGTAATATCCCAAAAATCAAGTGAGTATGAGACTCCAGTGGCATACCTTGTAGCCCAGGATGAGACCATTCTGCTCAGACTCAGGAACTGCTGCCCAGGTCAGCAGGATCTGGGTTGAGCTCACAGCTTCAGCAGAGACATTCTCAGGAGGAGCAGAGGGAACTGGAACCACACAGTGTTACCAAAGAGCAGAAATAGGTCAGACATATCAGATCATTCTTCTCCATCTCCCTACCTGCCCAGGATCTTCCAGGATCCCACAGAAGAGTATTCAAACCCAAAAAGGCTCAAATATGTTTTAGACAAGCCCTTCTCCTCTTGTTTTCATCCTACATCATCTTTTTATTTTAGTCTGTCTCACAATTTCTTGCCAGTTCATCTCAGAAATGACAATGTTTGTAAAGAGCTAAACATTTAATACTTATCAGTGTCTACAGACAGACAGTAAATATTGACAGCTATGAATAAATTTCAAATTCTGTATATTTGCAGTAATTAGAACCAAGTTTTAATTCCCAGACTTCTCCAGAAGCCTATCCCCCAATATTTCCTTCCCCACACCTTTTATTCCCTATGCCAAACCCCAGAAATCTCTCTGAATGTGAGTTTATCTTTCAGCATGATCTGTTCTAACAAGAAGTTTTATGCCCCTGTGCCTCCCTACATTATTTGAAAGGAAATGATAACATCTTGTCTAGAGCTAGCAATAATTTCCCCCCTGGACAGCACTCCCACTTCAGTAAGAAGTTCTTTAACCTGTGCAGCCTTTTGATGATGTGATAGAGCTCAACATTTGCAAGTCATCAATTAGAGATGGCTGCATTAACATCAGGTGTATTTTCAGGGACTGATACGGTGTCAGTGAGAGATGCCTATTTCATTTATGTTGCAAAATTGGCTCTCATGAAGCTGGAAACATCATTAGGACTGATGGCACAGGAACACTGTAATTTTCTCTGACTCTAGAGAAGAGCAAACTTGCATTTTCCCATGCCATTAAAGCTCAGAGCGCTGCAGAACCACACAACTGCAGCATTTTGTAGGCAAGCTTAATAGCATGTCACGTTATGCAAGCAGGATGTGAGGCTATTTTTAAGAGTTCACATTTTATGCTGCCCTTTCGCATTTTTCCCCCACGGCATTTCCAACATCTGAAGGGCACAATCTTTTCTGAAGCCTGATACACCTGTCAGACCTCCAGAGAACATTCCCCAAGTTATGTTACACAAGCACTTAGGGACAGGAAGGCCTGATTAGGGCCTGAATATATCACAAAAAAGCAGCCCAAAGCTCTGCCAAAGGAATGCTTTCCTGGCTGTCCCAGGGAAAGGACAGACCTGCTGTTTTGGAGGCGAGCTCCTGAAGCTCCTGCCAACATGAATGAAATAATGAGTATGACACCAGAACTAATAAAAATGGAAAAAAACCCCACCCCCCCAAACGTGGCACCCCCAGCCCTGTGCACTCAAGGTAAATGGCAGAGAGAGTAATTTCTGAAACAATTTTCCTGTTATTAATTATTTGGGGCATAAGGAGCAGAGCACCATCACACGACACTGCAGCAGACTAAAATCCAATTTTTTTCCCCCTCCAACACTGAAGTGTCTTTTTTTTTTTTTTAAACTCTTCTCCCAGATTTATCCCCCACAAGGATATAATTATGTTAAAGGAAAATAGATTGCCAGGAGCCATGAATGTCTTTGGATAGCTGCCATAACTTTATCTGTAGATCTTCACAAAGAGCTACTCCCACATGAATCACTCCTGGAGAGAGAAAGGGTGGAGGTGGGTCACAAGAAACCAGGATGTGTAGAGGAAAGAAGCCCTTTCCAGCCACATTTATTTCTGTTTTATCTAGTTTGAGGCCTTTCAAAAGAGAAAAAGTTACTTTATTTGACAAATATTTCTTTTCCTCTTTGATCAGCAGCCAGGAACTCTCCAGAATTCACAGAAGGTGGAGGCTGTGCCCAGGTTGGCCCTGAGGGCATCCTGGCTTTGAGGTGAGCATGGTCACACTGCTGGTGGGGACACTGGACAGCTGACAAAGGAGAGAAGAAGGTTCATTAGCTCAGACCCCTCTCAATTCCCAGTGACACAGCAGCTGAATGCCCCCTCTCACTGGAAAGGAATCCAAGTCCAATGCCTGAATGGCAAAAATCTTTGTGCTCATTGAGCGAGCTTTAAATCTTCAGTTCTCACCTCAGTGTCAAGAATTTTATTCTAATACGAATTCAGAACCTGCAAGTGATTTTATGGATCTTATTGTTGCCAGTCTTTTATCAACTAACAGACTTTGATCGACCCTTTAAGAATGAACTGAAAGGTAACCTTCATTTCTCTGACCCATCTCCTCTCTCAGGAAGCTGTGATTCAAAGAAATTATAGTTTGCTAAGACTAATTAGTGAGTGAGGCACATAATCCCTCTTTCCTCTGCAAGCTCCCTTCTCTAATGCTGGTTTCCTTAAACTGTTGCACTGAAGACTTTGTTATAAGCTCCAAAAAGCCAAGTTCTCATTAGTAACCTGCAAGAACAGCGCAGAAGCCAAGCAACAGTGTCCAAAAAAAGAAATAAAATCCCAGAGTTTGAACAAAAGGAACCGGAAACATGGGAACTAAATGATGAGCTAATCCAGCAAAGTGCCAGCACGGAGCACTTCAGAGGATCAGAGGAAATCACAGAGTTACTGGCACTTTGCACTGGAAGTTCAATAACAGCTCAAGTCTTTAAGGTTATCCACTTTGGCATCTAAAATCGTGCATCCTCTTTCTACATCTGACACAGCCACATCTGATACACAGCAAATTATGTGGTTTTATGTCTCTAACTGGGCCAAAAGGGGCTTTTAATAAGCTAGTCTGTGTTCTGGCTTTCTAGGAAAGCTGGAGAATGGAATGCAGTGGTTCTCTGCATTTTTGCAGCTCATTTTAAGCTGCACATCTCTCGCTCTTTTTGAAAGCAAAAATTAAAGTGGCACATTGTACATCTGACTGATGTCAGCTAAGAAGTGCAAAATTTCCAGCAAGGTTCACGGCGAAAGTATCACAGCTGCAGGACACATCCACTTTGCCTGTAAAATTAGGTACTGCAGGCCAAATCCTCAGCTTGTACAAACTGACAAATTCCCACAGTGACTCTGGACCACATTTGAATTATCAAGAGATGCTCCATCACAGCACAGTAACTGCTCTGTGAAGGTCAGACTCCCCAGCACTGGGAGATTGATCCTTGCCATGGATGTGTGACCATGCTCCTACAGTAGCTCATGCTGTAAGACAAGTGTACACATTCATGTAGCTGAATATTAAGAGCACAAAATCCATTAAGGCCCTGGGTTAGGTGTATCTGAGATGAATTTTTTTGAAAGCAAGAGGGTCTGTGTCTAAGAGGAAGCAGCCCTGCCAAGGTTGCTCTAATACATCAGATGCCTCTGCAATTTCTTGCTTTCTCTATATTGGACCTACTGTCATTGTCAATTTATTGAGTGGAAACTGAGCTTGTTACTCTGCAGTTATTTTACACTGTAAAATTTAATGAGCTATTTAATTTCTAACATTACCAAAACATTTTGGATTGATAGAACCTGTCCTGTTTAAAAATCCTAATTCATCTCCCTCCACCTTCAGCTGCTTGCAAACCTACCCCAGATTTTCATTTTAGGATTTCCCGACTGTTTTTCATGCCAGCATTACCAAAATCTCCAGCATTATTTATAGCTTCTTTGATTTTGATTTGTTTTATATATTCAAGAGCTTCAGAACCCAGTGAGTACTTGCAATGACATGCCCCACTATTGTTGGCATTTGTGCTCAGCTATCAGTGCTGTGATTGCACAACCTAAAACAAACAAATGCTCAAACAGAGCTTTATTTTCAATAAAGATTTTGGGCTCCAGTGGCTGCACTGCCATCGGATACCATGGCCTGATTTAGTGCCTGGGATCTACCCCTTATCTCCTTGGATGGTGTAAAACATGGAACCAGGGGTTGTGCCAATGAAGCACCACATGATCCTGACCAAGCCACATCTGGCCAGCTGTGCAGGATGTTTACAACCCCCAGCACCACCAAAACCAACTTCCCTAAGACTCTGTATCTGAAAAACAGAAAAAGGAATATTTAGGACACCTGCTTTTGAAGTGCTTTGAGAACATGAGCAATAAATAGAACTTTTCTTATAGTTCCGAAGACAGACCTAAAAGTGCTTTGACCTTTCTCTCCGGCTTTAAATATCTTTTATTTGCATTTTAACCCCATTTGACTGTGCATACAGGTTAATTCCAGATTCCCTGAAGTGCTTTCATACAGTTTGCTGCTAAGCCAGCACATCTTGTATATTCTAAATCTAGGAAAATACAGCCAAAAGTCTGAGCCCTGACCTGCTCTATGCGAGAAATCAGATGTCAGTATCAAAGAAAACACATGGAAAAAAGCAAATGAGTCCTTATGGCCTAGATCACAGCTTTGTGTTATTTTGATCCTGGGTTCTGTGTACCTCCCACAATCAGTTTCAAGTCAACCTTCTCTTAATACTGCCACAGAAAATGCCAGATCCACACGTAACCTCTGATCTTTAGATGCTGAGCAAGAGAGCTGTAATCCTAAGGTTTTATGAAATGACTTAATCTTAGTATTTACTACATTTCAAAAGAAGCGTTTGAAGAGCAGCAGAGAGGCGAAAGTGGAGGAGGTGATATCTTTTTATTACGATACAGAACGGCTTTGTCTGGGCCGTGCTATCTCTAACTCCAGCACAAGCCTTCTTTAAAATACCCCTGGCAATCACTTTCCAATTACTCCTTCCCAAAGAGCAACACTTCAGTGGAGGGGGATGACTTTGTTTAGCTTTCTCCCTGGCTAGTTCAAAGCACAGTTATCTGAACCAGCAGACCAAACCCTGCCGTGCCTGGCCTCGCTTCCCACCAAGGAACACTGCGTGGTACACAGGGCACAGACATGCACAGGATTAAATCCCTTTAAAAAACTTCTTTAATGAAGCAAAAACTGCAAAGGAATAACAGGAAAAAAAAAAATCAGCATTGAACCTTGCACAAATAAGTCTCACAAACTGATTTATTATTAAACTTTTAAACCACATGTGTCACCCACTTTGTTACTAACTTGCAACACAACTTTTCATTTCTCAGGTGCATGTAGGGTAGGTCTGGAAATAACTTTTGGGGAAGTCAACAGCTAGAGAGCAGCTTTTCAACATCTGCCTTCACTGTCCTCCTGAGCTAACAGTAATTTACTGTTGCCTGAGAGTGACAGTTTCCTTCTGATATTTGAAGTCTCTGTGCTTGCCTGGACGATTCAGCTCAACAATACAGCCCTGCTGCTCTAGGTCTGTGAGAAGGTTATGTCTACACAGCCTTGTACACACAATTTTGGAAGGCAGGTTTGAAAATGTGCCATCAGAAGCTCAGGTAATTATTTTATTTCTCTCTGTGTAATCAGCTCTCTAACGTGACTTGTGCCCTTTTAGAATTATTTGGTGCTTGAAATGAAATTTCAGGTAACCACAGCTGTGAGAAAACGTGCCTCAGGCTAGAAGCAGATGGGGAAAAGGGGAGGATTAGGGGAAATGGGGTATGGGAAGGAAGAGGAGGCGTGAGAGAGCATCTCAGCCAGAAAAGTCTCTATACGAGCTTCTCCTTGTGCTGTCCACACCGGGGCAGAAATGGGGAGAGGTTGTTCTGCTTGCTTTAAATAAAAAACCTGAAGGGTTGTGCATGAAAGCAAGGTGGGAATAATAACAACAAGAAGAAATAACCCTTCAAACGTCTGTATGTAATTTTTAAAAAATTTAATTTCAGATTTAACGGCTCAGCGAGCAAAAAAGAACCCCCACCCACCATCGAAACACCAAGCTAAAAAATTAAAATCTGAACCAAAGGGCAGAAAGCGTTGAGTTTCCTGGGTTTTCTGCAGCAGCAGCTGTGGCGTTGGACTCACCAGACTCCCGCGTGCGGCCTCTGACGGGCTGGCTCCAGGGCCCCGCGCCGATGGCGTTGAAGGCCTGCACCTGCAGCTCGTACTCGGTCCACTCCTGCAGCTCCTCCAGCGTACACTCCCGCGCCAGGCGGTCGCTGATGACCTTCAGCAGGGCCGGGGATGGCGGCTCCAGGCGCCGCGCCCTCACCCTGTACCCCACGGACTCGGGGTTCCCGTTGTACTGCGTGTCAGGGAGGGGCTGCCAGGGACACAGGAGAACACGACATTCCCGTCAGGACACGCGGCCACGGCTCGCCACGGCTGCCTGAGCTCTTGTGCAGGCCACAGCAAGACAAAAATGATCAAGAGGTCGATTTTCTTCGTGATCTCTAAATTTCTGTGCTGCTTGGAGTTTTTCTCTTCATTTTTATAGCTTAATTGTGAGCCAAGTAGGGTTGCTCACAAAAGCAAGCCCTTTGCTGAGGGTGTATCGACAGAGGTGATATGAATACAATGTATTTCAGAGCTTTGTGATTAATTATGGAAATGAATGATAAATTGCTGGAGCATGTGACAAATTCATTTATCGTACATTTTTTACTCTTTTTACTGACTCTCTCCCTCCTCATTTATCAGCAGAGATTCATTCTAGTATTCTAACTCCCCAAGCAATTTCAGAGATTAAAATATGAAATAATTAGCCTACTTCATGAAGTTTGGAGTTTTTCTGCTGCAAAACTAACTACATGATGCTACGGATGGCTGAGATTCAGTTCTGATTCACTGGAAAAGCTGGATAACATTAACATTTCACAGCTTAGAAGACTCTACCCCGCAGGCATGCAGGGCTAGAAACGTGACCCTCATTCTGCAGGAAGGGAGGAATCCCCAGCTCCCAGGAGAAAACAGATTCACCTGCAGGTCTTGAAATAAAAGAGATTAAACACTTTCAAATATTGATGTTATTAAGCATGAAAAGCGTTTATCAGGTCATTTTTAGCTGTGGCTGTTGCTTCTCCCAAACCCTGCAATTTGACTCAAGGAAAACAGTCTTCCCGACAGCACAATCCTAATTTTTAAAGGCTGTTAAAACAACCTGGAGTTAATTTTGATGGAAGATGTGGAGGATACAGTACCAATGTGGGCATGATATTCACATAGAAAAGCCATGACAGAGTTGTGTGGGGCCTCTCAAAGGCACTGCAATGGCTCCTCTGTGGAAAGTGAGGTGACACCTTCAAGCTTCAGGTTTTGGTCTGGCAAGGTTCAGCATTAAGTGCAGCATCCTGTTGAGAAACTGGAATTATTCCTTCCCAACAGGAGAAAAACCGTCTTGCTCCCAGCCTGATTTTGACTTCCAGCCATAATGAGTTTATGCATGGAAAAGCTAACATTTGGCCAAAAGGAAACCTGTGCTTCATCAACTTCACACCGCAGTAACCCCGGTGGAAAATTCTGCCTAACAGGGGTGAAGAAAAACCATTCTGGAGCAGGTTAATTGCCAAGTAAATCCCAACGTGGCAACTCTGCAGGTAACGGAGACGGCGAAGGGGCACAGCGATGTCAGCGATTGCCGCATCTTCGCGATTAATCATTTATCTCTGCATTTTAGCGCATAATTCCACACCGTTTCAGCTAAATCTAATCTTCCCACAGGAGTGCCAGCCTTGCTGCTGCTGCACCACAGCTCTGAGAACCACGGGATGCTGCCCATGGCCGGAGTGCCCGTTCTGGGGAACGTTTTGTACAGAGCAAACAACCGAGCCCTGGAAAGCGGCAAATTGGCTCGAGCGCCCCATTCCTGCCCCACGTGTTGACCCAGACTGTGGTCCTGAAGCTCCTCAAAGCCAAGCTTTTACACACAGGCACATTCCCCTGATGAAGTGGCTGAAACAGTGGCAGTAGGCAATTTATTTGATTAATAAGGCACTTAAGGCAAGGCTCAGATTTCCGACTAGTCTGGAAAAGGAAACGATTTGGCTGTTGCTCCTTCACGCTGAGTGCGAGGAGGAGGAGGAGGAGGCACTTTGGGAGGGCTGTCCTGGCCCTGGGGGAGCAACCCCAACCCCACATCCCCATCCTCACGTCCCCTCGAGCTGCTCACCACCCATCGCAGCCACAAGCTGGTCTCGCTGGCCGTGCGCACGGTGACGCTGCCGGGGGCCACGTCCGGCGGGGCCTGCAGGGTCTGGATGACCCGCGAGGGTTGGCTCAGGGGGCTGGAGCCCACCACGTTCACCTGCCGCATCCGGAACCTGGAGCAAGGGGGGAGAGAGGCAGCCAGTGCTGCTGTCAGGGCTCAGGGAGCGCTCCCTGGCTTCTCCAGGGCGGAAAAAATACGAATTAAGGGCTTTCTAAACGTTCCGCAAAGGTCGCCGCACACGGGTCCCTTTTGTATTCGCTGCTGAATGCTTGATGGTAACTGCTTTCAGATCCTCTCAGGTATTTAAAAAATGAAAATGAGATTAGCTTAGGGTCTATTAGAAACTTAGGTATTTGTGTGAGAAATTTATGTTAATTATACCGAGCCTGATGAGCTTATGCTGGCAGTAAGTGATTTTCTCTGGCGATGCTTATACAATACATTCAGAAAGGTATTAAAATATCAAACTTCGGGTAGTCTCATTCCCTGTCAATATAAAAAATATACTGGTGATAACATTTCCCCTCAATTACTCGTTGAAAGAGGCTGATTTATCCCTGTGCTGCATTTTCAGCCTTCCTGCACAAGAAAGATTAAGTTATTTAATATGGATATGCATCTTTAAAAAATACCCTGTCTGCTTGAAACCATCTCTTCTACAATAGAAATCCTTATTGGGTCACGAAAGATTTAGGGAAATCTTTTTTCACAAGGAGCACCACATAATTAAGATGTGCTGTATATTTCAGATACTCTCACCCTCCCAAGCAACTGGAAGCACCCAGCACTTGCACATAAATACGTGACCTGCTCACATTATAAACTTAATTTTTGGACCTAATGAGTGAGCTTGGGAAAAGGATGAGCCAGTCAACACAGCAGTGTTTATTTACCTGCTCTGATCTCCCTCCAAAGTGCACTGAAGGAAACACATTAAACAAACACTGTCCTGATTTCACTCTCAAACACTGGCCCGATACAGGGAAGAAGAATGGCCTGTAAAGATGTGCTCTGATAATCAGCTCTCACCGTGCATTTCCTCAGTGGGTGACAACTGAAGCTGATCAGGGGACAACGAATCCATTTGGCAACAGCTGCCTAGGTTTCAAAAATTGGTATAAAATTGCTCAACACTGAAGCACAACTGAAAAAGCTCCTATCAGTGTGTGCAGGAGAGAAAAAAAATAAGCAAAATTCAGGGAGCTGCCTTGAAATGAAAAAAAATCAAAGACGAACTGGATGTGTGAAAGATTCCACCAAAAGTTGGATCACTCCAGAATTTAATGAATACAAGAGACAAGGGAGATGTAAGAATAAGATAAACCAAAAAGTTTAACAACTGGGAAGAAACGATTACCCCAAATTTCTCATAATCTTCATTATTTGCTATCCCAAAGATGTTTCTCCATGCACCTGTCTGGGTGTGCAAGGTTTCCTTATTCTTCACAGACAGTGAACCTTGAACTGTGATACAACCTGCACTTTCCTGCTCATCCCTGCATTTTCAGCTTTTAGGATCCCTCTCTATGAGGAGAGCGAAATCCTCTTAACCTGAAGATAATTTCCCTAAACCTCTGCACCAGAAATCTCTGCTTAAGTTCAAAAAAATTTTCAAAGACCTTTTAGTAAAGTGTTTAGCTCTGGAAGATGAGGTTTAAAACACTTCAGTGGAGAGTTAGTGAAAAATTCAATATGTTCCTAGGTTTGTGACCAAGGGAGGAAAATTAACGTGCCAGCACTGAGTCAGTTGTAAATTACATGAGCTCTCCTTGGTTGCACCGACTCCTGGCTTACAACAGCACATGGATTAGTTAATAGCCCCTTCAGCCAGCACAAAATGGACAAGTTTCTAGAGGGCTGATTTAACAATTGTCACTGGATCTCCTTTTCCACCAGCCTCTACATTAGCAAGCTGGATCATGAAAGTATTTTTCATTAGGGCTGAGTACCTCAAATTCTCCAGTCTTGTCCATGCCACGGCATCGCTTGGATTGGATTGATTTAAAAATCAATCTCGTTTAACTGGGGTGCACCCACAATGCAGAGTCACCTCAATCAGTTTAGGCATTGCTTATACCTATTAAGCTTAACTTGGTAAATTCCTATTAACAAAGGTTTCATCTAACTGATGTTACCAGATTAAGTTAAGTCAATAAAGCGCTGTTTAAGCTGATGCAAATATGTAATTACAGGTTTGCACCAGTTTAACTACGATTGATTTGTCACTGGCTGATGTTCCACTGGTGCTCTCTTCAGGGAGGGAAGTCACAGGACAGCAGTTACTTGTAAAAGCATCTCACTGAGCACTTGAATTTCCTTCTTAATGCTATCAACTGGATTTTATGTGAATCACAATTAACAATATCAGATTAGAAGTTTTCAGTATAACCTCTAAAAATAGCAAGGTTTTTCCCTTTTTTTCAGATTATAAAACCCAGCCAGATGTTTCTGATTAGGACAGCTGTTCCATGCTGCTACTTACTCATTTTTTCCCCATGTTGCAGATAATTTCTTGCTATTCTTACCTGTAATGAGTGTAAGGGGTGAGGTTTGGTACCTCCAGCATCTGAGCATCAGGTTCATTCTCCACCTCATGAAGAGTCACCCATTCTTCTTCATCACCCAGCACACCCACCTGTACAAGGGAAAGGTGAGAAGGAATACAAAGTAGATTATCTGTATGTGTAAATATATATAGAAATAAATACATATAACCTCTTTTATAACATACATCATCACAGCAGTGGAAGCACAAATGCTGTTAAACACATTTTCCAGTTAATACTGATTTTTATATGTCTAGTTATTTGTAAAGAGAAAACCCAGCCAAGTTAGCCAAGTTTCCTTGTACCTGATGGGACTTCCCTGGATCCTGTGATAAGATCCATGCCAGAAAAAACACCATGAGAGCAATAATACCCTGTTCAATCTTCCTGCCACAATACAAAAGTATCAAGTAGTAATATAAGAGAATGAAAAATAGCCTTGATAATAACTTGCAGGAACTGATGCATACTAAGTAAGTCTCGATGGAGGCAAAATGCCATGGAAATGAAGACAGAGAAACAAGAACAAAGTCAAAGAACAAAAGTGTTTTAACCTCATCTGCTGCTCTGCACTTAGACCAGACTTTTCCATGAGCAACCCTTTGTATTAATTAATCACAACATGCTGCTCAACATGGGCCCTCAGCCACAGCAGTGTTAGAAGGGACTAAACACTGATGAGAATTGAGCATTGCTTTCTGTGCAGCTTTCTGGAGATTAAATGAAGATGAATCAGGACTTAAAAGGAAGCCAACAGGGAATGAGAGAGAGGCCAGAGCCTGACCTGGAAGATGCAGCATGCGTGGGCAGGGCTGTGCCTGAGAGCCATGGGAGGAGTGTGGAGAAGGGAAGGGGAGGATGGCTGGGCTTCACTTGGAAGATCTGCAGGTGCTGAAAGGCAGAGGAGCTCAGGCAAGGCCCCTGGAATAATCCCCCAGCACCGAGCACACTCCTCTGGTGTTCCAACCCTGCCACAAAGGGTGGGTGTAGCCCAATTCCCTCCCTGGTAGCCACAGTCAGGGGCTGAAGGGTGGCAGAGGGTACCTGGGCATCTCTTCCACATCCACATCTTCTCCCTTTTTAACCTACTGACACCATCTACTCCCACAGGCTGCTGTGGCAACACATTCCAGAGTCTCACAAGCCACTGTGTAAAGAGTTTTTTCCTTTAATCTTTTTTAACCAGATCCCTTGCAAGTTCTGTGTACGAGCTCCAGCCACAGATGCTGTCAAACACTCGATGGGCACCACAGCCCAAAGTACCTCGCATACCCCAAGTACTTCAAATAGAAAATTAGGTTTCATTCACTCTTTTTTTTTTCCCCCTTCAGGAGAAGCAGCCTGATTTATTTATAGATGTTTTAGTTCTTCGCTCACCAGGACTTGATGTGCTGCATATTTATGTTTGTGCATGGAGAAATGACACAAAGAAAATTAGGCCAGAGAAGTGAGTTCTGTATTGCACTGTGGAAAGGAGCCTCTCCGATCTTCCCAGCAGAGCACTGATCCTGGAGGATGTGGCTGAACAGGTCTTGGTGAGCCTTTCAGACTTGTTGGGGATCAAGGTCACTGCCACACACTAAATAATGTATAAAATAGATGGTAGCGAAAATTAGGGACCTTTTAAAATTCCCAGTCCTAACGAAGCCCCATGAATTGTAGTGAAGCCTGTGGATGTGGAAGCTGAAGGGAAACAAGTTGAGATGGGTAAAACAGAACATCCCTAAACTGCACTGGGAGAACAAGGAGTTGATAAAGATATTTAAAAGAAAAAAAGCCCTACAAAAACAAATAAAGGATGAGAGAGTTGATTTCAGTCAAGGAAACAGAGAACACTTTTGATTAAATGAATTTTCTATTAATACTGTAGGAAATTTACAGTAAATGCTTATTTTTACAAATATTGCACGTAACAGCATCACCTCCAAGTGCTGAAGTAACTGTATAGCAAGAATCCACAGTGCTCTGGAGGCTGCAAATAATTTCCAGTGGCGACTAAGTTGTCTTTTTTGTACTCTAAGAGCAGGAAGAGCTTTTTAAAATATTTCTTACCTAACAAAATAATGAGAAGAAAAAAAAAAAGCCCACAGGTTGTAGTTGCTGTGCAGAGCAGACAGGTCATTAATACACATTAAAGACCACATGGCCCAGCAGGGCTGATGTTGACTCAGTGAGACATTTTCTGGTAGGCTGCAAAGGTGGAAATATTAAGGATCTTGTACTAGATCCATGTTGCTTGGGAAAAGTTTCATTTATCTATCTATCTATCTATCTATCTATCTATCTATCTAGATATATAGATATAGATGTATGTATTCTCAGAAATGAGCCTTAGAAGAAAACCCTCAGTGACGGACTTTATATTTTTAACTTCCCCAAATCTATAGCAGATTCAAAGTTTCAGTCCATGGAAGGAAAAGGAAATTATTTTTGCTGAAACACTCTGATGTCAGATCAGAGGAAACGTATCAGTTTCAAGAATCAGAGTACAAAGGGATTCCCACGGGGTAGAAAGAACCACGGGCAGTGGTTGGGATAAAAGAGTCCTTTGAGGGGCAGGAGAGCCCACTCTGAGCCGCTCTGCAGAACATCAAGTGAAGTTAAAGGCTTCTTTCTTGTAGCTGTTTTTCTGGATAACAGTGTGTGCACACTTCAGAGCAGGATGGTGTTTGCTGACAGATCACACACGCTCGTGGGTGCTTTGTTTTGGGAGGCAGATGAGGCGCCAGCTGCTTTTCTGTTACCATCAGCATAAAAACTCCTCGAGGAACACTCTGCACCTTCCCAGTTCCCTGTGCCATGGGGCCACAGCCCCCAGGGCTGCCACACTGAAAACATCTCTGTCCCCTGAGACACTTCACAGAATGCTCAATAACCACCAGCCATCACTGCTCAGCACATATTCATTCCCTCAGCTGCTCCCAAGGCAGTACATCCAATAAAAGGGCATATTCCCTGATTATTGCAGAAATGAGACAGTGTAAAACAATATTGGGAGTGATGTCAGAATCTTTTACTTCCCCATGCGTTCGTTTCTCCAGTTCTTCAAAGGAAAACGTTACATATTTTATGAAATGACTCAACGTTTTCTGATGGAATGCACTGCGTGAGCAAAGTTGTAGAATTCCGTCTTTAAAAAGAAAACACAAAAAATTAAAATTTGGCATGAAAAAGTAACGTGTATAAGACAGCAACGCCTCCAAAACTTCAGTTATGAAGTACTAACTGCAGGAAAGGAAAACACAATGTTTCTGTACATTACAGAGGTACCCTGTGCTCTACTATAGTTCAGGATGTGTCAGAGTTCTCGTTTTCGAGGTCCATAACTCACACGTTTGAAATCGCTTTGGGAGAAATTCGGTTCAGGGCATGTCAGCCTGGGTGCAATTTTTTTTCCTCACTAAATCCTTACATCGATTCAGCCATTTTTGATTTAGAGATTGTCAAGGGCATAAAACTGTCAGAGTTTCAGACACTTTATTTACCAGCTCCAAAGTGAAAACGACACCCAGAGAATCACCTGGTGCGATGGATGAATCTTATCTGGGTCACTGCCCTCACCCACAGAACCACACAAATTCATGGCTAAAGTTGTAACTTCTTTCCCAACTCACTGCTTTAGAAGGCAACACAGAGATAATACTTTAAAGGTTTTACTGCTTTGAAACTCTGCTCCTGCTCACCATGACATTCATACAAAAACCTCTCTAAAATCAGCAGAAAGGCTTTAAGCAAAAACTCTCTATAACAGCCCATACACTCAAGGCTTCAGGAAATGTGATGCCTCTTAAAAAGCAGATTTCAGCCATTCTGCAGTTCTTGTGCTGCCTGCAAATAATGTTAATCACCAGAAAAACACCAGAAAAACACACCTGACTGGGCAGAAGTTATCCCAGATTCTGTAATCAGCTCAATGGAGTGAGCACCCACCAAGGCACAGCGAGGATGGGTTGAAAAAAAGGTGATCCTCAAGATCTCTTCCAACCCAAACCATTCCATGACTAATTTATGCACATTTTTTCCTGACAAAACCCCAGGAAAAATCCAACACAAGAAAAACAAGAAACTGGATTGCAACTGCCAGAGAGTGCAAACGTGGAACTACACGAATGCCAGCAGGGATTTGTAGTCATTCTTGGCTGAAAATTGCCAAAAAAAAAAAAAAAAAAAAAAAAGAAAAAAAAGGCCTGCAATATATGCTCTAACTGCATCTGAGAGGACAGGATGGCTGGAAGGATTTACTGAAATTCTTTGTGGAGGAACAAGTTACCTGTGTGTGTCAATGCCACAAGGCAGGGGGACTGCTGGTCTCTCTGAACAAGTGTCAGTGGAACCTTTATATTACATTTGAGCCTCTTCCCTTTAAACTATACTCTATGTAACAGAAAAAAAAAGTTAGAAGTATTTTTTTTAAACAGCATTGGTACATTTCTGTAGTTCTGTGTTTGGAAATCCAGTTTCCTCCAGTCTTGAGTCTAGATAAAAAAAAGGATGGAAAAGAAACAATCTAGTGATTTTTAAAAAATCCCTTCGAAAGTACAGAATGTACCTTCACTAGAAACACAGAAATGGGATTTTTAACGCTTGATATTTCAGTATCTACCAACACTAAACTCTTAAAGACTTGATCTTCTCTCATGTTCATTGACATAATAGAGAATTAGTTCCACAGTGGCTCCCATGAATTTACACCCAGGCACAAAAAGCAGAAACCAAGGCCAGATGCACAAAATTTCATGTCAGCTGGAATTCCCAGCTGTGTTTCTCATCCAAATTGTTCATGAAGTATCAGACTTCAAAAATGGCTCTCAGCCAAGCTGGAGCACTTGGAACATTTTCTAGACCTGCCCTCACCAAGGAAGCTTTCTGCCAAATAAAGGAACAAAGAAGAAAAACACGTTGGTGGCAGGTTGGCTGTGTTTGTGAATACAAAACAGCTGAATTTTGTCTGTAAGGACTCAGACATTGAGAGTGAAAGGTAAATTCCCAGCAGAGATGGAAGAGAAGAGCCAGAATTATCAGGGATGTCCAAAGCAAAGGTGTTGCTCAGCTCACAGAGGGGGAGGGACACAGATGAAGTGCCCAAATCACAGATTAGTGTTTTATAGCTGAATGTCATCCTGTCCCTTGGCAATACCATCAGCTTTAAAATCAGAGCATGCAAAACCACCCCTTAAGTGGCTTTTAATTTAATGCCAAGGCCTGAAACACTTAACACTGCTATTAAAAGCTGTACATGGGTCAGTGAATGAAAGATCCAGAAGGACAAAACCCCTCCCTCCATTTCAGTATTGTACAACTACAGCCCTTCAATCCAACACAGTCCTGAAGAGCAATTATGGTTGTCCATGCTAAAATACAGATGTTGCAACATCAGCCTGCACCCCAGCATGGACAAATCCCAGCTGAGAACAGACCACATCAAAGGCAGAAATGGAACTGGGTTGGCTGCACTGGCAGCAGAAAACAATTTTGCAAAAGCTCTTTGGAAGGTGGGCAGGTCCAAGGCAGTTTAGATGCAAGTGGGGACAGAGGCATTCCTGCCCCTCTCTCCCTCCCAGTGCCATGTTCACACCCCCTCCCCTCACAGTGATGCTCTGATCACACACAGCCTGTGCAGAGTGGATCTGTCTGAAACTCATCTGTTCTTGGCTGGATCAGAGCTTGCAGCAGCTCCAGGTCTGATCCTGGGTCAGCACACACAGAAGGCAGGAGGAGGAAAAGTCTTGGTAATTGGGATGGGGAGAGGAATCAGGAGCAGGACAATGAGAGCTCTGCTTTAGACTGGCTGAAAGTGCTGTGAAATTGCACTTTCAGAGGGAAAGTTTGAGAGGAGCGCTGGCAGAAAGGGGCTGTGAACAAAGGATTATATGCAGTTGTCATCCTGGAAACAGGATTTGCTATATCCTTGAGGACTCACCAATTTCACTGCACACCTGAACTGATTTTCATTAATCAGGTGAGCAAGAGTTTTTATTATTTCCTGATATCCACTAGGAGCAACATTTCTTGTTGTGCTGGAGCTGAGCAGTGAGGTGTGGTGCAGCAGAAACTTGCAGGGT